>JANZYN010000021.1:87786-269725 GCA_025583755.1 Cordyceps tenuipes
CTGGCCTTGCCTTTTTCCTCCGGTGGTGTTCCCGGCCTCAACTTTTTGGGGCCCCCCCCCCCCCCCCCCCCCGCGCCTCGGAACCTGCTTACTTTTGCCTCAAGATCGCGGCCACCGCGCTCCAGCGCTGACACCGCCCAAGCCCACAAAGTCGTCCTTGTGACGCCCTTGCTTGCGAGGCCGACCCTCAGAGAAGGATCGACGTGCGTAAAGGCCATATACATACAAGACTTCTGCTATGCGGTGAGTATCACCAACACTGTCGCAAAACTTGATCGAAGCAGCCATCACTCGTCTCTCTCCTCTTCTCTGTCCCCCCACCCTTCCAAGCCTAATCCTGGCCCTGCCGCTGCCTCTACTTCTCCTTTTATCCCACCCTCATTGTTACTTCATCGACGCGCTAATTCTCCCAAAGAAGGACTCAAACGTCTGTTGCCCAGTATTCTTCGGGCGAGCCCTCACCACAGTTCACGCCAGCGTACCCTGAAATTATCCCAGACACGGAAGTCTTCCAAGACTACGACTATAGTAGCACTCACGAATATACCACCCACGAATATACCACTCACGGTTACACCACCCACGACGAAGAGCACTTTGCCGACGACGACGAGGAAGTTAGCGAGTCTGAAGCATCTGTCTCCTACGGCGGTGTCCCTCACGCGCCACGCGCACACGCCACCCGCCTCCCGCTGAGACCCTCTCAGCCTCTACCACATCAACCAGACTACCGCCCGGCACGCCGAGTGCCGAACCCAGCGCCCAGCGTGGAGTACCAAGACGATCATGGGGCATTCGGCCCCGGCCAGTATGGCCGTGGCGGCTACAACAGGCACAGCGCCCAGCACCAGTACGCTTACGGGGTGCATCCCGGCCAAATAACGAGTTACAATCCGTTCAGTCCTGCGAGTAATCAGTTCAGCAACCCGGCGCACTACGCTCAAGATCCAAGGATATACGGCAACGAGATGGCAGCATGGCAGCATCCCCAGTACTATGGCCATTATCCTGCGCAATTCCACCAGATGGCGCACCCCGGCATGCCTATGGATGTTGCCGCTGTTCCTCCACCTGCCGCACCTCCAGCTGCACCGGAAAAGTCCGAAAAGGAGTCAAAACTTGAAGATGAGCTGAAGGCTTACAAGGAAAAGGAGCAGAAACAGTTGCAAGCTGAACGCGAAAAAGAGATACAAGAGGAAGCTCGTCGAAAAGCACAGGAAGAAAATAGAAAGACCGCCGAAGAGCTAGCACGCGTTAAGGAAGAGCAGACTGTCACAATCGAAAGAGCAAAAGAGGAAGCCGCACGAGCGGCCAGGGAAGGCATCGCCGCTGAGGCTGCCGCTGCTGCAGAGCGTGAAAAGCAAAAGGCTGAGGCCATAAAGCAGGCTGAGGAGCGTATCAAGATCATGTTCGAGCAAGCGAGACGAGCCGATGAAGAAAAAAAGAAGAAGGACGCAGAGGAGGCAGCTAGGCTTGAGGCCGAGTATAAGCTTCGTGTCGCAGCTGCACTTCGGGCCGACGCCGAGGCCAAGGAGGCGGCTGCAAAAGCGGCCGCTGAGGAAGCCAATAGGATCAAGGGGATACAAGAAGAAGCCAAGCGCAAGGCCGATGCTGAATTCGCCGCCAAGATTCAAGCCGAAAAAGATGCTGCTGCCAAAGCAGCTGAAGAAGCGGCGTTGGCAAAAGCTGAGAAGGATGCTTACACCAAAAAGGTCCAAGAAGAAACAAAGGCCAACTTGGAGGCACAGGCGAAGAAGGACCGCGGTCCTTCTCTACAATTTAAAGATGCCTTGGGCCGCAAGTACAGCTTCCCATTTCGCCTCTGCACCACATGGCCAGTAAGTCAGCCAGCAGCTCATTACGAGTAGAAAGCGCATGTCGCCACATGAGCGCAAAAAAAAAAATGCTGACTTTTTTTACTTTTCAGGACATGGAGGAGTTAATCAAACAGGCCTTTGACAACGTCGACGATTTGGCTTTCCAGGTACATGAAGGATGGTACGACTTGGTTGGCCCTGACAATCAAATCATCCTACCATCTGTGTGGGAACGGGTCATCCAGCCAGATTGGGCAATAACCATGTCGATGTGGCCTACAGATCGCATGCAACGACATGCACGTGTTCCTCCGCATGTGGCGGCAAACATGGCTAGAGGCCGTGGTATGGGTGGTGCCATGCCCCCCGTGCCCCCTGCTATGGGACGCGCGCCCGATGGATGGGCAAACGGGCCGCAGGTGCCCCCTGGTATTCGCATTGTTCGTGAGTCCAAGGGGGGGAAGAAGGACAAGGACAAGGACAAGGACAAGGATAAGAAGAAGAAGAAGGCCCCTCCTGCATTCATTGGCTTTTTTGGTGGAAAACCGTTGAAGAAGGCGTAAGTCGATGCTACCCGCAGGCAGTTTGTTACCCGCAGACGAACTAACGTTTCCAGAAGGAAATAATTGCTCGACGTTGTCATGATACCCGATGTGATTATTACACAGCCGATCCCTGCTCTCTTGGATGGTTTTTGCCGCTTCGCGCCATTGTGCCTCTCTTGCCCCCTTCATCTACTTGTCCACTTGCCATCGGTTCTTCTTCTGCTACCGAGCTATTGTTTTGGTTTCCCTGATTCTCGCTGGTGTATGGAGAGAATGGTGTATGCTTTTAACTCGATTTTTTTTGGCTTTCATTATTAGTGGACATACGGTACTGAGAACTAGAAGGCGATTTTTATGCTGTGCTGGTTTGTGCAGCTTCCCCGCCTGGGTGTTTTACGACACTCGCAGGCTTTTCCTTCATGTTCTGAGTTACTAGAGACAGGCTAATGCCCCCACTGCCTGGGTGATTTTCAAAGGTTTTACATATTTCTGGATAGCTTCTGTATGTTGTATGAGATTATGCTTGATGAATTCGACAATTATGTCTATATGCTTGCCTTTTTGAGCTATCGGTACAGTAACGCATTGTCATCTTATACAAGTGCATCTAACATAAATGCTCAACATTGTCATGGACTCAGTGTAGCCATGTCGGTCGATGTCCCCTTACCCTTCACAAACTCATCAACCATGTATCCCTCCTTCACACGCGGCCCCGATGCCCAAGCTGCTCCTTTGCCCGCTTCTCGAATGCTTCAATCATGAGGGTAGCTACCTTGTCTGACACGGCAGCGCTGACCGCGGCGTACAGCGGGTTTGTGAACTGGTACTTTATGCTTAGGTGAACTTCCGTGGCTGGCGCTGGCTGCTCCGCGATGGGACGCAGCGACCAGCGCGTGATTAGACTCTTGAAGACTGCGGAAGCATCCGGATACTCCTCCGGAGAAGAAGTGGCGGAGGCGGTGGAGCTGGCGTGTTCCGGGTTGCCGCTCACGGCCTCGACGGAGACGCCGGGCACGCACCGCAGGCGGCTCGTGAAGTGCTCGTTGAGGCCGCCCCAGCCGACGTGCAGATCGGCGCGGACGGGCCAGGAGCGACCGGCGTCGTCGGGCGCGGACCACTGCGTGACGCGCGAGCGGGCGCAGTAGGGGACAAACTGCGCGTACGAGTCGACGTCGGCGACGAGGTGGTAGAGGTCATCGCAGCCGTAGGGTAGCGTGCGGGAGGCGGTGAGCGTCTGGGTGCTGCTGCTGCTGCCGGCGCCGGGGAGGGTGAAGAAAGATCGACGACGGGGGTAGGGAGGTATTGGTGCGCAGTGGGGGAGGAGGAGCGGTAGAGTCCGCGTTGTGGCGATTCGGATGGACATGAGTGGGAGGATGTGTGGTGATCGAGGAGGTTGTTGAAGCTTCGGCAGGCTTTCTTTCGGAGGGCACGAGGCTGGAATCCGGCCAATTCTCTGGAGCTGTCTCTATAGATTGTTTTCTGGTTCACATGAATGTCGTCAAGTATGCGTAATAACAGATGTTGGTCGTAGCACGAGAGCGAGCAAAGTGCTGACGGGCTTTGCTGAGACGGGCCGGGCGAAAGGTGCTTCCGTCATTGCCAACCCACTACAAATCGCAAACCCCACAAAGCCCAACTCCAAACCCAGGGCTCGCCTCAACATCAATTTAGCCTCATTGCAACCGTCGCTCCTTTTCGAACTTTTGCTGCTCCCCGTTCTGTTTTGTAGCAGGATCTGAAATTTGACACCTAGGCTCTGGCCGACCCTCCATACCTTACACACGACCCAACACGCACAGCCAGAAAAAGGAGGGCTGCGGGCGGCAACGGGCACCACAACGCCCCCACGATGAACCACCCGACCGACCGTCGATCTATCCAGACAACACTTTGAAGGAGAGGACCTGTCAATTTCCGAGGCCAACCCCCCGCCTGGGGCTAGAATACCGACAAGATGTAAGGGCTAGACCTAACAAGCATCATCCTATTCTGCCGCACCTGGATTTTGGGCGCCCCGAGGGGTATAACGACATGCGCTGATGCACTGCTTGGAACAGGTTCGAGAAGTCGCTTTACGACCTGATCCAGGGTCTCCGAAATCATAAAGGGACCGAGAAGGAATACATTCAAAAGAGCTTGAAAGAATGCCGCGTCGAGGTGCGCAGCCAGGACATGGGTAAGAAACACTGGCTGGTCCCTTCGGGCTTATGTACGGAAGCAATATTCTGATGACGCAACCGCAGATGTCAAGGCGACAGCCTTGCTGAAGCTCATATACCTGGAAATGGTCGGGCACGACATGTCATGGGCATCCTTTCACGTCCTCGAGGTCATGTCCTCGCCCAAGTACGCCCAGAAGCGAGTGGGCTATCTAGGCGCTGTCCAGAGCTTCCGCGCGGACACGGAAGTCCTTATGCTTGCAACTAACTTATTAAAAAAGGTATATCACGTCTGCAAGATTTCGGGCGATCATCAACTCTGAACATTTACGTAGGACCTGAGTGCCGCCGCGCCGACCGTCATGTCCCTACCGATCGCAACGCTACCGCACGTCATCACGCCGTCGCTCGCGCTCTCGACACTCGCTGATCTGCTACCAAGGCTGGGTCACAGCCACGCCAACATCCGCAAGAAGACTCTGGTGACGCTCTACCGGCTAGCGCTGGTGTACCCGGAGGCGCTGCGGGCGGCATGGCCGCGCATCAAGGAGCGGCTGATGGACGCGGAAGAGGACCCAAGCGTGACGGCAGCGATTGTGAATGTTGTCTGCGAGCTGGGATGGCGCCGGCCGCACGACTTCTTGCCCCTCGCACCGCGGCTGTTTGAGCTGCTCGTGGACGGTGGCAACAACTGGATGGCTATCAAACTGATCAAGTTGGTATGTTGCACTGATGGTGGTGGGCGTTGTGGTTCAACAGGATGTATGTGACGAACAACGCTGACGTTGGTTAGTTTGCCACACTGACACCGCTCGAGCCTCGGCTGGTCAAGAAACTGCTGCCGCCGCTGACGAACATCATCCGCACGACGCCGGCCATGTCGCTGTTATACGAATGCATTAATGGTATCATCCAAGGCGGAATTCTTGGAAGTGCTGATGATACTGATACCGAAGAAATTGCTACCCTGTGTGTGAATAAATTGCGAGGCATGATTATCATGAATGGTGATCCAAATTGTGAGTTGCGCTGGCTACCACAGACAATGTCACACATGTGCTGACCTTGACAGTGAAATATGTTGCCCTCTTGGCATTCAACAAGATTGTTCTCACCCATCCCTACCTCGTGTCGCAGCAGGAGGATGTCATCCTAGAGTGCATCGACAGCCCCGATATCACGATCCGTATCCAGGCCCTCGATCTTGTTCAAGGCATGGTCACAAGCGATAATTTGGTGTCGATTGTTAGTCGACTGATGAAACAGCTCAAGGCCGCCACAGCTCCAAATGGGAAGCTTGAGGCCGCCGCGCTGGACTCGGCAGATGCCTCTGTAGATTCCGATGAGGAAGCGCAACAGGCCGCCAATGCAGCGGCGAACAAGAATTCGATGCTACTTCCTGAGGACTACAGAATCGATGTTATCGGAAGAATCCTTTTCATGTCCTCTAAGGATAATTACGCCAACATTGTCGATTTTGACTGGTATATCGATGTCCTCACCCAGCTTGTCCGAATGACGCCTGTTCCACGACTGGTCGATGGTGATTGGGAGGCTGCTGCAAACAAGCGATCTGCTGCTGGCGTATCTGAAAAGATTGGAAATGAACTGCGAAACGTCGCTGTCAAAGTTCGAGCTATGCGCCACTCCGTTCTAAGGGCCTCTGAGAGTATCTTGTCTCAGCTGATTGCGGACACGCCAACGGGACATTCCATCACAGCCGAGGCGCTCAAATCAGTCGCCTGGCTGCTCGGTGAATACTCCGATATGCTGTCCGTGCCGGATGACACGATGAACGCATTACTGCAACTCACTACGCGTACCACTAAACCGGACGTTGCGGCGGTCGTCGTCCATGCCATCGCGAAGGTCTTCGCGTCCTTGACTGGGAGTGAATCTGAACTGTGGACTGCGGAAAGGAAGACAAGAACGTCTTTACTGTTGGCTCGCATACTACATTCCATGGAGCCTCTCACATTGAATCCCAGTCTCGAAGTTCAGGAGCGTGCTGTCGAGTTCACGGAACTTTTGAAACTCACAGCCGAAGCAGCATCAGGGCAGCCTACCTCTACAAATGAAGAGTCTCAAGATCCTCCTCTGCTATTGACGCAAGCTATACCGTCGCTGTTCAATGGTGGCGAGTTGAACTCGGTAGCAGCTGGTGCCCAATTGAATGTACCGATTCCTGACGGACTTGATCTAGACGAGCCAATCCACCCCAACCTCAATCACCTCTTAGCCAAGGCTGACATTATCACCCTTGACGCGAACGATGCGGATGAGTTTGAAGTCTACTACCACCAGAGGCCTGCGCCAACGAGCGTCTCGTCATCTGCTCCCGCCATAAGTCGCCTCGCCGAAGCAGACGAGAATGCCGGTGGCTCTTATCAGCAGCCCTCTGAAGACAGCTATCTAGATGCCGACATCGTCGCCAGACGAAAGGCGGAAAGGGTAGAGAGAAACAAAGACGACCCATTCTATATTGGCGGCGCCAACGGACCGCAGACATCCAACTCCATTCATAATATTCTTCAAAACAGTAACGGGCCGGATCTCGACATTGATGCGATTCCCGTTATGCAGCTTGACCTCGACAAGCTAAGCATTCTCACACCGACTACTACAGCACATCGCCCAGTGGTGAAACCACGGCAGCGCGTCGTAATTGCTGCAGACGAGACCTTGCAAGGGGGCGCCAGCGGCGACCGCTCACCCCGAAACTACGACTCCGAGAACAACTCGGAGTCCATGGCGGTCCGTGGCAAGGCGAGGAAACTGAAGCAGTCCCTGCTACAGGTGGATTCGAGCACCATTGGCGCCCTCAGCCTCGAAGGTGAACCGACCGGTGGCTTTGACCACGAGCAGCAACAGCGCGAGGAGGCGGAGATGCAACAGGCCATGCGGGAAGTGGAGCGGCTGCGCCTGGAAATGCAGCGCGCGAACGAGCGCATCCAGGTCGCGCAGGGCGTGGACGTCGAGGGTGCAGTGGTCAAGAAGAAGAAGAAGAAGAAGAAGCTGGCGACGACGACGACGGCAGCGGGTGATGCGGAGACGGTGGTGAAGAAGAAGAAGAAAAAGGCGACGAAGGTGGCCGCGTCGCCCGAGGACGGTACCGCCGGAGCGGACGTGACTGTGGGGGCTGCTGATGCTGAGGTCGCCGTGGTTGCACCAAAGAAGAAGAAGAAGAAGGTGAAGAAGCAACCGGTTGCGGAGGCGGAGGGGGCGGACACGGGTAACGCGTAATGAGGTAGTTATCGGTTTGATGGTTCTTTTGTTCTTCATGCATGGCATTTCTAGAAATCGGGACATATAAAAAAGTACGCCTTTGAAATGAAAGCTTTTGTTGCTGGGCGATGCTCTCGCGTTCTGTCTATTGTAGATGGCATCAACGTTCGAGAATTGGGAAGTTCACAGAAAACCCTTGCTATGAGGTATCATGCATTGAATTTTTCCGACTTATCTATGTATGAAAACACACAGAACACAAAAAGATATCTCTCCATCACTTCCGTCGATACCATGTTACACCTTTCGCGTACGTAGCTTCGTTCTCGCATCGACCTCGTCGTCTCCCATAGATGATGGTTCCGATGATGATGATGATGATTATACAGCAGTTACATGAATCTTGTCCCAGAGCTGGTCCTCACGCTAGAATGCAACACTAGTAGAGGACAACAAATGCGCGGACACAAAACACAATTGAGAATAACGCGGCTCACGACCACGGCAAAGGCGGGCCATCCTAGTCGTCCATGGGTTTGTCCTCGAGCGTGACGCCACGCGTAGTCTCCTCGGCCGGCGGCGAGTTGGGCACCCGACGACCTCCGACGAACCTCGTCGGGGTGCCGCCACCCTTGGCTGATAGGCTGTCGGTGCGCTCACGGGTGCCTTCATTAGTGATCCCAAGGCCGCTGCCATTAATGGTCTCAGGTGGTGTCATGGATCCGTCGGCAGGAACTTCCAGGCTTTGGCGGTTTGTGACTGAGGCTAGGCTGCTGCCGAGGCTGCTCCTTTGCCGCTCGCCGGTGGTTGGGCTGGTCTGGATGGGGAAGCGCGTCTCAGCACCACCACTGCTGCGATCACGACGGTGGCCGCGGTGCGCACCCGGTGCTGGACTGGTCGCGCGGCCGCGGCTGGCCGTCGCCTTTTCCAGCAGCGCCCGGTTCCGCTCCTCAACCAAGTTCTTGCGATTGCTCTCGTCCGTGCTCACGGCGCGGGGCCGGTTATTATTCACGGAGGACGAGTGACTTAGCGTCGACATGCGCTTGAGTTCGCTGAAAATAGCATCCTTGTGGGCAAACAAATCGCGAACCAATCTAGTGGCATGTTTCTCCTCCATGGTAAGCGAAGTCTCCGCACGTGGACGGAGGATGCAGCGCGACAGGGTAGTAGCGAGTGAGGCAATGTAGGCCTCGTCTGCGGACGTCAAGTCAATCAGTCGAGTGAAGTGGTTCATGCAGGCATCGAGCGTAGCAATGTTCGACAGTCTGAGTTGTGACAGTGTTTGTTGCAGAACAGCAACGCGGGATGCTTCAGCGCCCTCAGTGGCTGGCGTGGTGTAAATGGTGCGCACAATTTCATAAACATGGGTAGATACAAGAGAGTCTAGATACATCAGTACAGAAGATACATGGTAAAGTGGAAAGCAAATACATACCGGGAAGTTCGAGAAGGTAGAGCTTGAGCAAACTGGCCACCGTGGGGATGTCAAAGTCACTGAAAAGCTCTTGAGAGGCTGCGCCGTCATTGTTCAGCTTTGCTCGAAGTCGGTGCGTCTGCGCTAAGGGAACATCTACGAGCCAAACACCTCTTCTCGCTTCATCCCCCTCAAGATCAGGATAGTGGTGGTCAAGATATGTTAGGATCGCAGTGACAATGACAGGGACGCGTTTCTTGTCGGCACGAGCTCGGGCCTCTAGGTCCACGCCAAAGATCTGGTCATCGACCTTGTTGTAGTAGTTCTCATAGATTGCTACGCGAGGCGCGAATCCACCTGTACGATAGGTCTCGAGGAGGTATCGTAGATCTCCCAGCGGCTGAACGGTTTCTTGAAAGAGCATCATCTTGTCGACCGTGGATTGAAGGCTGGGAATAACGTTGCTTATTGTGCCAGAGAAATCAAGAATGACGGTCTTGATAGCCTTGAGTCGATCGAGCTCAGACTGCTCAAGAAACTTGAGGTGAAGGAAGATGGATTGTTCCAAGTCACATCTCAGTTGATCAAGTTTCTTAACAGCAGACTTGTATTTTTCGTCCGATTCTTTCGCTTCCCTTTGCAATCGCTGCGCAGGTGTCTCGTTTGGATGAGCGTTGTTGAGTACATTCCAGTTGGCGAGGTATTCGGTAACAGTTCCCACGACGGGGGAGTCACTTGATTCGGAGATAGGTATCGAGAAGGTGCGATTGAGTGTTTGCTTCTTCTCTGGGACGCCAGCCAAGCGGAATGCCTTTGGGCGCCATTGGTAAAACATTTTAGAGCTGTTGGCAAAAGTACTGCCGACATTACCAATCAGGCGAAGCAAGCCGTTGGAAATGAGGTCTTGGCCAATGCGCTCGGCATAGCTGATGCTGCTGGTAGCCATGCTGCGTTGAAGATATTCAACAATATCAGAGCCAGCTGATGTGTTAAGATACGTACCAAGAATCGGTACTTTCGTCTCTCCCATTTTTATATTAGAGAGCATGTGAGAGAGAATCTTCTTGAGCTGATCGGGCTTATAGATCTCGTCACCAATCTCGTAAACATCTTCATCGTCACGGCTTTCCTCCTCTTTATGCGGCTGGACTTTGATTTCCGGGATCTGAGCTCCGCTTTTAGGGCTCAACTCGGGTTCCTGGAAAGCAAGTTTGTTCTCCTCCTCGAGATCTTCGACAAGACGACATTTATTGAAATAGTTGGAGCGCAACTTCTTGACCGTCTCGGCCTGTCGGTCGTGCGCTTTCGTGCGTGCCTGCAGATCGTCCTGCGAATCCTGGATGCGAGCTTCGTGCGCGTCGCACCAACGAGCGAAGGGATTAACAACGAGGTCGCGGATGTTCTGCGCAATACGCTGGTGGCTTTTGGCAGCGTCCTGCATCTCGGTTCGCATGCCATCGTAGGCCTGAGGTAATCAGGATGTTAGCATCACGAAGGTGGCACACCTCCTAAGCTCAATTCTTAAAAGCATACCTTGCGGACGGTGGCACCGTCATCTCGAGAGAAGCCACCCAAAACCTTGTCAGCGGCGGGAGCAATGTCTGCTAGACGCTGGCCGTAAACGTCCTCGGCTTCGGCTCGCAATCGCGCGAGTATCAATACTTGTCGGTTTTCCATGACACCTTGCTGCAGCTTGCCAAACAAGACGCCCAGTCCTGAAGATCTAATTAGCAAGGACAGTGTTGGAAGCGAAGAATCGAGTCAACATACCCCCGGCATAGTCGTTGGACCAGAAGGAGTCCGCAAACCCCGGCATCTTCAACGACTTTAGCACAAGAAACTGAGTTTATCTAGGTATCTTGTGCAATGAGAAGAGAATGTTGTTTTGCGCAGAGCTGGGCAGTTGGTATGCAATGACGCGCGTGTGTTGCTTGCCGTGGAAATCCGGGAGGTGACGTCGCAACGGTTGGCTGGTTTTCAGGGAGTACGAATCACGAGTAGTGGAGAAACCAGCGGCTAAAGCAGTTGGGGGAGAATGTTGGCAGCGGCGTGGTTATTAATAAGGAGGGGAACAAAGAATAAGCTCGGGCACATGCCCGCCCAACATGCAGGACGGACGGCGGATGGAGGACGGATAATTTGGGGAGTGAGAAAGCTTCAAGCGCTCAAAGGCCCAGCCAGGCCAAGTGCTATGGTTGTGGTTGGTGCTTTGCATACTGGAAACCCTTTTTTTTTTTAGCTCTTCCGTCCCATCCCTTACACCTGCGCCTCAGAGCTCAGAAGTTGCCAGCCGGGCCAGGCACAGTGCCTGCACGCTAACGGCTGTAGATCCCCCCCAGCTGAGGTAGGCAGTGATTCGTATTCATGCCAAGTCCATCGACCAAGGTTTAACATAGGGGCAAAAGGGGCAGGAAAGTTTTACAGTGCTTCCATACTATTTTAGTCCTTGGTATTCTGCAGGATTTATGCCAGCAGAGATAGCTGTATTTTATCATGCAGGCTGCCAAAAGCAGTGACACACTGCGGGGATTCCCTCATAGCTTCCGCATGTGGCTGAGGCGGGCTTTTGTACGGTAAACTGGCCAGACAAGTCATATTCAGGCACGCGATGGAAGGAGGGTATTGCCTAACTGGAACCTTGCCGGTTTCCGTCTCCTAGTAACCTCAGCACTAACAGGTACCTATCCTGTCAACTGTTTCATGCATCTGCAGCTGCAGGAGCACCCGCCACTCGGCTGTGGCGTGATCACAATACCTAGGTATGCCTTGAGAGACATGCGCATCGTCATGCCCGACAATCATCCCCTCTTTGCCATCCCTCATCATTCTCATCATACCAGTCCCCCATGATACATCCTGTAGGGGCTGCCAGAAGTTGAGATAGCCTCGCACCAACTGCGCCCTGTGTGTCTGTCCCCCCTACTTGTTTGATCAATGCAGCTACCATCTACTCCAAACATGTCACCTCTACCAATCAACATCAGCGCTAAATTGAACGATGCAAGGCCCGGCTTTTCCGAGCCTCAGAAGGCCTCCCTGGTCAAAAGGCTAATCCTTCTTGCTATTACGGCGGCCATCATTGGCCATACGCTTTGGAAGATTCCTAATAACATCGCCCGCAACTTTCATACTACCTGTCATGGAGTCCCCACAGCCCATGTTTGTAGTCGCTTCGACAGCCTGGATGACAGAGCCCGCTGCATTTTGTCCAGCACACCGCTCATCGGTAACGTTGCCTTCGGCCATCCAGAGACGCAACAGACGCATGCTAATCTTCGTACTCAGACGGTCACGTTGACTTCCCTATTCAGATTCGAGCCCGAAATGGCAACCGCATCGAGGCCACTGCGTTCCGGGAGGCTTTCGAAAATGGAACATTGCCGGGGCATGTAGACTTGCATCGTCTGCGGCAAGGTCTCTCAGGCGGTGCATTTTGGAGTGTCTATGCACCATGTCCTAAAGATGGTAGCAACTTCTCGGATGCAAACTATGCAGCCAGTACGCAAAATGTCGCCACCCTGAGCGAGTAACATCTAGAAGCTAATCATATCAAAGGTGTTCAGTTTACACTCAATCAGATTGATGTCACGAACAGACTGCAGAAGCTTTATCCCAAAGATTTCTCCCAAGCGGTTGACAGTGGGACGGCCCTGACAGCCTTTCGGGAAGGCAAGCTTATTTCACCGCTTGGTGTCGAAGGCCTGCATCAGATCGGAAATAAAGTGGCTAATTTAAGGCTGTTCCGTGATCTCGGTGTTCACTATGCCACCCTCACACACAACTGTCACAACAGGTTTGCTGATGCTGCGCTTTTGGAATGGCCGCTTCGAAAGGCAGAGCCAAAATGGCACGGCCTCAGCCCAATTGGACGTGATCTAGTTCATGAGATGAACAGAATCGGTATGATCGTCGATCTCGCTCATGTGAGGTAAGTATTTTGTCTAGTCCTCCTCTCTGTATTGTGATTAACCCTGGCAAGCGATGATACAATGCGCGATGTTTTGGGTGGTAACGAAAGTTGGGAAGGTTCTAAGGCTCCGGTGATTCACTCGCACAGCTCTGCATACAGTATATGCCCGCATCCGCGAAACGTAAATGACGAAATTCTGCAGCTCGTCAAGAGACACAACTCGCTTGTCATGGTCAATATTGCCCCTGAGTTCATATCCTGCGTTGACAGAGGGAACCAGAACGGCCTTCCAGATACGGTTCCGGAAGAAGCGACACTACAGCAAGTGGTGCGCCACATCCTGCATATTGGCAACCTCATTGGGTTTGATCATGTCGGTATTGGAACAGACTTTGACGGCATTGGGGCAACAGCAGACGGTCTCTCCGACGTGAGCAAGTATCCTGACCTCGTTGCTGAGCTACTCAGAAACGGAGTCGACGATTCAGACGCGGCAAAGATTGTTGGTGGCAATCTATTGCGGGTGTGGGCCGATGTTGACGCTGTCGCAGGGGAGCTTCAGGCGGCTGGTACGCCGGCCATGGAGGATGAGCCTTGAGCTAGGTTGTATGGAGTCCATCGATAATGTGTGCGGAGGCGGAATTAGTATGGATTTTGACTTGTTCTATTTTGGCCCTTTGCGACGGCGGTAGGACACCGGAAAATGCATGTTAATTATTTGTACATGGAGTATCCCTTACTCGGCCGGTGTTCAAATCAACGCCCTCGAATGCGCATTTTCCAAAGAAGTATAATTACAGTGATTCAACACCAGTATCAATGCAATGGTCTACAGTGCTATGCCGGACATATAGGCCTGTAATCAGCCTTTCCTGTTGACGCGGTTGAGCTTGGTCGCCGTCGCGGTCTGATTTCTTGTTCGTTGGCCGCGTACTGGCAGCCCCATAGCATGTCGACGGCCTCTGTATGCACCCATATCTTTGAGCCGCTTAATGTTGTCTTGCAGAGTCTTCCTTGCGTCGCTCTCGATGGGCATCTGGCCCAGCTCGGCCGTTAACGAGGTGACGGTTCGCGGGGCCAATGAGCCCATTGTCGCCAGCTTGTGTATTGAATATTTCGCCATGATGCGCTCTGAGAGTTGGGGTCCTAGTCCGTAGAAAGACTCGAGTGCTTTCTAATCCTTCGGTTAGTTCTCGTGTCTCTTCGACATCGTTGCCCGCTTACCTTGACCAACCTGGTCTCTGCGAAGTTGACACCTGAAACGAAAACCTATGAGAATGAATTGAGCATTTCTGAAAACTTCCTCTAGAGATTGAGCATGTGTACATACCATGGCGACTATAGAGGGGGTTTGATCTTGCAATGGATCTTTCCTCTTGTCGCTGCCGATCGGTCAATGTTGTACGGGTAAACTGTGGGCAAAATTTCTGGTTGCTATCTCCATCAGGCATCAGGGATGATCAGCTTACTAATAACCTGTTTCGAGACAAGACGCAGCGAGCGGTGGGCCTGAAACAGGTGCTGGAACGAGCTCTAGGATGTGGAGGGGAAGACCTGACATTAGTGGCTTTATTAGTGCGGATCGCGGCATCAGCATAATAAAGGTGTCCTCCCACCGAGAGCTCGCTTGTTTCCAACCTGCTCTTTACTTCTTTTTTCTTCCTCCTACATTTTTATCGACACGAAGAAAGAACCGCCCATCATGTTCAACCTCCGCCGCTTCATGGCCTCGGCCATGCTGCTCCTCGCCGTCGGCGTGGTCTTCTTCTCGCAGACCGCCGCCGCCGCCAAGGGCCCCAAGATCACCCACAAGGTCTACTTTGACATTGCGCACGGCGACGAGAACCTCGGCCGCGTTACGTTCGGCCTTTACGGCAAGACGGTCCCCGAGACGGCGGAGAACTTCCGTGCCCTCGCCACTGGCGAGAAGGGCTTCGGCTACGAGGGGTCGATTTTCCACCGCGTCATCAAGGACTTTATGATCCAGGGCGGCGACTTCACCAAGGGCGACGGCACTGGTGGCAAGTCCAGTATGTAACTTGCACCCCCGGGATTGCAATTGGTCGGCTAATACGGAACAGTCTATGGCAACAAGTTCAAGGACGAGAACTTCAAGCTCAAGCACACCAAGAAGGGTCTTCTTTCCATGGCTAATGCTGGACCTGACACCAATGGCTCTCAGTTCTTCATCACCACCGTCATCACGTCGTGAGTATTCATGTCCGCTTCCAAAATGAGGCGACCGAAATACTAACGAACCGTGCTAGGTGGTTGGACGGCCGCCACGTCGTCTTCGGCGAAGTCCTCGAGGGCTACGACATTGTCGACAAGATTCAAAACCTCAAGACCCTCCCTGGTGACAAGCCTGAGAAGACTATCAAGATTACCAAGAGTGGCGAGCTAGAGGTCCCTGCCGAAGGTATTCATGTTGAACTCTAAGATGCCAGCGCCTTGCCCAGAACAACGTTGGCTCTCTCTTCTTGTGTTTTCCGCAAGCTGATCGATGCTTGTCTTTTACAATTCAGAATCATCCGAAACCGTTGAACTGCCCAAGCTGCAAGAGCCGGCTACGCAATACGTGCATTCGCCGTCCGCGCTGATGTTGCTCGTTTTCGTCGGCGTTGCCTTTGGCATCGTCGTGGTGCGCAGCATTTCCAAGAAGAGAACTGTCGTGCATGAGAAATCTCTGGTTTAAATGCTAGCTAAAACTATAATCAAGAGGCTTTTATTTTGATGCTGCCATCTTATGTAAAGCGAATTATGATGTGTGGTGGACCTCGATTTCGTAGTCGTCACGTGGAGATCCCGGCCAAAAGTGACCACCCAGAAAAAAAGTTGTAAGCGGACTGCTGCGGGTGTAACAATCGTCGCCCTAAAAAAGAACCAGACACCGTCATAATGAAGGTCCTCAGTCTTAATTTTGTTAACTGCGCTGCCAAGGCCTGTAAGGCTACCTCGGACTCTTTTCCTCTGCATCCCAAAGACGCTGAACTCGTCCAGGACGAGATTGAGCTGAACCCCGCCATGCTCATCAACGTCCTCCCCAGACTCGACTGGGCCGCCCTTAGAACAACTTCGTCAGAGGTAAGAGCCCGCGACACTAAAGCGCCTTGAATACAATGAGGCTGCATCTTCACCCTCCGAAGTGGTTACTACTAGCAATGGCTTCTACCATCAATCATTTGGCACCGACTGTTGCACCTCCGCTCATCAAATGCTTTTGCAGCTCGTTGGCTAACTGAGATTTTATCCAGCTTGGCTTCCCTGAGCTGCCGGAGCAACCCCCTACAGCTGAAGAGTTGGAAGCAGATGAGAAGACTCTGAGGGATCTGCACCATCTGCTCCTCGAGACGCAAATTTCAGAAGGCAAGCTTGTCTGCGGGAACTGCGGGCATGAATACGCCATCAAAGAGGGAATCGCCAACTTCCTTCTTCCGAGCCACCTGGTCTGAGTGTGAAAATGGGGATTGCATAGATGGTTTGGCAACATAATGAAGCTGTGGCGCATGGAGATTGAAGTGCTTTGAATGACAAGAGTCTCAACACTCGGTGTACCGGCGTTAGGTCCTGTTTACAAAAAAGTGTTCGCTCTGTTATGGTATCTCTGGGAATGGATTTATATTAGCATCAAGCAAATGAACAAGGCTAGTTTTACAGCTCACCACATGGCCATCGCTTGCGACGAAAGTACACACATTATCTCATCTATAGGTATGCTACCATGAACTCACAATGTGGAGTTCCAGTGCGAACTTGATATTGTACAAGGTGCTTGGTAAACCGGCGTAGCTTGCCGTCCGAGCTGGTACGTGAACCACGCTATGTCTACTGCTTCTTCTGTGCGGCTGGTCCCATCTCCTTCTCAAAGGCGCCATACGAGACCTCAAGGCTGCCGAGCGCCTTGATTCCGACTCCCAAAATACTGGAAAGAACAATGGCTGTAATCAGACCCATAAAGACGCCTATTGCCACAGTTAGACAGTTGAGTTTTGGCTGATGGGTCTCACAGATACGAACCTGGTGTAAAGAACTGGTACTTTTCAAACAGTGGCCTGTTATCCTTTCCCTCAGGACCCTTAATCTCTTGCGTAGCTCTTCGAAGATCTTGGTGAACCGCCTCGTCAAATTGGGCCTCGTAGGCGGGCTCCGGCCGAGTGGCGTAGAAGAGCACCGTGAAGCTTTCGTGTCCGTTTTCCTTGCGAATGCGTTCGCCAAGGGCACGATCTGAAGATTTGTTAATTGGGGTCGGATAAAGATCAATCATCATTCGCACCGTTGATGAGAAGAGCATCTTGCCTGTCCTCTTGAGGCAGTTGGCTTAATGAGACTTGCTCGATAACGGCCTCTTTCCCGCTCTGCGAGCAGGCAGTTTTGACAAAATTAACAAGGTTCCCAGCATTTATATCACCGACGACTTCGGAGACGATGTATTTCCCCCGAATACGGTCGTCCAGGGTGACCGCGTGATGGAGTGAGGGCATGTCTGAGCCTTGGTTCCGGTGGAGATCAGAAGATATCATCCCGGGCTGCGTCGCGAAAACATAGTGGCTAGTTGGGCAACTCGACAGAATTTCCTTTGTGTTTTGCAAAACGTCGGCACTCGTTTGGAGCTGTTTCGAATTCGTCGAAGGGAAGCTAGGTTGGTGGATTAGTTAGAGCCGCGTCAACGATGGGAGATATGCAGCACGTACGATGCGGTAGAGTAGAAGATCCAGGGCGTGGCATCCGAGAAGGCCATAGCGACTCCGGAGAGCGCGAGCGACCCGATGAATGCCTTCAGATGCATTGCGGGTAAGTACGTATTGTTGAAGTTGATGTATTCGAGGCTCCGTCGCTCGACGCTTCATCCAGCTCGATGAGGCATTGGGCAAGCTACGACAACTGATTAGGTAATCCCTGTCTGTCTCTGCCGCAAGTCAACTCCTCGTTTTAGCGCTTGGTGGCCCTGGACTTTTAGTGGATTTGGCGCACCACGCAGTCAGTGACAGAGCAGCCAAAAAAATAATTTTTGGATAATAAGCCGCGTCGCACGATAGCCAAAGTTACAAGCTCAACACTGCCAACCAAGCTGAGCATCATGTTCGCCAAACCACGAGTAAAAAAAAGCATTCTCCCTCCTCCTATAAAGAAGAGGAAGAACACCTCAGAGGTGGAAGAGGTTACCTTTGACAATGATGCTCGTCAAGAATACCTTACCGGATTCCACAAGCGCAAGCAGCAGCGCATAAAAAGTTCGCAGGAAGCGGCAGCGAAAAGAGCTCGACAAGAGAAACTGGACACGCGGAAACAGGTATGCATTGAATATCTTCTGAAAGATCTTTCCGGCCTTTGAGTCCTTGTCACCATTGACAATGCGCTTCTACAGGTACGAGATGAACGACGCCAGGAAATGGAAGACCACGTCCGCCGCGTCAACGATATGTTAAAGGCCTCCAACGCTGCGACTGCTGAAGACGAAAACCACGCCGAGAACGAGCAAGCAGAAGAGTGGGATGGGTTTCCCGATAATCCCGATTTAGATATTGTTGATCACGAGGAGGAATATATAGACGAAGACCGCTATACAACCGTGACGGTAGAGACTGTATCAGTATCTCGTGACGGCCTGTCGAAACCTGAACTGCCCGCAGATGAGGCCGATAGTGAGGAAAAGGACGAAGACGACGCTGAAGGGCAAGACGATAAGGAAGAAAAGAAGCAGGACCGAAGGATACACAAAGCCAAGAAGAAGCAATTTCGATATGAATCAAAATCGGAAAGAGATTGGGAGAACCGCAAACAAAGAGCGAGAAACAAATCCAAACGAAGAGCATAACTTGGATAGAATTGAATTGGATTGATGCTATATACCCGAAGAAAGAGCAGGCTAAATTACTACGAGACATGTAAGCTCTGTCGCTATGCATTCTCTCGAATCCGCAATAATTTGTTTTAACGCAACTTCCACGTCATGGGCTTCGCTTCTCCGGAGAGCCGCCCAAGAACGCATGTACAAGGAACCACCACTTTGCACTAAGCCAGCTATGTAGATTAGATGTTGCCAATCTCGACCTGGAGCTCCTCCAGCTCTTTCTGGAGGCTAGTGTGTTTCTTGGCCATCTCCTCGTACTTTTGCTCCCACTGGTCACGCTCGTTCTCGAGGGCCTGTACCTTGCGTTCAAAATGGCCGGCCTTGACGTCGGTCTGGCGGAGCCTACGTACCATCGATGTTAGTCGAGACAAATTTGAAAGGGGAGGTTAGAGCCATCCTAGTGCTGTGCTAGCACTCAACATACTTTTCGTTGGCGTCCCGCAGCGTCTTGTCGGCGCTCTCGGCCTCCTCCTCGAGAAGCTGCAGTCGTCGCTGCAGGGTTTCATTTTGGGTTCCGTGTTGTTGGCCTTCATCAGCGGCCTTCTTGAAGTCCTTGATGGCAGTCTCAAGCTTCTCGACCTCAGTCTCAAGAAGGTTATTCTTGTGCTGAAGCGAGGTGATCTCCTGCTCCTTGGATAGATTCTCCTGCTCCAGCGTCTTGACCTTTCCCTGGAGTTCTTCAACCTTGCCAACGGCCTCGTCGGCCTCCAGGCGAAGCTGGTTCATTTTCTATGCAGAGAGAGAGCTTTTGTCAGCCTACTGACCGCTGGAGTCCTCCCCCACCCTAGCGGCATAGACCGTATCACCATGGCAGGTTTGGCCAAACTTACCTCCTTGATGCGATCCATTTTATTTTGTTGATAATTCGTCGAGCGGTTGAGATGAAGCTTGGTAAGAAATTATTATGACCGTGACTGATTTGATCGCGTTGTTTGAATAGGCGGAGTTGGAAGTAGGGAAAAGGGGTGGGGTAGGGATACTTGCCCCTCCAAGATGCTTGTGCAAGACGGACACGCGCCACAAGTTCCAACTACGCCTGTTGCCCAGCCAACAGCGCACTGATCACCCAGCGTCAACACTTTGTGACTAGAACAGTATCGTGAAATTAGACCCCCTGACTGTTCACTGATTATCCTCACTATGTTCCACAGCTCGTGGTAATCGAAGAAGAACTGAATATCGTTTTTGCTTTCCAGCACGATGCTCGCGGCACATCGGGATCAAGAAAATCTCGCGCATGCGCACCAGGCTTCTGCGAAGCAACAGCCCAAAACTCCAGGACCGAAATACCCGAAGACTCCTCTAGGTCGGTTTGCAAGAAATGACGAGAACGCACCAACAGTATTTGGAGGCAAAAGCAACCTCGCTGGAACTATCAAGAGGCCAACCACCCAGAAGCAAGCTTTAGCGACTCCCTTGGGTAGGCTTCCTCATCCTTGAGCGAAATAATGCAGACTAACAGCGGATACAGGCACTCACTCTAGAGCTCCTCTTGGGAACAAGACAACCAACGCAAAAGCACGACCAAAGCAATCAGCGAACGGGACAGTGAAGCCGATTGAGGTTTCGCAGCTCAGGTCTGGCACTCAGCGACCTAAAATACGGCAACCAGGAGTGGCAGCTTCAAAGCTTGAGGTGCAGTCTGACAAACAGACTGCCAAGGATGAAGAGCCTGAATACGCCCCTCCAGCCCCCACAGCCTTGCCATATCAGTCGGACGTACTCCCCGATGGAGGGTTGACCTTTCGCGGCCTGAAGAAGGAGTACTTGGTGAAAGGATATTATGAGAACTTTTATAACCCCATTGATGCGAATGGCATGTCACGTCTTGACAAGGCTTTCGACGATGAGATGCAAGCGGCACTTGACAAGGCGGTGGAGCAGCATGACCGAGAATTCGAGGCGCTTGACTGGGGTGTACATGAAGCTCAGGAACATGAGGCGAACTGGCAGCTAAGAAACCCCAGCGCTAAATCTGATGCTCAGAGGATGAAGGGTTTGGCCGCCAGCGATCGACCAGCACACACTTTGAACTCTCGCAGAGCGGCGTCAGCATTGGCGATTCGCTCGGACAACAGAAGTACAAGCGCTTTGTCATCACGGGTGACACCATCGGCGCGACCGGCAGTCCAGCCTAGGGTGGTCAAGCCATCAACCATGGAGCCGCCAGGTACAACCGCTGGGGAAGCAGCCTCGCGTACCACAATCGGATACAGCAAGGGCAGAACTGCAGCATCCATAATGCGTCCCCAACACCATACCAGCAAAAGCCTCACGAGGCCACCAGCTCGTCAAATCTCTGATGATAGCTGGGATCTCACGCTCACCCCCGCTCGCGCCCGCCTTGCACTTCGCGACCAAAGCCCATTGAGGAGTCCTGAACGTCCCCAGTTCACGTCAATATTTTATGACGATGAAGAGGATTTAGAGCCCATAACTCTCAGCGGTCCAACAATTGACTCGGAGGATGACGAGGAGTTTGAGTTAAAGCTGGATATCTGAATGAGCTGTAGGCGTTTCATTTGTAAAGGCCAAGCCAAGATGAACTGGATAGTCTTCCAGAGAACACCTGCCGTCCTACTCGCATTCCGAGAGGACTAATGATGGGCACGTTTGTCTCGGACAGATGTAATAATGCTGTACTACGAACATATATCAATAATGAGTTTCCGCTTGCACACAACGTGAATTGTTGTGACTCTGGCTCCTACATACCGAAAATAAACTTTCTGTTCGGACAAATTAGACAAGTACGGGTCGGTAGATTTATTTTCCGCGTCCCACTATGATGCGTGGTGCGGTGTGGAGTCGCTGCACGCGCTTGGGAGACCTGAGAATGAAATCGCCATCCCTGGACGTGCTGCAAACCGAATATTCTCCCAAACTGCCATTACTGTGTCCTGACCGCAATACCACGATACTGTGACTGCAACCCTGGTTTTGGTGGTCGCACTCAGCGTCTCTATACATTACACTTATCACACCGCAAATTTCTGCTCCGTGCCGCCCGTGCCCGCGCTTCAAAGTCACTACCCCCCTCACAGCCTCCCAGGTCTTCTTTCCACCCAGGCGGTCGCGTGAACTCAACATACATCTGCGCATCAAAAGCCCTCACTTCAAAAACCCTACGCAATTGTCGTCCCCGATCATCACCCACACTTCCGCGGTATCATGACCGAAGCACGCCATAAAAGATAGCAGGAGCGCATCGGCACGATGACTCGCCCGCCACCAGGCGTGAGCTTCGCGCAATTCTTCCCCAATGCTCCCAAGGTCAGAGCCGAGGCGCAAGGCCGGAATGATCGTGATAGAGCAAGGCAAATAACAGGCGAAGCCGATTCATCCATATCCAGTCCTACAACGCAAGAGATCGGCTCGGACTCTCTCACGCGGTCGCAAGTCAACGGTCGTGGCGCGATGCCCACAAACCATGGCGATGAAGACTCCTCGCTGGTTGATATGCCGAGCACCGTCGACTCTAACAGCTCACACGCAAGCTCATCCTCGTCAATTTTCAGCACTGCTGCGGTCCGGCTATCGACCTCGAGCATCTCTCGTACCTCACATCAACCCTCCATCTCATCGCCTCTTCATCATTCAAATTCGACAGCATCGCTCCCTCCTGGGTCGATGGCGCCAAATTCTGAGAAATCTACGAATGGAAATGAGGCACATATATCTACGCCTAGCAACATGCTGGCGATAGAGCGTGAGGTAGCGCGAGAGCCTGGGCCTTCAGTCAAGGGCAGAAGGTGTATCACAGATCCAATACTCGATCGCTTGCGCAACAAGAGCATCAGTAAAACGGCGAAGCCCATCTACAAGGAATTCGGGCTCGATGAAGCGCCTCCACCACAAGACCCGCGCCTAGCGAAAGGCGGCCGTTTGGCGTACATCAATACCGACTTCTATCTACCACGATCGCGCTTCTCGCAGGCTCTAGAAAATTTGAAACCATACCCATATGATCCAAAGACGACTATTGGGCCGGGTCCTCCAACACAGATTGTCGTCACAAGATATAACCCGCTGATTCCCTTCAACAAAGTAACAGCCATCTTTGCTACATTTGGCGACATTGCCGAGAGCAGCAATAAAATGCACCCCGAAACTGGCAGCTACCTAGGCTTTGCTACGATCCGTTATCGTGATTCTAAACGAGCCGACAGACCCCCGATAACCGCCATCGAGGCGGCGCGGCGTGCCGTGCAGGCAAGGGGGCTCAAAGTCGACTCTGAAATGGTCAAAGTTGAATATGACCCCGAGGGGAGAAGAAGCCGCAAAATGCTTGACGGTCACCTGCGCCGCGAACGAGAGAAACAGGAGAGGGAAAAGTCAGCACAGGCTGCTGCACTCGCCGCAAAATCATCAGCCGACCATAACTCATCAATGGGTTCCTTTGCTCGACCACCGCCAACAGGCCCAAAAGGGCCGGTTTACCCCCGACCTCTGCAGCCACAGGTAACACAAGTACCACCTCCCGCGCCTATAACTCGCCCCCCGGTTACCGTCGAATCGAAGGACATCTCTTCCCAGCTTACGGACGAGCCTTATATCTTTATTGATTCCCAAAGTGTCCCGTTACTCACGAGCATTTTACCACACATGAAAAAGCGTTTAAAGAACTACGCATTCGAAGACATTCGGATTGACAAGACTGGCTATTACGTTATTTTCAAGAATTCCTTCACTGGAAAGATGGAGGCCGAGCGTTGTTTTCGAGCTGTTAATCATACGGAATTCTTCACTTACAACATGTCTATGCAACTATGCTTACCGAGAACGAGAGCTCCAACGCCCGTGGATCGCAAAAGGAGCCCAAGCCCCGAGCGTAACAGCCGCCGGGTGCAGGAGCTGAAAGCCGAGGAGGATGCCGCCCGCCGCCGACGAGAGAACGAAGCCGACATTGAAGAAGAGAGGAAACAGAGAGCTAAGAACTTTGATCCTGTCATGGAGGCCGTCCAGGTTGTGCAGCGAGAGATGATGGAACATTTAATTCGAAACATCCGAACGCAAGTGGCTGCTCCCTCGCTTTCTGACTTTCTCAACCCAGCCAACCATGCCGCGAAACGGCGTCAGCTCAACATTGACGTGATTGAAGAGGAAGACGATGCCACTATGACAGATGCCTTCGACGCCTCGAGAATGGGAACCCCAAACTCGCGTGCGGACCCCATTGAGCGGAGAACCGGACGACTCGAAGTCAAGTCTTTGCCCAAGATTCGCAAATCCAAGGGCAAGGGTACCGCGTATCGCACTTTTGTTGATCCGTTTTCGCGGAAGCGAGCCTCTGCTTCTCGGCCAGCATTTCGATCCTTACACCACCGCCTTAAGAGCTTCGACAGCGATTTTGAGTCTGATGATGATACTGATGCAAAGACTCTCGCGGCTGCCGAGGCTGAAGGGAGCGTTTCCCGGCCACAGAGCCGCATGAGTACGGATGAAGACATTTGGGCTCCTGGTGAAGACGATTCTATGACGGAAGCCAGCCTGGCAGTTGTCGAGAAATCCTTTTCCAAGAAACGGAAGCTTGTGTCAGCTGCTGATATCGTATCGAAACGCCAAAAGAGGCTAGATGAAGACTCATTGGAGGCCAAATTCGAAGACGCCAAGATGGATCTATCTGAAGACATCGGCGCCGAAGCCGATGTGGCTGATGACAATGACAGCTGTCTTTCCAGATCGCAAACGCCGCTTCCAAGTGTTCCCAAGGGTGCAAAGAAGAAAGCCGGCAAGTCAGCCATTGCAAAGCAGGCATTAGATGAGCAAGAGAAGTGGTCTCCGGATGCAGAAGACGAAGAAACGCCCGAGGTTCAAACTCTGCCCAAAAAGGCTACTCCAGCGCCAGCGCAGCCGCAGAAATACGACGAGCGCTTATTTTCGACAGAACCACTGTCGAAAGCGCTTCCTCTACCAGATGGCTTCAAGCCTGATATTTCGGCGCTCGAGATTTTACGTCTCGGTGCCAAGGATGCTCCTGATCTCGCAAAGTTGGGAAGAAAGTTTCATACTGCGGAAGTTGGGAACGCTGATCTCTGGCTCTGGCAGAGACAGCGCATCCGCGAACTTAACGCCGGAGGGTCGTCCGCCAACAAACCAGTATTCATCAGCGGATACTATGTTCCGAATGCTACAGGCTGTGCACGAACAGAGGGTGTGAAGAAGATTCTCAACTCAGAAAAGTCCAAGTATCTACCTCACCACATCAAGGTCCAAAAAGTACGGGAAGAGCGGGCAGCTCGCGTCAAGAATGGCAAAGACTCAACCGCTAATCCGGTCGAGGCCTCCAAGATTGCCGCGGAGAAGCTCATTGCCAAGGGCAACTCGAGAGCCAACCGAGCAACCAATCGCCGGTACGTCGCCGACCTGAATGATCAGAAGAAGACGCTTGGGCAAGACTCGGATGTGTTCAAGTTCAATCAGCTTAAGAAACGGAAGAAGCCTGTCAAGTTTGCCAGATCTGCGATTCATAACTGGGGTCTGTACACTATGGAAGACATCCACAAGGATGACATGATCATCGAGTATGTGGGCGAAGAAGTGCGTCAGCAGATCTCGGAAATTCGAGAGAATCGCTACCTCAAGAGTGGCATCGGCAGCAGTTACTTGTTCCGCATCGACGAGAACACTGTCATTGACGCGACCAAGAAGGGTGGCATCGCACGCTTCATCAACCACAGCTGTATGCCGAACTGCACTGCCAAGATTATCAAAGTCGAGGGCAGCAAGCGTATCGTCATTTACGCACTTCGTGACATTACAATGAGTAAGTCTATTGGTGTGTTGAAACAGATTAGGTTTGCTAACAAGATGGGTCTAGACGAAGAATTGACATACGATTACAAGTTCGAGCGTGAAATCGGCAGTCTGGATCGGATCCCGTGTCTGTGTGGCACCGCGGCATGCAAGGGATTCCTTAACTAGTCGCGCGAAGGATCTTGAACTTTCTTTCTCCTGCGGCAACTTGGCCTAGGACGAGTTGCTGCGAGACTGTACTTTACAACGAATCACCCATCAGGAAGGGTTGCGAGCATCTTGTTGTTTTAATAAAGAGAAGGGGGATGGTGTGCAGAGGCATGTGCCGAAAGAGGTAGTTTGCCATTTGGAAATAACTACACCGGACAAGGGACGTTTTGCCACCCCGACGTGAGTCGTTTCTATTGAGTGTTTCAGCGGGCGTTTATCCGGATCTGAACAATGGCAAGGGAACAGCATGTATTACAGGCTGGGGATTCCTGGGACGGCAAAATACGGTGACCAAAAACACGCATGTTTTCTCTTTCTCCTCCACCCGTTTGATCTTGATCACGTTGGCGGTGTATGTGTTGTTGGTTTTCTCAATTTTTCCTCGTCGGTTTCTTTTCATCTCGTCTTCAACAGCAATTGGTCGGCCGGTGCAGCGGAAACAAGGCAAACGCACGAAAGGGTAACAAACGGGCATTCTAGATTTTGTATTTCTTATTTTATTTGGGGTCTTTTTTTCTTCGATCTGGCGTACGAGGCGCATAACGGTGGTGGATCTTGTTCTTTTGTAAATCTCTCTTGATGTCAGAACCCTTCTCCCCTGGTTGTGGAAGAAGAGGTGCAGCTTCATGGGGTCGGCGTTGCACACATAACTAGTTATGGCTTCCTTTCTAGTTAAAAAAGGCGAGCCTCTGTGGAGGTCGCGTTATTCAACATGATAATCGCTGGTTCCCTTGTTCGTGGTCCACAGCCTGCTGTCTGACCGTTAAAGGCCAAGCAATGTACAGTTTGCTAAGATGCCACCCATGTACCCATTGTTGAATCGATGCAGATCAAGTCATAAATGCCAATCTTGTCCCCCGAACTTGCCTGGCCAGCCCGATGGCTGGCTCCTGCACCTCTTCTTGCTGTTGTTGATATGATGCACTCAGAAACACGACGCAATCAGTCCCCCTTGGGTGAATAAACGACGGCCGAGCTGGAGAGCCTATCCTCTCACTTGGCGTGGCCGCTGGCACCGGTGTCGGCGGGCGGCGCGCGGGGACCGATCATCCAGTCCTGCATGGCGAGCCACTCGCTCCAGCTGTGCTCGGCGGAGCGGATCTCGCGCTCGGTGGCGCCCTGCAGCGGGCGGAGGAAGGGCGCGAGCTGGCCGGCGTCCATGTCGTAGCTGGCCTTGACGGTGGCCCAGTTCTCCGACTTGGCGGCGAAGAGGAAGTTGCGGCGCTCGGCCTCGTGCACGGGGCCGACGCCGCCGGTCCACTCGTCGCCGAAGAACTCGAACATAACGGCGGGCGTGTCGAAGCCGGTGGCGACGAGGCGCCGGACGTATGGGACCAGCGACTCGGTGGTGGCGGCGGCGGTGGTCGGGTCGGCCAAGGGGCTGTTCGGGGCCCTGTCGGAGGCGGAATCGGCGACGCCGGCGGCGGCACCGGCACGGGGCTGGGTCTTTTGGAAGGGTAGGAGGATGTTGACCTTGGCGGCGACGGTCTGCACGGGGCCGGTGAATTGGGAGTGTTGGATGAAGTACGATTGGCACTCGCGGAACTTGGGGTACCACTCGAAGAGGTCAAACTGGGATTCCTGAAATGGCTGGATAGCGAAGTTGGTCGGTTAGCACGGCTGCTTGATATGGAAAGAGAGACGGCTTGGAGACTGTACGCTTACGTGTTGAAAAGGCATTGGTCCTGTAGATGAACCTGGCGGGTTGGAGTGTCTTTTGGCTTTGCGTGGATTTATCGTATCTGCGAGATGCCTGTAGTCCGTTCGCCGTCGTGTGAGAGTATTGTCATGCTCCCAAACGAGGATTGAGCGTTATCGGGAGGCGAAGAAGCAAGGGCCAGGTCGACACACCGAGGTTATCGTCGACAGCACAACGAGGCAGTTAAGTGAGGAGGGTCAGAAGTAGGTAGTTTCGTGTAAGTTGGACGACTCCACTGCAATGGCGAATTTGTTATTTCAGCGCATACACTTTTTTCAAGCAGTCCTTAGTGAGGATAGGAGGAGCGATGAAGGTCTAGACTGTAGTGGGTTGAACAGGAGAAGCTGGGTATCGTGCATGGAAGAACCCAGGCGGCTAATGAAGTAGACTTGATATCTGATATCAACGCTACTTGAGGTGGATGTTTTTAGAAACTGCCGAGACGATATAAACAAGTTGGCATGGCGTACAAGTAGAGGCCAGTCGGTCGGGAGGCGATGGGAGAGCTGGGGCTAAGTTGCTAATATACTTTAACCACGAGCTTCACGGCGCCAGCCAGCTGCTCCTTGATGAGCTGCCGCCGCCACCACCACCACAAGGCT
Organism: Cordyceps tenuipes; assembly: GCA_025583755.1. Taxonomy (NCBI): domain Eukaryota; kingdom Fungi; phylum Ascomycota; class Sordariomycetes; order Hypocreales; family Cordycipitaceae; genus Cordyceps; species Cordyceps tenuipes. The sequence goes on from JANZYN010000021.1 coordinate 115,978, forward strand.
CCAGCTCTCGGTTGTTTAGAAAAGGAAACATACGCAACAGCGGGGGGGGCGCCGGCAGGTGGGGGGGGAAAGAAGGTGACGAAGGGGAAGGGAGGGGTGTCGTAGGTTCGTAGGGTTGTAGGCCCGTGGCCGTGTCCGGGCCCTCAGCAAGGAGAAAACAAGCTACGTATTCTAATCTATATTGAGACGGGCCTGCTTCCGCCACGGCTCCGTATATGTGGGCGGGCAGCTTCACAGACTGTTGTGTTCTGCTAGCTCTACACTTGTTTCCTTGCGCTTGGTCGGTAGCCCACTACTAATGACCACGAGCTTCAGGGCCTCCGGGATGGGCGGCTGACGGGAAGAGGCAACCCAGATCGATCTCCATGCCTGGTCTGGTCGATGATTGGTCACTGCTCTTTTAAGCCAAGTTTGCTGTGTGTGTCTTGACTGGCGAGTTCGCCGTCGGAGGGGAGGGGAGGGTGACAAGAAAGCATGGCTGTCTGATCCTTGTCAACCTGGGATGAGACAATTCGGAACGGACGTGTACCAGTACGTATACATTATACATGCAAGGTAGATTGTGCAGCGGCCCACATGCCGTTACAGAAAAGGGAATGATGAATATGAGATGGAAGCTTTGGCCCAACTTTTAGTGAAATGGTTCTCGTCGTTTTTCTGTTGTTCCGATTCCGCGGGCATTTCCAACATCTAGGGAATAGTACAGTCGAGTTGGACTTGCCTGTGAGCTGGGGAGAGAAAAGGCGTATTCACTTCAAGTTGCGATAAAACAAAATACCGTGAATGCCTACTAGTAAATGACGGCAAGCATTTCATATCGAGGCCGTGCACGTCCGTTTCATCAGCGGCATGTTCTGCAAGATGACGGCTTTGACGCGCAGCCCGCAGGGCTAGGAGAGTCTTCAATAGCTTTCCTAGGCGAAACCTGCAGAGTTGCCGTATTTATTTATTTTTTATTTGTTCCAGTTGCATTTTGCTGTGCTCAGTCCTTCTCTGGCTCAGACCTTCCTTCTGCTTCTGGAACCCAAATGCTGCCATTAATGGTCGCCCCCCAGGCAATTTAAGCACAATAACCCGTGCATGGACATGGTTGCAGCCAGCGGCAAGTTTCCGAAGCCTTGCCTTGTAAATGTCTGGTGATTCGCGCGAACCAAGTTGCAACACTGTGATCTTGCCCAAAAGGAAAATGTGACTGGTCGAGTGACCGTGTTGGGCAAGGGGCGGAGGGACGGACTGGGCTGGGCTGGGCTGGGCTGGGCTGTTGTGGCGGCGGACAAAAGGCAGCATTTTGTGCCCTTTTCTGTCGACCGTTGCACTTTGGAACGAATCAGTGGCATACTTGGGTTTTCCGCGATGCCGCATCAACCGCAGCGGCTTCGGCTGTTGAGGGACCAGTAGAGTACTTGTATGCCGCCACCCAGCCCTCTGTGTGGCTTCCCAGGATGGCATACGCCTTCTCATTTCATTTGCGTGTTTTCTTTGTTTTCTTTTTCTGTCCATCTTCGTAGAAAGCAGAGACAACTAACTGCAAGCCTCCCCAGGCCTGTCGCTGACTAGGGGGCGCATTTCTGCAGACACTACGAGTAGTGAATAAGTTGAATTGACCCTACCGCAGATCACAAGACTCCCTGATTAGCATTGATAATTCTCCTGGTCGAGGGATTTGGTTTCTTGTGTGGATCTAATGTATTGCACTCATCGGCCCGTGGCAAGGTGAGTTGCCCGCGGTGTTCCTTATCAGGAGAGATATCGGTAATGAGAACTGAACTGCGATTTTTTTTCCAAGATAAAAAAAATAAAATTGAAATAATACTAGCGATAAGAATAAGAGTAAAATAACAATAAAGGTAATGGGGGTTCAAAACTACTCCTACAGGGGACGCGCAGGGTGAAGAACACCTACCCGACACTCAGCATAGAACAGCTTCCTTCTCCCAGCCTTGCATGAACGCACACGGTTACAACAGCAACCATGTGCAACTGAACAACGACAATTCAACCTTGGGCAAGTCCCTAGGCCTCTGAGTGGGCGGTTCTTCAACAGGCTTTGGTCCCAACAGCTTGGTCGTTGAAGGCCGCCGCTAAGAGAGACGGTGTCAGTTGCTAATGTTAGTACCACCCTTCATCCCCGGTCATCATTCAATCTATTGTTCGTTCGAGCTGTCATGCTGGGGTTAACACGGCTTCTTTCTTTCTCCCTCTCGCCGATCCGTCAGTTCTCAATCAATGCCACCGCTCCCTCCTCCTCTCAACCCGCCCCCACCTTCGGCCTCGTCACAAAATACCTCGTGATGTCGTCGCTCAGCCTCGGCGTCGCCGGCCAGTCGGCGGCGCCTCTGTGACATACTACTGGCTTGCTGCTATCCCTATAGCTACCTCAGTCGTCGGAACGCGACGTGGCGCAACTCACCTTGCCCGGCTACCACCCCCGGCGGCCCACCCGGTCTGCTGGGAGCCCTTGGAAGGAGACTGCCGTCCATATTGGAGGTGCCTCCCCACACCAGTTCAGCTGGAGGTCCCTGAACCCCCTGGGTCCGTCAACTCTGTCCAGTCAAGAGTCGTTTTGGTCTGCAGAATCTCGCATCCTGCGATAAGTGGCGGTGCGCTAGTGAACATCTCTTCAAGGCTCCTCCCCTCCCTTGTCCTTGGTCGCGCTGCGCAGGGGTTGCTGGTGGATAAAACGTACTGAGCAGGTAACTATGTAAACTATGTAACATCATCCATCACAAGCCAAGACGCAAAAGGCTGGCCGGCAGCGACCTGATTTGAGCGAAATCTCTCGGGAGGCCTTGCTTATGTGCGACTGACTACCCAAGAAAGCCGGGCTTTGATAACCCCTTGTCCCGCCGACGTCATCCTAGCCAGACGATTCGACGTTTTTTCTCTACCTGATTCAGTTAAACTCCGTCTCCGCGCTCCGGCTGAAGCAAGACGTGCTCCAAGAGCAGGTACTGGCGACGGCAGCTCCGCCAGTATAGTAAACAGATACCCGTCACAACGCACACCCACAAGCCATACATTTCAACCACTGTCAGCCAAATACCGAGAGCACAATGTTTCTCCGATGAATCAGCTGACCTCTAAAATTCGCATTGCTGTTCCAAAGTAGCCTGATCCACGCTGACTGGTCCCGCTACCCGACCTTCTTCGGCCCCGGCCTCATTGTTAGTGGAAACCCGACTCACGGCCCCGATGACGATGATCAGTCTAGAGAAGCGATGTTAACGACATCGATCCGCTCTTTTGTAATGCATAATTGCACATATATGGGATTTATGGATAACTTTCAGCTCTGCTTGCAACATGACCTCATCGACCCTATTAGTACTCCGTAGTCTTATTGTATTCGGCTACGGGACCAAAATAGCGTCAAGAGGAAACCGATCTCTATCATGATTGTGACTTGTGGTTGTACTGTGATTCAAATTAACTGAAATATTCGATTATTTATTGGCAGTACTGTACGCAGGGACCGCATCCATCTCTAGGGTACGGAGTGACTCTTGCCATCCCACTTCCATTGTTTCTGGCAGAGTAAGCTTGGGTATTTTGCGGTGTAGTCTAGATCTCCCAAGAATCGGGGTAAATGCAAACAAGAACCGCTTGTGTCTCGGATATCGTACCGCGGAAGTGGCTTAGAGCCCCGGATAAATGCCTAGCCTGGGCAGGGCTGACTTATATGCATGAAGATGGATGGATGGATGTCTTTCAATGAACTGGGAAAAGATGCGGAGTAGATAGATTTTGCAGGCCATGATGGCATCATTTTATTTCTGAGTCGCAGGATGTCTTTTATTAATTTGCGCTGCCGGACAAACGCCCGACTGGCAGCTGCCGGCCTCCAAACGAACCTGTTTGTTTGCGCGTTTGCCGTGAATCCTCCGTACAACGCTGCTTCCAAGGCAATCAACCCCAATGTTTAGCATCTTTTAAGCTCCCAAAAGACTGGAATCAAATAGATTGCCTTTAGCAACAACTTACATCGATCTCAAATGGCCGCAACCACTTCGCTATCAAACGCTGCCAACCGTCTCAATCTTGCGGCACTCGCGACGCCAGTGTCTCCCACGTTTCTGCCTACGGGCTTTGAAACGTGCGGCTTCATATCTGGAGATGCCTGTAAGCCTCCCAGCTGCCAAATACGATAGTAATCTCTGACTGTGAATGCAGCATTTCCTCTCGTCTGCTACCAGGGCCAGCGATGCGCGCGAGATCCAAACCGGAAGCTCCTGGGCTGTTGCTCACTTCATCGGAATGGCCTGTGTCAGCTGTCTACTCGCTGCTTGGACAGAACGCAATCTCTGGACGAGGACAAGATTGATGGGTTAGACTTGGTCTGGTAGGCCCTGCAACACCCCGTGGCAAAAGCCGTCTAGATATTTTTCTCACACCATCAACTGCAGCTCTCATACAGTTGCCCCGTATTGTAGACCGACATCATTGACGATTATGGCGAGATGAAAGGATATTCTTTGTACATATGTGATACCGACAAATCGACCGAGACCGTTCTTCGATACACAACTTCTACCGAAGTCTCGACATCGTTCGTTCCGACAGCAACACTGTCCAGTCAAAAAACTCCAGAGACAACCAGCACCTATAGTTCTGAGTACTATTACCCTGTTAAGGCAGGGCCTCTTCCATCGTCTACGGTCATCGGCATATCGATTGGTAGCGTTGGTGAGTAGACCAGACATACGAGGTACTTCAGCCGAGTTTCTTCAAAACTAACTCGTTAGCTGGCATTTTATTACTAATGCTAGTCGTTTGGTTAATTATACATCGAAAGCCCAGAGTCGCAAAATCCGAAGTCACATCGCCAAGTCGTCGCACATACGAGCAGAGACAACCGTCTTCAGGGCGACGAATCGTTACTTCTGGGCCACAGCTTTCTGAGCTGCCAACCGCATAGGGACAATCAAAGTGTTTGATACAGAACTATATTGGTATGGCCCTCAGACCAAATACATCTTCCAAACATGCGGGCCCAATTGTCGAGGAATCAAGAACCCTCCTCGCCCGCCAGCGCCTTCCCGATCAGCGTCTTGGCCCTGTCGCTTAGGTTCATGCCCATCGCAATCTCCCTGCCGCGGGGGCTCATTTTGCCCCAGGTCTTGCGCAGGATGCCGACCATCTTAGCCTCGTCGACGTCCTCGCGGCGCTCAAAGTCGTCGAACTGGTCATCGAGGAAGAGAAGGCAGGCCACGTCCTCGAGCGCCTGCGCCTCGGGGTCCGCATCGAGGCGCTCCTTGCGGATGAGCGCGGCAACGCGCGCGCGATCCGTCTCGGGGATGGCGGGCGTTATGGAGGGGGAGCCGAGAAGCTCCGCGACCTGGGAGGCGGCTTGCGCCTTTTGCTTTGCGCGCCAGGTTAGGTACCCTGGACGAGTCATGGGGAACGAGTCCCGGGGAAGCTCCCAGCTTCATAGCACGGTCAGTTTTGAGTTTGAGTAAATTTATCGGTGAGTGCGTTCGTGATTGGGAGGGCGGGATGGATCATCAACTGGGGCAACTTGGAGGAGTCGTACCGTCGAAAATGTTGCGCACGACATGCGACTTGTAAAACAGGCGACGCTTCTGGACAGCGGACTGACAGCCAGGAAGTCATTTTTCGCGCGTAGTGTAGCTCGAATGGGATCTTGTCTTCGCCGGTATGCTTGGCCTCGCGCTCATCTTGCGCATGGGCGAGGTCAATGAGCTCGATAGCCTGCATAAACTCGGGGGGCAATTGTGGAAGCGGGGATGACATTGTGCTACTGCAGAAATCTCGACGACACGAATACCTTGATGAAACCAGTGTGCAAGAGTCGGTATGATTATGAATGCTGGAGATGTGGTTGGTCAATCAAGCCGCAATCAGCGTGCGGCAATTGGTCGTCTGTAGGTAGGCAGACTAGATTACTCAGCCGTGAGGCGGCGTGTAAGTTGACTGTTTTGACGTTTTGAGAAGATTTGCGATGCCGAAGTAGCTGAACTTAAAAGTCTAAAACATCTATCATAGTATTCTGTCGCGTTAAAAGTCGTAATAGTATACGAGCAGCGAGTGTAGTATTTGTACCGAGCGCGCCGATTGAGAGATTGTGCCAAGTGAGAGCAAACGGAGCGTGAGCATCGTGTGAACGAACACGCGGTGACCAAGTCTTTTCATCAGAAACACTTTCTCCTTCAAATCTACGCGGACAAAACCCACGGTTGGCTGGATTGAGAAAAAAGGGTTTCTAGCTTGGTGACGGAGATGGCAGAAAAAACTTCAGGAGAGGCCGATTCCAATGCATGCTCAGAATCTCCAAGCTGCAAGAAGGACGAGAGCGACGCCTCAGGATCGTGTTCAGAAGCGTCGAGCAATGCATCCAGCTCCAGCAACCAAAACACATCGGACAGTGATTCTGACAAGCAGCGGTGCTTGTTGAAGCAGGTCTGCTTGAAAAGGAGTCGGACAGAGGGCTCGAGCTGCTCGGGGAGCTCAGAGGAGCAGCCCTCGAGCTGCTCAGAAAGCTCATCTTGCAAGGCAAGCGACTGCTGTCTCAAGTCAAAGCCTGGCACGTTGGAGTCCGAATCGGCATCGGCATCTGAGGACTTGGACAGCAACGCTGCCAAGTCGTCCACCGACGCGACCCCATCCGAAGCCCCTTCGAAGGATGAAAAGACAGATAGCGACGGCAGAAGCAGCAAGAAGGCTCCAAAAGAGGGCAAGCCCTCCGGAGAGGCGGAGGAGGCGAGAAAGGGTGACGGCCGGTCCGGGTGGTCGCTCTCGGAGGACGCGCTCCTCCGGTCCATGAAGGAGGCCAACGACGGACTGAGCTGGGAGGACATTGGCCGGGCTCTGAACCGCGGCAAGAGCGAATGCAAGGGCCGGTGGAAGGTGATCCGGGACCAGAAGCCGGAGATGCCGCCGGACGACGAGGGGACAGCAGCGGACGGGAACGGCCTAGCGGAAGTGAACCCCGACACCAACACCAGTGCGGCAGAGCCCAATGACACCAACAAGGCCGCCGAGGACGGCAACGAGCAGCGCGCGCCGCCAGATGGTGCCTCCTCCACGTCATCGCGCGGACGCGGACGCGGCGGCGGGGAGCGACGGTACTGGCACCAGCATATCGGCCGACACCTGTTCCCACCGACGCTGCGTCTGGCGGCGGACGCGCACTTCTCCGCCGACGACTGCCGCGCGCTCGAGGCGGCGGACTCGCGCGGACGGGGCGCGGGGAGGTGGCTCGACACTCAGGCGCGGTTCTACAACGCCACGGGTCGCATGGTGCCGCTCGAGGTGCTGAGGAGGAAGCTGGTGGAGGGGTGTGTGGGGGATGTGGTAGACGTGGAGGGTTGGCTGGATGGTGTGCGGGATTGAGAGCAGGAGAGATTCTAACAACATGAATCAGGGGATTTTCGGAGGTTATTATCTTTTGAGGGGGGTTGTATTTGACGGAAGTTCAACGTTGTATCATTTGAATTGAGATCCTCATGTCGCTTCAACAGGCCATCTGGAGGGGCTTACACAGCGATTAGTGACTAGGGACGGCATTACTACCCGTATCTGTTACAAAAAACTAATTCGCTATAATCTATCATCCGATTTATACACATTATGTTGAACAGAGCTGTACGTGGTATATGTTCTCCGAGACGATGAGGAAGGCTTCGGGTCCCGCGTATATATTAGTGCCACCTCGCCAAGAATGCTGCACTGCCTGTATTTTAAGTTCCAAGAATAAACTCCTTTCAACGCTTGATAGTAGACCAAAGGCACGGAATCAGGATGTCGGACGAGTGCTAGATATGTAGTGGTGATATGCAGTACAAGGGAAAGGTGCAGATCAATTATATTGTGGGTGGGGAAGGTTCATATCGCATTTTCCATTCCTGAAGCTGACCTCACAATTGGGGAGGTGGGAGGGTTCACGTCGACACGTTTCCCTTTGGCAGCGGAGCTGGTTGTCCTTACCAGTCCCCTTTTCATCATCTTGCCAAGTACCGTGACCAGCTCGCACGCGTCGCGGAACATGTCGTCGTCCATGCCCTCAGTTGCATCGTAGACCTCAGCGACCGTCTTCTTGGCGAGCTCTCGACTCGATTCGGCGTCGTGAACGCACTCATATAAAAAGGCGGCGTACTCGGTTTTAACAGAGAGTCGCAGAGAATGTGAACCCCAGAGTAGCTGGTCAGCCAGGTCCATGGCTTCTCGAAAGTAATTCTGGGCTATGGGTAGGAAGTCTCGCTCATGCATCAGAACTGATGGCAGGAGGAGCGCGACTTGCGTCTCAAAGCCGGGTGGTGGTCCGACAGGTCCGCCTTCGAGGGCATGCGTGGGCTGGACAGAGGAAGATCGAGAGACGGGGTCTCCGTCGACACCGAGCGGCCCACGGCCGTCCTTATATAATGGCGCAAAGGTGGCGGATATCGCTTCAGGGGTCCAGCTGCCGATTGTAGAGACAGGAGGTGAGTTATGGAATAGAACAAAGATGTGGTGGAAGCTCGCGCGCAGCTTGTAAGCTAAGACCTTGAGCTCGACATAGTTCCCAACCATGGGGAGAACATATTGCTCGAGCATGACAAGGCCCTCGCGCGAGAGCCAGAGAATGTGCAGAATGCGCCGTAGAAAGAGCGGTGATGTGACGGGTGTAGGCTTGCGCTGCTTCTTGGCAGCGACGAGTTGCTCGGCAAGGTTGAGGGAGAGGCCGAGGATCTTGAAGAGCATTGAGGAAAGTAAGGGGTTTTCGTGCTCGACGGCTCTGGCGAACTTGCCTAGAAACTTTTGATCAACCTCGGAAGACGCCATCCAGTAGGTTGTGAGACCCAATACAAGCTGTTCTGACAGGCGAGCGGCTGAGTTTGCCTGAGATTGGTGGTGGTGCGACGGCTGATCAAGCGAGCCGGCAAGGGCCGGGCCAGGAGGCACTGGAGAAGAAGGGATATTTATTAACGGACTGTCAATGGCAATGGCAATGGGCAGTAAGATTGAGGGTATGCAAGAGAGAGGAGCAGGGGTGGTTTGAGGAAGCTCGACGAGGTCGGCGTTTCCACAGTTGGGCCTGTTCGAGGCCAATAGGTGCGGCCCAAGCCCAGGCCATGCGGCGCTAGAGAGGCGAGAGATGCAGGAGAAGAGCGACAGTTGGCGGGCCGTGATTGGGTTTCGGGAGATTCTGGAGAAAGTGGCAAAGCAGTTGATGATGAATGAGGCAGTAGAGGATGCGTGGGAAGGAAGAGAGACCGTGTGTGTTTGTTTGTTTGTTTGTTTGTTTGGGGGGGGGGGTGTTAGGCCGATTGGTAAAATGGTAGAGCCCGTTGGGATGGTTGGTTGTGATAATTGAAATGGTTGGTTGATGCAGATCTTAATAGAGAATAAAAAAAAGCAATAAAAAAGGAATACGAAAAGGAGACGCAGTGTGCGTGAAACGTCGCGGACTCACTCACCTCGGTGCTGAAGAATTTCTACGACGGCAGTCATAATGGAATCGGCGGTGACACAAACAAGTCGCCGAGGGTCATGGCTCGCACACGACTGGATAGTGCAATGCAATGCGCCGTACAATCAATCGGGGTGCTGTGGTTCAGCAGGTCGATTCCTGTTCCCAGATTGATGATTCGACCCAATTTGATCCGACGGTCGTGGCCAAGAAGCTGCATGGGCGCGGGCGCAGCCTCACAAGGAAAGCGGCAAAGATAATGGGGGAGGCTGGGTGGTGGGCGTCGGCGATGGGAAGACGGACACGTCACAGTAGCAGCGCCGGGGAATAAGCCGGCAGCTGGAGCTGGAGCTGGATCTGGATGGAGGAGAAAGGGCCTGGAAACGATGGGGGCATAATAAGCTGTGCAAAATTAAGGACAAGTACAGGCAGCCAGGCAGCCAGGCAGGATGGATGGAGTGAGTGAGGCGGATCGTCGGTTTGAGGAAAAGCGTATTATTAGCCAAGCTTCCAGCTAACTACCTACTAATAAGGTAGTCGGTAACTACCTAACTACTAGTAGTTACCAGGTACGAAGTAAGGTAGGTGCCATTGAATATAGCAGGAGGTAGGTACCTAGCAAGTATGTGCGTACCCACCACCCACCTGAGAACTACGGCAGGTACAATGGTGGTAACATCTAATTGATACCAGGGATGATTCTTATTGAAGACTAATAAACATAAAAGATATATAAAACAATAACTAGGGGGCAAATACACATTACAGATACCCAGGGCAGTCAAGTCACATACGGAGGAGGCCCGCCTAACATGAGGCCTGTTTTTAAGCGGCCACTGCTGCTGATAGCACCACAACACCGTACAATTGCAAATTGGAACTGGAACTGGAACCGTACCAATATTGGATAACCATTCTACGTAAATATCTTGTCAATTAGGCCGTACTGTACTCTGTACACGGACACCGCCAATGCCCCTCAGCCCCGTTGCCCGCACACCCCCTCCCACTTCCCACTTCCCGCGGCCCTTCAGGGTTGGATGCACTTCAGCAGCCTCCTGCGTTGTCATCTGGATTAGGAATTTTGAGTTAATAAGCATGTTCTAGCGGTGAAGGAAAGCCAGCTGGGTTGATGGGTCTACCCTACCTGCATACATACCCATCTCATGGTCTATTATCAGTGTTGCTGAATACTGCTCGGCCTTCTGTCCTATAATAGCAGCTACCTGTTGAGTTCCTACCAACCTGTAAAAGCCGTCATATTATACGCCACGCGACGCGCTACCTCGTGCCTCCTCACAATACCTTCCGCTTCCACTTGCCTCACAATGTAACTTTACCCCAGAAAAGCCTCCAACCTCCAACTAGTGTCTCCCTCGCACCGAGCCGCCGTGTCGCCCGCGTCTCCCGTCCTTTGCCAGCATCGTTTCGGCTGCGGTATCGTCGTCGCCTTGGTATCGCTCCGGCCCGCCCGCGGACACCACCTTGATAGTGTTGCCCAGGCAAAATGCGACTGACCGCGCCCCAATTCTTGCTTTGGGCCCCAGTCCCGGAACCACCAAGAACTCCTCCAAACCGGGCTCGTTGATGTGCAGCGGCCGCACCTCGTCCGCATCCAGGTGCTCATCCGTGGTGGCCGTCCACACCTGCCACCTCGTAGCTGCTCCGCGCCTCTCACGCGCGCCGCCCGTCGATCGTCTGCGCTGCTCGTCTCCGCGCTTCGTGTAGCGAGGAGGTCTTTTTGGCTCTTGTCGCAGGCCAATGATGCTCCGTCCCTTCACAACCTCCCACGTGCCCGGGTCCTTTATCTGTTTGTTCGTCTCAATAGCCTCCCCCCATGTGCACCATCCGCCCCCAGCACCCCCGGATGTCGAGTAGGCTGCAACCGCCTCGTTCTCCTCAGCAGGCTGATAACTAGTGACGATACACTCTTCAGTCTTTGCTGCGACGTAGCCCAGTGTAAATGAACTGAACCCAATTCCAGACAAGGACACGTTATATCGATTGTCGGAGTATTCACACTGGATTGACCGCGGCACCATTGGTTTCGTTACGAAAACATGCTGCACCATGCCGTCATTTGCACTCACCAGGTATACAGAGCTGATAGACCCAACAAGGAACAGCGGATGGGGAGAGAGTGGCACTACCTGGTGCAATGTCGTGTCACTCACCACATTCAGCGGCAGGCTCTCGTATTTCCAACCAGTTGCCGTCTCCCTCGATATGAATGCTCCCCCGTTTCGTGACAGCGATAAAATCTGAATCGCCCGCGTAGTGGAGGAACCTACCCCAGTAACTATTAATGGACTGGATATATCGCGTGAAAGGAAAAAAACAACGCACCTTTGTATATGAGAGCGCGAGACGTGAGCAGTAAACCTTCGCAGACGCTTTCCTCGCGTCGGCAATCATTCTCGGAGATGAACACGTCGAATAACGTTCCATCTTTCCTTACAATAACGAGTCTGGGATTCTGTTGGGTTGACGTTGGATGAAAGCAGAAAACCTCCGGGTTATGGCTACCAGACTCCAACGGAATAGGGGGGCTCCAAGCGTACTCTACTAGACTCCAAAGTCGGATTTGCGTCATCGACAAGATCGCGAGCCACTTAGATTCTGAGTCCATCGCCATTGCTAGCACAGGAAACAGCGCGCGTCCATCCAGTAGTCTCGTGCCAGGTAGTTCATAGCCTGCACCATTCGAGCGGACATCCCACACTCTTATAGTTCGGTCTAGCCCTGCAGACACAATTCGCCCATCTGAAGAAGTCGTGATCATCGCAATATCCAAACTATGGCCTCCAGATAATGATCCTACATATAATGAGCTAGTCTCATCGGAGTCATCGGAGTCATCCCTCATCTCCTCGTCTGCCAAGAGGAGATAGCTTGCGAGCAATCGAAGGCAGGCTCCGACCAGAACTATTGAAATGACGAATTCTGCCAACTGGTGATCAACAAAATCATATGCTGCTGGTAGGAACTTCTTCTTTCTCTGTGGCGGCGTTCGATCCGAATCCTTGAGCACAAACACCAGAGGGTCATATACTTTGGCGGTGTAGCTAAACGCCGACGGCTTGATTGCATTAATTACCTCTTGGGCAGTCTCGTGATCTTGAAGGCGTAGCCATGATCCGGGTGACCTCGCCTGATGTATATCTTTCAACGGCGAGGATTCCATTTCTCCAACTGAGGAAGGCCATGATGACGTGCCAAGGAGTCTTTCCCACACACCCACGTGTCCAAAAAAGTGCCATTGGGCGATCGTCACAAACCCAACCATAACGATGGTGCCTGCAATTCTGGTTGATAGCGCGACCCTTCCCTTCATAAGATTCGAGATCCACGATGGTCGCTCCTTCGATTGGCAATAGGCGTGGTTGTGTTTCCTCCTGCTCGCCTTGGTCAACTCGTCTTGCAACTCAGTCCTGCGCACATCGACACTCAAAACGGAGAGGAAAAATGTTGACAAGTAGAAAAAGTCAAATATGGCGGCAATAGCCGCGAAGATGCAAAAGCCAGCTACACCAGGGGAGACAATTGTTGAGAGGCCGGCCAGGATGGCCACATTTTGCAAGGTGCTTGCAAGCGCTATGTGCGCTGTCTGGCCAAACGCTGAGCCGACGCGGCTGCTGGAACTGTTTTCGGCCGGTATCAAAATGACGGCATAGATGATTCTGAACATGTTTTCCAAACTCATAGCAAAAATTACCAGTGGATACGCGGCACGGGGAATGCGAGATAGGTCAATGTCGAAGACGGCGCATACAGTTAAACTTGACATGATGGATACCAAGATTTGTGTGATGACTGTGGCTGTAAGCCCAGCTTTCGATTTGATAGCTCGGAGCTTTGAAAGGCTTGCAAGGAAGTAAATCCCCATCAGTCCATATGCCATCGCAAGACTGATGACGTCGTAGAGGGACAATGGTCGAAACTGGAATTCGTATACTTGGCTGCTTTCAATCTCCCCGTCAGATGGGTATATATCCCACTTGTCCTTAACTTTTTGAGTGAGAAGCGGTGCATTGTGTTCCCACTGACGGCCAACCGGGGATTCGCGGAGATATAGGAGGGTGATGACGAGGGCATCTGCCGCCAACAGTCGTCTCTCCGCAAACTTCTTGCCACTAAATACGATCGAATGTCGTAGAGTGACGTTGGCTGAGGTGGATTGCGTCTTCTTCTCATTGACAGTGGCAATCAGATCCGTGTCTGCCAGGATTTGCTGGCGCGAGCAGTCCCAGTAGAGCAGTGGAGAGTGAAAGAACCAAGACTGATTCGTGAGCCCGTTAACAATATGGACTGCATCCCTGTTCTTGAGGGACATGGGCCAGCTTTCGCTATGCGATAAAGAGACCTCTCGAGCTGCGGCGGGCGAGAATTTCTCTGTTGGTCCGAGAAGCGCATCCTGTAGCTCGAGGGCGGACGCCAGTAGATCATGATCCAGCGCCTGCATGTAATCTCCATGGACCCAGATAGACCTCATGACGATATCTGGGAGGACACTCACGTCTCTACCTAACGGCTGCGCAACGGTCCATACATGGTGAGGGAGGTTTGAAGCGCCATTCGTGAAGTCGTCGGTGAAGAGAAACGGAATGGGATAGATCAAGATGGTGGCGACGATGCCGGAGATCAAGAGCGCTAGAATTACGTGCCGAGCGATGTAATTTGCATAACGAGTGAATGCGATACAAAGAGGATTCGAAGGCGACAAAGCTGGGGCCTCGGTAGTCCTGTGATGTGATTTAGTAAATGGTGGTTGATGTCTGTGGCAATGAGTTTCTGCTGGTTTCTTACCCCCGAAGCGGATATAGCAAATACCATATCATGATTATTGTAGACTTATCATAGTAATTTTATGAATTTCTGAGGGGTTTTTACAGCAACATGGGCAAAGTTCGCGATTGTAGAGCCCAGCAGAATGAAGCATCACTGTGTCGAAAGTGGGTTGGATTGTTTGCTGGCCCGTCAGGTTGGCGGGCAAATGGGGAGTTGCTCGCAACGCCCTTACCTCTTGACAATGTAACTCAGAGACGTCTTGCTCAGATGACCGATGAGATGGTGGTTTGAGCGCCGAAGAAGGTGCATGAGAGGATTTTGTAGAGAGGACGAGGATGACTTTGGTTGACAAGAGACGAAACCGGAAAATGTGGTGGAGCAAGATCTGACAGTACAAGGCCGTCCGTATTCGTACCTCCTAAGTAACTAGCTGCCCTTTGACTTCATACACTTCATACCTGATAAACGATGGGTACAGGAACCTGCCCCGACGCAGGGGGCGTCATATCAATCGCCCCTATCTCTATTCCCTACTACCTGTTCCCTGTCCCCTGCTCTCTTTTTTTTTTTGTTTATTATATTTGCTTTGTTCTTTCCCGTGTGTGGTAGTGCGTGCACCATGTTGACTCAATCCACTGGTGATTATTGGCTTGCTAAAAGGAAGCTGCAGGTATAAGGGCGTGGGCAGCTGTCGTAATAATAATATGGAGAACCCTCACAGCGCATTTGGGGGGGGGGGTTGTCGTAAACAAAGTCATCAATCAAGGCATGGCACAAGGCGCGCGAATAGGACATCATAAAGAGCTGTGCGCAGCGCATCTTAAACCACATCGCCTACGTTGTATAAGTTAATACCGGTCTCAACCGTTGTAAATTAAAGTTTATGTACAAGGTTACAAAACCCCTTGTGCGATATCGAACGTCAGGTCTGGCCACCGTATGTTTAACATTTATTAGTTATGCACAATGAAAAATATGCCCCCTCCCGTGCGTACCTGGGAGGTTTAACCTCCCTCCCCGCCCACCTCTTTGCCGGATTTTCGCAAGGCTCAAACCCCAACAACAATCGAACCCCTGGTCAGCAAGGCTCCCTGTTTCATCCCTATGTCCCAAAAGCAAGAGCTTCCATCATTAGAAGGCCCACTAGAGCATCTTATAACAACATACAAAGAGCTAAATGGCTCCGTCATCGACGAACTTGACTGCGAACCGAGCCCTCTGGACTTTATGCGTTATGTCGCTCGCAACACGCCATTTGTTGTTCGGGGAGGCGCATCCTCTTGGAAAGCCTTACAAAACTGGAATAAGGACTATCTCATCGAGGTCTTGGCTGGCCAGTCAGTCAATGTCGCGGTAACGCCATTCGGGTAAGACCTTGCTCATGAGCCATCTGTCTCAGACGCTTACACCACCCCGTTCTAGAAATGCAGACGCTCCCACCAAGTCCCTTGCACATGAAGATGTCCTTTTCGCAAAGCCCCATGAGGAATTTCAGCCATTCGAAGAGTTTTTGCATTATATTATTCGACAGGAGAGAGACCCTGGCTTTCCCTCGGATGCTGAGATCCGCTATGCACAAACCCGTAAGTTCGTTGCATGGAGCTCGTCAAAGAGACCAAAAGTAGGACTGTGTCGCAAGCTAATGTGTTCTACTTTGAAACTAAAGAGGATGATAACCTTCGACAAGAATACTCATGTTTATATCGAGACGTGCAAAGTGATATACCGTTCGCCAGGATAGCCCTCCAGAAGCCACCTGAAGCCGTCAATATGTGGATAGGAAACTCCAAATCAGCAACAGCGACGCATAAAGACAATTTTGAAAACATTTACGTTCAGATACGCGGCAGGAAGCACTTTGTACTTTTTTCGCCGCTTCATCATCATTGCATGAATGAACAACCTCTTCGACCTGCAACATATATCAGAGGCTCAAAGAGAGAGCTTTCTCTACGCCTCGATGAAGATGCGACCCGGGTACCAGTTGTTACTTGGGACCCTGAAATTCCAGAAGAGAATTGTACTCCGTTGTCCCATTTAGCACAGCCTGTACGGGTTACGCTCGAACCAGGCGATATGCTATATCTTCCTGCAATGTGGTATGTCCAGCTCTTCTCGTCGCTCGAACGAAAGCTGAAATCAATCTTAGGTACCACAAAGTCACGCAATCAGTCGCAGACAACGATCCTGATGGGTTCGTTGTAGCAGTAAATTATTGGTAAGAGTCGCTTCGCCTACGCCAACTGGCAGCACCAGTACACTCGGTAGCTAACAGTATTGGACTTCATAGGTACGACATGAACTTCACAGGCCCTCTGTTTCCTACAGCCTCATTTCTCCGCGAAATCTCGCTACCACACGCAGGAGTATGAGGATGATAGTACAGAAAATATATTCACAATCATTCTGTACATCTCGCCTCTACTTCTTCTTCTTTTGCGATACTCTCTTCTGCGCTCTTAGCTCCTTCTTCATCCTTGCGTCGACAATTCTGTAACGACCCTTGACGCCATTTGGTCGGCCCTTGATGCCTTTGTTCGCGCCACGCGCCACGACCAGTCTGGCCGGTTGGCTGGGCTTCTTGCGCGCCGCTCTGCTGAGCAACTTGGAGATGCTGTCCGCTTTTTCCTTCTCCGTCATGCCCTCATCAGCGGCCAGCATGTCCGACTTCTTCTTGAGGCGCTCCAGCTTCTGGGCGGCCTTCATCTTCTTTCTTGCTTTTGCTTCCCGTACTTTCTTGATGGGTCGGGCATTGAAAGCGCGCAGTTTCTCCTTAATGGCCTGAGCAGCGGCTTTGGTGATGGGCTTGTGAGGCTTGTCATGCTTGGATTCATCTTCGATGAACCACTCAGGCAGTCCGTCACGATCGCGGAATGCATGCTTATTGAAGCCATCATCGATTACGTCCTGACTCGTCTTTGTTCCACTGGCTAACTGATGTGCCAGTGTCATAGCCTCGGCAGTAATAATGTCGATGTCTAGTAATGACTGAAATTAGTAGTGTAATGTTCTGGAGCGAACGTCCTTGGTTTCATACCTATTTTTCCATCCTCGCGCTTCGTTTCTTTTCTTTCCCAGTCATCTTCCTCGTCAGCCGCTGAGATCAGTTCGATTTTGTCGTCATTCTGCCGGGCGCCTGAGCGGCTACTTTTGGCCTGTTTCTGTCCTTCTTTTCCAAGCTTCGTTGTAGGCTTCAAGTTGCGAATTTCCTCGTCTTCGTCAAGAGAATCCTCTTGATTGGCTTGAGTCATCGGCAGTGCCTCGGCGATTCCTTTAAAAATATCCTGGTTGAAGAAAGCAGCGGCCCGGCTCGAAAGCTCACTTCCGTTGCTCGGATGCTTGTCGAAATCTTTCAAAAGCCCCTGAGCTGGTCCGTCGTCCTCGTCAGAAGACGAATTGTCTTCTTCCTCCAAGGCACTAGAGTCTGACTCCTGGCCTTCCTCTGCCGAGAGGCCCTCCCATTCGCCGTCACCGCGTTGCTCTCTGGCTTTCTTGGCACGGTATTTCGCATCAGATTCAGCCTTGCGCTCCTTATAATTCTCATACATAGAGTCTAAGTCTCGCTCAAGTCTGTCTTCCTCGGGATCACTATCGTCGTCTTCGCTGTCAGGATTCTGCTCAGCAGATTTCGCTTCAGAGATTGTTGCCATCTTGCCACGATTTAGTCGGCGCATGGCTTCAGTCTTATCCGCAGCTTTCAATGTGAACATTGAGCCTTCTCCGATCGGGCCGGCTTCTTCCATACCAATATCCATCGGACTGATCATGTTCATCTGCATGCGAACAATCTCTCTCTGCTTCTTCTCGTTTTCTCGTCTCTTTACCCTCTTCTTCTTGGCGCTATCTCGGTCGCGCATGGCTTGGAGCTCTTCCTGGATCTTCAGCTCTTCGTCCATTTCTTCAACTTCGGCAACTTCTTCAGATGACGCAGCTACAGACTTTTCTTTCGTAGCCAGGCCAAATATTTCTCGAACCCTCAATCTCCATTTCAGGAGCAGTTTAAAGTCTCTGCGCCCAAGAGTCTTCAAGTCTGAGCAACAGTTGCGGATTTCAGGTGTTGTCTCCGGTAACTTGTCCAGTGCAGCCAAGGCTACGTCTCCATTGAGAGGCTGTTGAAATGTGAGTCTGTTGGAGCTTCCCAATATAGCAATGGGGTCCATTGTTTGTATGAATTCGCTCGCGGGTATTTCTTTGTACAGGGTATAGTCGCCTTCCTCGTAGCCTTCTCTCTTTCTTTTCTTCACTTCTGGGTTGTAAACTTTAGCCTCGTTGTTTGGCGTGGCACCAGCAAGCTCAGCGAATACCGCTCGAGGATCTAGAAAGCGAGGATCAATGCGCTTGGGGGCCTTGTAGCCTCGGCACACAACGAAGATCTCGGCGGAGACGTTACGTGAGGATGGCGGCTTCGTTGCTTCGACGTGGGTAAATAGTTGATTGAGGACCCATAGTAAGGGGTTGTAATCTTTGGACCGGAAAACTTTAGTCACAAAAGTACCACCCTCGACTAGAAATTCGGTTGCTAATTTCATGGCTTGCAAAGCAAGTTCTGCTTGGTTGAACGAATCTTGAACCCACGCGGTACCGACGTTGGGCGCACCATCATGGAGAACAGTGTCAGCTTTCCATGTCTTCAGGTGCTGTCGAATGGTGGCTCGGCATTTCTCAGTCGTAATGTCGCTCTGAAACGTGATCACTCTCGGTATGGGTTTGATAGGTGCCAAATCGACACCAACAATCAGACTATTGACAGGCATGACCTCAGAAGCGACTTGACACCATGACTAAGAAGAATCAGTAAGAAAGGCGAGCACCAAGGGCTGTCAAGAAGCACATACTCCGGGCGCCGCGCAAAGATCCAGCAGGACCTTGCTCTTTTCCAAGAATCCATATTTCTTGTTCAATTGCACGAGTTTAAATGAAGCTCTGGCTCGGTAGCCTTTTTCTTTCGCAAGCTTATACCACTTATCCAAACGGCCCTTGCCGTGCTTCTTTTGAATCGCCATTACAGCGGCTGAGATCCTGCGTGGAATTCGAGTAACTTTTTTGTAGACCTATCACCAGAAATTTTGACAAGAAGTGGAACCGATAAGGCCCTCACGTGGTGATACTGCTAGTGGAGCATTTCGCATACCTTAGTACCAAGCGGCGACGCCATGTGGCGCGCCATGTTATCCACTGGCCGACGCAGGACACTTGCTACGATAATGGATAACCCGTCCACAACATCGATGAAGCACCGCGATGAGGACTTGACGTTGACAATCAGCCTCTAATGTGGTATCCCCAAGGTCATCTGCGCATGAATTTATCTTTTGTCCTTTCATCTTCCTCGCGATGAGCGGCCAAATGCTGGCCGGCAGGCTTCGCACAGCCTCGCGGCGCGCGAACGCAGCCAGCTCGACCCGCTACATCCATCGTTTCCAAACTGGTGGCCTTCTGCAGGCAGATGGCTCGATTCGCGCCACACAACGGCGAATTTGGCTGGGCGATAATGCTTTCCATAATTCAGTCGCCGTCAGGAATGCATCCTTTGCTCGATTCTTACCAAAATTGGTGTTGAAGTTCGTACGGATTCCCGCTATGTTCGGCGGGCTAGCAATTGGAGCTTTTGCCTGGGTTCAGTATCAAGCGAATCGTGAGTCGCGCCCAACACCCACTCTCACCAGCCTTTTCCTAACCCAATACAGAGGCCGGCGCGTACGCCCTCGATATCTTCCATTCAACGAAGGACGCAGTTACAACCACAGCCTCGAGTCTTTTTGGTAGCGCCAAAGAAGTCGCGGAACAAACATATCAGGGTTGGGAGAACACAAAAGAACAAATCGAGCTTCCAGGGTGGTTGAAAAACCTGGTACAGCCTTCGCAAGAAGCTACCACCTCGGGCGGCGGTGGTGGTGGTGGCGGCTCTGGTGGCAACAATGACCCGAAACACAGCAAAATTGGAGCAGTCACCGCTGCTGGGGCTGCTGCAGTTAGTTATGGGTATGAAGGAGAAGTTGACTCAAATTCGAGTGAGGAGGACGCCAAAGACGACCAAATGATGGTCCTTACGAAAAAGATGATCGAGATTCGGTCGATACTACAAAAAGTCGGGCAGTCAAGCACACTTACGCTCCCATCGATTGTTGTCATAGGGTCTCAGTCGTCGGGCAAAAGCTCAGTGTTAGAGGCTATTGTTGGCCATGAGTTTCTGCCCAAAGGCTCAAATATGGTTACTCGCAGACCAATCGAACTAACCCTTGTCAACACCCCTAACTCTACAGAAGAGTATGGGGAGTTCCCAGATCTCGGCCTGAAGCACATAAATGACTTCTCGTCGATTCAAAGAACTCTTACCGATCTTAACCTGGCCGTCCCCGACTCTGAATGCGTGTCTCACGAACCCATACAGCTCACAATTTACTCACCGAGTGTCCCGGATCTATCGCTGATTGATTTGCCGGGCTATATCCAGGTGGTCGGTCAGAACCAGCCGCTGCAACTGAAGCAGAAGATCTCTGAGCTTTGCGACAAATATATCCAGGCGCCTAACGTCATTCTCGCCATCTCTGCCGCAGATGTGGATCTTGCCAACTCTACGGCTCTGCGGGCGTCGCGGCGAGTCGACCCACGTGGTGAACGAACTATCGGGGTAATTACCAAGATGGACCTTGTTGATTCAGTGCGCGGGGCAGCGATTCTCAATGACCAGCAATATCCACTTCGACTTGGTTATGTTGGTGTTGTGTCAAGGGCGCCTCAGTCCCAGGGCCTTTTTAAAATGGGCTCGTCCAATCTGCTGGCCACTATCATAAAGAATGAGCATTCATTCTTCTCGTCTCATCCAGTGGAGTACGGGTCAGAGTCTGGAGTGAGTGTCGGGACAACAACGCTTCGGAAGAAACTCATGCATGTGCTGGAGCAGACCATGTCTTCCAGCCTGCAAAGTACAAGTGACGCCATCCGCCAGGAGCTTGAAGAAGCTACATATGAATTCAAAGTGCAATACAACGACCGGCCACTATCAGCGGAGTCATATCTTGCGGAGAGTTTGGATGCTTTGAAGCACTCTTTCAAGCAATTGACCGAGGAATTCGGTCGCCCACAGATGCATGAGCTTCTGAAGAGCGAATTAGATCAGAAAGTGCTCGATCTGCTGGCAGCAAGATATTGGAACAAGCCAATTACAGACCTGCTGCCTCCGCCTACCGAAACAGACCGAATAGCAGATTTGCCAAAGGCCGACGCTGACTCACTTTACTGGCGTCGCCAACTGGATGCTTCGTCTTCAGCTTTGACAAAACTTGGTGTTGGGAGACTGGCGACCACAGTCGTTGCCACAGCGATCCAAGACAACCTAGAAGCGCTTCTAGACCGATCCAGTTTTTCTAATCACCCATTCGCGCGGAATGCGATTATGGACGCCGCATCAACGATATTGAATGAGCGGTTTTACAGCACAAGCGATCAGGTTGAAAATTGCATCAAGCCGTACAAATTCGAAATTGATATCGAAGAGCGAGAGTGGACTCAAGGCCGACAGCATGCCAGCGATATATTAAAGAAGGAGCTAAACGACTGCGAAACTGCACTCTCAAGCCTTGAAGCTACTGTCGGTGGACGACGTAAACTACGAGAGGTAATGTCATTTGTTGACAAGGCTCGCAAAGGCGACGTTGTTGTGGAAGGTGATGGGCGCAGTGGCGCCGGTGGATTTAGTGCCTCATTGCTTAGCAAAGGTAAGTTTCGTTGCCGGACTTTATAGAGACAGGGGAAAGCTAATTCAGAATAGGTCGTGAAGCGGTCTTCCTTCGTGACCGAGCTGACCTTATCAAATTGCGTCTTATGGCTGTCAAGTCGAAGCAATGCGCCAACCTGAAGAACAAGTACCAATGCCCCGAAGTTTTTCTTGATGCAGCAGCATCCAAGCTTGCCTCCACGGCCGTCCTCTTCTTGAATGTTGAACTGCTGTCGGAATTCTATTACAACTTTCCTCGGGAACTAGATCTTCGCTTGGGCAAACACCTGTCAGACGCTGACGTAGAGAGATTTGCCAAGGAGGACCCAAAGATCCGCCGGCACCTCGAGGTCATTCGCAGAAAGGAGCTGCTGGAACTTGTTCTAGAGAAGATGGAGAGCTTGAAGCAATTGGAAGGCCTTGAGCGTGAGCGTCTCGCATCCAATCGCAAGATTCCGAAGGAACGCGGGCGGTGGGGGCTCTTCTAGAATTTGAGCCGCGTATGATTGAAGTCTTTTTTGTTCAATTTCTATTTGATCTGCTTGTGGATTTGGAGGCGCGCCCCCAGCAGGTTGTATGGAACATCCCGTTGTGTAAAATATGACTGGAAGTGCATCCGGTACAGCAATGCAGATAATATCATGTGCCGGTAAAGATACCCTCCTCTAATGATTCAATTCAAAATGTTTATATATCATTACGAAAGTACATGTTTTTCACATCAATCAACATGTACTAACACTGAAAATCTACCTGCCTGCATCTAGCCATCTCTATAAACCGCCGTTCGCATTGAGCTGCAACGATACCTCCCATCTGACATTGCCACCTGTGCCATAACCTTCTCCCAAGCGGTTTTGTATTAGTGAAGCTATCCTGTCACGCAGTCTGCTGAGGGCAACCTCGTCGATGCCTTTCTGTACATTGATTTTCAAGTTGGCCATGCAAAGACCGTAGTGGACCTGCCAAAATTGCGCTTCATCAATGCTGGTGATACTTGATTCAGACTCGATGTCCTGGATCACTAAGGACACCCTCGCGTCACCGTTCGTACCACCATATGACATAAGAAGCATAAGACCTTGTGCGATGGCAACCCGCATACCAAGTCCGAACATGGCTAGGGAAATAGTGGCACAAATCAATCTATCCAGCCAAGTGTACAGTTCAATCGAGAAGAGTGGTAGCAATGCAACCAAGGTAGAAAATAAAAGCGTCAAAAAATGGAATGGGTTGGAGAGGATGCTTGGCAAAGATGCGAGGTAGGAAACCCTCATGACTTTGGCAATACGGGCATGGTTCTTCAGGCCGTATGCAGATGCTAGCGTGCTAAGAATAGCAGCTGCGGATGCAAGATCAATAGACCCTGTTGGAGTGTCTCCTCCATGGGAATGTTCGTGGTGTGGTTCATGATGACCCACGGATTCGAGTAGATGCTTGAGGTTGTGGGAAACCAGATCAAACCCTCCGAAGAGAAGAAAAATCGACATGGCGAATCCAGCCAGAACTTCCGCTCTCTCTAGTCCAAACGGGTGACGGATGCTGCTGCGCCTCCAGACCTCGAAGTTTCCAAGAACATCTACCGCCACACAGACAGCGGCACTGCCGGCGTCGAAGAATACGAGGTGCGATAGGGCAGTTGCGGAGAGTGACCCCTCGGATCTGAAGAAAATAAATACGGCTATGGCGAGATGAGACAGGCTCCAGTAAAGTCGCATTCTTTGATCTTTGGTCATGCTCTTCCATGCTTCCTTCACAGTAGGGATGGGCAGCGACGCGGGGAGGACTGGAGGTGGCCGTTGCGGGGGCTCTTGGAATATTTGGTGCTGCGTCGAAACACTACTGTGCTTATATCTATGGCCGCGTCGTTGGCCTATGTTCTTTTTCAAATTGTCAGTTTCATTGAGCTACACTCCGTAACAAGTTTGGGTATACCTACGGATTTGACTGGTGATGTCGATATCACTTGGGTTTGGAAGTTGAATGGGTTGGTAGGCGTGGACTGGCCATTGAGGTAGTTTTCCGTCGTGTTATCCGCCATCATAGATTTTGGAAGGAGCGCGCTATCTGGTGAAAGCATTGAGGGTTCCAGGACTGAGGAATTTTGCTTCGTGGAACGTTCGGCGTTGCTTGTGTCTGTGTCGTCGACGACAAGCTCAGGCAGTGACGGATCTGAGCGGTGATCGTCGAATGGATCCATATGCTCAGGTTGTGATATTTAATGTGTTGCTGTTCGTCGCGGCGAGGTAATTTGGAGTACAAGCGCACTGTGCGGCACGCCTTGATGCGCGCATAAGTTGACAAGATGGTAAGGTGTGCAGTGACTTCCGCCAAAGGCCATCACGTATACTAGTGGGTAACTTTCGCAGGGACCTTGATAGCCTGGGGTGGGTCACCACCATTGGCCACAAACCAGTAAGGTAGCATGTGGAACGACTTGACGGTCGCATTAGCAACTTGCACGTCAACAGGCAGGTCGCGCGATATTTCGGAGATATCGGCATATGTAAGTTTCTGGATTTTCAATGTGTGCAATACCTGCTGATTTTCAACCTAGACCTGTGCCAGTCGATTTACGATTCGATTTACGATGTGGAGATAGCCCACGCCGATACCTAACAAGGCCGACGAATTGGCCATTCATTTTCTTAATGCTCCGGTGGTTTGATCTGGCACAGATCATGAACTCATTCCTCTCACATGAAGAGCCTGACTTTCCGACGCGCTCGCATCGGGATAAGTCCTATACTGGCTCGGGATTGCTGTCTAAACTGCCCTTCATGAAGCCAGCCTCGGAGGCGCAGCAGCAGGCCGAAGCAGCGGCCGATGACAGCTCCTCACATGGGTCCGGTTCCCCTAATTCTACTTCTGCAACAGCACAGCCGAAAACACGGCGACGGCGTGGCTCCCTTAGAAAGGTTGCTCTACTCGGCAGAGGAGCGCAACGAGACAGGCGAGACGGCAGCAAACCCTTGGCGATTGATACGGCACAGGCCACAGCATATACTCAAACACCTGGTATTGTCGATACTACGCTTTCTATGGGCAGCCATGATGCTCTAGGTCTCAAGGCGACGGGGATACACCCACTGGAAAAGTCCAGTGCATCGCCGAGAACTCGTGTTGGCCCTGGTGGCGCAGCTATACCAGAGCGTGACCCAGATCCTCAAATAACACAAGATACATCAACGACCGATGAGGATGATATCCTCCATATTTCACATAATGCCATGCCCTCAAGACCGAATTTGTCGGCATCTTCGTCGGGGTCAGAGTCCTACTTTGCCGCACGCGGCCTTTCCCCGCGCCGGAGCCCCTTCCAGCCAGCAAAGTCACCACTATCTTACAGCGGCATTTCTACAAACCCGAAACCTAACTCGGAGCCGGACTGGGACTACGCGGAGACTGAGTGGTGGGGGTGGATTGTCCTCACCGTAACTTGGCTGGTCTTTGTTATTGGCATGGGCAGCTGCCTTGACGTTTGGAGTTGGGCATGGGACGTTGGGAAGACACCGTATGCGCCGCCCGAGTTGGAGGATGATCCGACGTTACCCATTGTTGGTTACTACCCGGCCCTTATGATACTCACGTGCGTTATGGCCTGGGTCTGGGTTGTGGTGGCGTGGGTGGGCATGAAGTATTTTCGGCATGCCAAAATTAGCGGAGACTAGCGATGCTTTGATATGTACAATCATCTCGTTTTCGTGTGTTTTTGTTTTGTTTACTAGCTATCATTACACCAATGTTATACGATAATATGTAACAAAGGTATACTCTTGCCGCGTTTGTAAATTGAAGGAATCAACCCAACCAAGCGCCAATGTCCTTGTGACTTAAGATAGGCACTTGCTTGCAGTTTACCCAGAGCATGCTGAATGTCCTCTAAAAATTAGCCTGGCTGCCAATTGAAATCACACCAATTCACAGTCATCAGCCATAGAGCTTACTACCTAGTAGTATAGGGGTAGTTGGAATCCCACAGTGCTTATAAAATCCCGTTGCTCATTAGCTCGAACGTTTGCCACATTTCACATGTTACAAGGACCAACGATAACTAGTGAATAAACCTAGATATAGTCAAAGATATCTATATTGAGATTTTGTATTACTAGAGATAAGTAAAAGTCTCTCAGGAGCTATAATACAGTAAATTCGGTATTCAGTCTCACTTAGGTTCAGAAGCGAGGTGAACAGGCCAATAATGTCAATTGGCATTATACCAGTGATTATGTGTTCCATTTCTGTATGGAAAATATAGAAAGAAAAAACTAAAATTAGGAAGTTTATAAAAACTTTCTTCTGAAAAAGAAGTTTTAAAAAACTTATTAAAAAAAAAAGAGGACTTGCCAGCCCGTAGAGTTCATATTGTTGCAACGAAAGAATGAAAAGGTAGCAGTTCACCATCGCCGCCACAAAGGTTCTCCTCTCTTTAATAAGCTATGTACCTTCCCAGTGCAGTGGCGACACAGTGTAAGTCACCCAAAAATCCCAGAACTGCTCACAAGGAACAGCAAAACCAGCCGGTTCGGGCCTCTAAGGGGGAAAGCCCACACTGTGCGACGACATTGGGCACGCCACCCTCCCCTCCCCTCAAGTCCCATGGCAGGTAAATTTACGAGGCGCTAACAGAGGGAGCTGGTCACAGCCAGGGGGTCGTTTTTGAACGCCAAGCTGCTGTGGAATGCATTCCAGCACACAACTCCAGCAAGCTGACACCCTCTGTTGCCGGCCGCCCACAGTGCCCGGAGCGGTCCGTTCACCACTGCTTCTCCCTGACGTCGGTTGATTCTTCGTCAGCCAACCTCCTCCTCGCCCTCCTCATCTTGCCTCGCGAAGAACTCATCCCTTCCGCCCGCATCGGTGAGCGTCGTTGGCAAACTGCATTTCCCATGCCAAATCTTGCCATACGATAGATACTCGCTTCCCTATTAATACCACTTTGGAGCATCCGGCTCACGACACAACCTCGTGGCCCTAAAGCCTTGCCTGAAACACGAACTACCCTACTTGGTCATCAGTGGCATTTCACGTCGCGCAGGTGTTTTTCTCCGGAGACCATCACTGTCATCTCCAGAACGTCTACGCATCACCAGAAATTACCTCCATGATCCCTACACCGCCGCGCCGCCATCTCTAAACGCCTATTCTAGCGGCCTAACTCCTCCTGCCCCGACCGACGACTACACAAAGATTCTGCTTGCCACGGAATTACTCTTCCACGCCCCTGCGGCTTATACAGAGTCGCGAAGTTTCCCATATCTGTTGGAAACTGGCGTCATCTATCTCAACGGTGCTCAAGCCGCGGTGGCAGGCTCCCCCGTGAACCGTACCTCGGGCAATATCGTGGCGACAGCGCCCTTTTCACACAGGAGACTGCCAAAATGAGAGAAGTCAACTTCAGCATCCCAAATGTCAACAAGGCATCTGTGGGCATCACAACTGCGTTGTATGACCGCCGGGCACTCGACTGCACCTCTACCCTTCCCCTAATTAATTCTCTCAACCATCTCGCATACCTCACGACATCCTCGGCACGTATCCGAGATATCTTGACGGTCGATGGCGGCATTGAACGCCTGGTCTGCATCTTGAAACAGGGCAGGAGCAAAGACATGATGGGCATGTGGAAGTGGAACCTAGCATTTCAATGTGTTGTCAACATCGGCGTGCGCGGAACCGAAAATGTCCGGACGCGCGTTGTCGAGGCCGACATGGTCCCTGTTATCGCAACCATTCTTGACAATTACATTAAGGTTTTCGAGCGATGTCATGAGAAGGTGAAGGTGGACGAGGCGAAACAGAAGCAGATACACGAGCATCATCACCGACACCGAAGTCACGACCACCGTCAACCATCCAGGCCCTCAAGTCTATTTGCCAATAGAGCTTTACGCAATGAAACCGAACACAGAATAATTCGAAGACAAGGGCTGCCCCCATCGATAGATATTGCAGCCAGCTACGCGGGACCGTCTACTACTACCCAAAGAGGATCAGAAGCGTCCTCTGCATCATCCCCTGCCAGACAAGGGACTTCAGATCGACTAGCCGTTACGCCAACCCGCCACCGTCACAGTTTTCGAGCCACCGATGGCCAAGCAACTGCATTTCAACAATTAGTTATTCAACCACTAGCACCTGCTGTCCCCATGATGGAAGCCGCCGATGGACTCTTGCGGCCTGTGAGAGATGGCGAACGCTTAGCATCCGTGACGCTGGTAGGCCAGTCTGAATTTGTGTCCCAGCCAACCTCCCCAACAACACCGCTGCCTCCGCCTCAACTACGCTCACCGACCGTACTACCAACTGCAAACATCGACGAGGAAACTCCACAGCGCCGGAGGCCTTCGATTCGTCATCAAAACTCCACTGCTGAAGTTGATGATATAAATAATGACAGTATGCCTTCCGATGAAGCACCAGATGCTGAGATGACTGGAACTGGAGATATTCGATCGGCTGTCGGAATACAGGACCTCACGATGGATGATAGCGAGGGGATGTTGGCTACCGAGTCGCTCGAACTGACAGGTGCGACTGTCTCCGAGACGCAGGACACTGGCGCTTTCAACATCACTCACCGCTCCCCCATCGACGGAAGCATCGGCAGTGATGTAGCTCCTACTCCAGTAGCAGCGATTGGGCTCTCCCCAAACCGGCCCTCCATGGTCTCACCCCCCCAGCCAAATGCGCCATCATCAGTGCCAAGATACCTGCTGGATCGCCATTTCATGCCAGATCCACAAATGTTGGCTGTCATGCCAAGAGAAGAAGATGTTCTCATGTCATTGCAGCTTCTCGCCTATGTTTCGAAATATTGTGGGCTTCGCTCATATTTCCAAAACAGTCATCTGGTCCCTAGGCTGGCCATTGGCAACGACCTTGCAGCTCTCGATGGTGAAGATGATGGAGAGGAGATTGATGACTCTGTGGCCGTTGATGAAGAATACCTCTTGCCAAATGACTTCAATCTGTTTCCTTTGGTTGAGAAGTTTACGATTAAACAACACTCCGCCGACATGCAATATTGGGCCGGCGTAGTCATGCGGAATTTATGTCGCAAAGACGATACCCGCGGTGGTATTCGACAGTGCGCCTACTATCAATGTGGAACCTGGGAAGAATTTCCACGGCAGTTCGCAAAATGTCGCCGATGTCGCCGGACGAAATATTGCAGCAAAGATTGCCAAAAGAGTGCCTGGTCCTTTCACCGCCACTGGTGTGTTGCAGCTTCTCCGTAATCAGATGCCGCAATGTCACGGCGTGATATATCATGGTACTCTGTTCTCTACTGATGCGGCCATGTAGTCGCCATCGGTAAGAGTTACCACTGCTTTGTCCATTGCAATGCGTTGAAACACACTCTGCATTCTCTCTTCGATACCATGGGCTTTTTCCGGCGTATTTGGGCGGTTTACTTGGGCTTACAACATTTCATGTATCGCGTTTCCGAATTATTCATGACACTGCTGTTACCTTTGCATCAACGACACATATTCCGCGACTGTAGCAGCAGACTTGCTCGTTCCGGCCGAACGTTTTTGGCTATTC
The DNA here is from genome assembly GCA_025583755.1 of Cordyceps tenuipes. Classification (NCBI taxonomy): domain Eukaryota; kingdom Fungi; phylum Ascomycota; class Sordariomycetes; order Hypocreales; family Cordycipitaceae; genus Cordyceps; species Cordyceps tenuipes. The sequence continues at coordinate 145,440 of JANZYN010000021.1, forward strand.
CTCAGCATTTCGAAAACTTCACAGCAAGTAAGGCAAATACATTCCGGAAAATTCTTACTCGCCCGCTTGGCAAATTTTATGGGCTTGCATTTTCTTTGGGCTGCCAATAACATTTAGCGATATTTTGCATCGGGGAAGATTGGAGTGCGAGAAAAAGCTCAGGCTTGTCAGAGAGGCTCCTACCGAATCCGCCAGCCTGGACATTTCACCGCTACTGACTTTGTGCAATGGTGTGACGCTTACCTTTCTACTCTCACTCGACTCGAAATTTTTATATATCCTTTTGTTTTCATAGATGAATTTGGATGAATCATGTTCCAATCTACTTATGCATCTACTCTTTCGCACGTGACAATGCCTAACAATGAATCAAATGGATTGATATTTTGTACATTAAACCCAGACGCCTACCTTCAGCTACCGCTACTGATATTTATTTGCTCGACATGGCCTTTCTTCTGCTCTTTCCAGGGCGGCTCGGCTTTTTGTTCTTGCTCCCAGCCTTCATTCTTTTGGGGTTGAAGCCGCTCAGGTCACCCGAGCTCATTGCATCACCAGACTTGATGTGCTTCTTTTTACCACCAAAGCCGAACTTCTCGTTCTTCTTCTGGCGCTTTGTGTTTGACCCCGAAGATTGACGCACGGCATTGGATCGTTGCGAATGCTTGGAGATCTCATCATCAACTGCAACGTCGAACAAATCTCCTTCTTTGGTGCCGAGGTCGCCACCAGATTCTTGACGTTCTGAAAAAAGTTCACGTTAGTCATTTTATTTGAATATGAGGTGGTGTGAGTGTCTTACTCCTCTTCAATGTCTTGATCTTTTCGAGGGTTTCGCGCTTAGCCTTCTGGCGCTCTTGCAGCTTGGCAACTTGGACTTGCTTGCCGAATTTCTTCAGGTCCCGCAGCTTTCTAGCTTCAGCGGAGGCCTTCTTGGCAGACGCTTCCTCGATCAGCTTCGCCTTGACCTTTTCCATGTGCGCATCCTCTTTGACCATTTCGGCAAAGTAGTCCTTTGGTCGGGAAAACGGCACACCTTCGGCAAGGAGTTTGCTTCTGCCCTGGCGAGCGGCGTCGAGGCACTGGGTATAAAACGCAAGCTCTCGCTGAAGGTCGTCGGACACATCCGGGATTGATTCGGCTGTCTTTGCGGAAGATACGATAATTTGATGCGTTGCGAACGGCACGCTCTTATCCGTAGGAATGGCTATGCGATTCAGAGCTGCAAGAAGGGCGGACGTGTTATTTATGGTGAGACGTGTATGCGGGATCATGTCTTCTCGGTCTTCCTCATCTAAATCTTCGAGGTCTGAAACCGGAACATCTTCTTCTTCTTCGTCTTCGTCTTCGTCTCCGTTGTTGTTGTCGTCGTCGCCATCTTCCATATCATCTGCTGGAGGGACCGCTTTCGCTTGTGCGGACCTCGTGCTCTTAGGTATGCGCTTCTCGAGGTCGATAGACGATTCAGATGTGTCACTGTCGTCAATTCCATCAAGGGCAAACTACATCGTAATATGTTAGAGCTTGAATTGGGTACCTATGGTTGAGGAGGGAGTGGCTCTACCTTAAGAGCGCTGTCTTCGTTTTCGATGGAAGGTTCGCCAGCATACGATGACGCCTTTGAAGACGTATTGCGAGCAATTTTAGTCTGCTTTTGCGGTCTGCTTTTTGGGGGTTCCATTGCGGTAGCGAGGTGATTACACAAATGCAACCCACCTTTAGATAATGGCCTGGTGTATCTGAAAAAATTTGGAGTTTCAACTCTCCTGTATGCGCGGAAATGTGCTAGGCGGCACCAACTTAATAAAAAAGTCCGTAGACAAGAAAATCTCTAAATTCTGCCACCAGGTTTCCTCACCGCCCAATTCGACCCCACTAACTACCTACCTACATTAGTAGTTAGTAGATAGCGACTCGTCGACCTCCACGTCCTGCAACTGCACCTGTACAAAGTACAATATAACTACTAGGTAGTTTTAGCGCTCTGTAATAGAGGGTGTCTCGGCGAGATGCGTGCTACCTCCAGGTATATCGACGTTAATCTTGAAGTTGTGTTACAGGGACAGCGAGTAAATTGGTCAATTGATCACCTGTAAAAGGCGGGTATTGGATTACTTGTCTCTATCCCATCAGTTGCGGAAACTTGCTTCAAAATTCTCCATAGCGCCTCTCACTTCAGTACGCGAGGCGTATTACCTTGCATCTAGCTCACTGGTCTCAACAATTTATTAAAGTCATGTTCAATAAGAGTCTTGGTAAACAAGGCGTAGATTTGGGTTAATAAATAAGTCGTAATTTCAAGCCACAGAAGAAGAGGAATTTGTACACAGCCCAATAAGTCCCCACATTGCACAGCATTGCAGTCCTGCTGTAAGTCGCCGCAGAAATGTTGCTGAACCTTGGTTTTAAAAAAAAAAAATAGCTTCTGGTCGCAACAGTTGTGTCTGAAACCAAAGCCAATCGATGTTGTAAGCCAGCTGAAATTGGCGAATAAAATATATCTCGAGAACCGGGGCGGCGTAGAGGAGTGCTATGATATCCAGACACTCGTCAAGCTCGAAAGAAGTGAAACCCAAAACTTTGCCGAGTCACCAAGACTTTACATGACGGTGCAAGCCTGGTAGCCGGAGAACTTCTTGCCCGGGTTAACGGTGACGTTCTCGTCGGCGGCGACGTAGTCGGCAGGCTTGGCCTGGACGGTGGCGTTCTGGATGGAAGGCATGATTTTATGTTTGGGGGTTTTGAAGATATGTGATATGTTCAATTGTTCTTGTGGAAGGTTAATTGTATAGTAAGTGCGATGATGGAAAAGAACTGGTTGTCTTCGGGGCGGACAGTGGCCCTTTTATGTCCTGCGAGTCTTACGAGAACATGTCTTTAACCAACAGAAAGTCTCCGTCAAACTATGCAAGTATCTTTCCTTGGGGGCTCAGTTTGAACTTTGGAGTGTCAACTTAGTATTGTTCTGTTATCGGGAAAACAGCTCAAACGGTAGCGTTGTCTCGCAGACGGGTCGACGTGCACTGATGATAATCTATTGGTAAGAGGAGAGGCTCCCGAGTTTAGTTTTAATGTGGGCAACACCGCGGTCGTTCGAGGTCAAAGCCACACTGGACCCCGGGATGCATTACGGCTCGTCTCTTACTATTGTTCTTCAATTTGTGTGGAGCGGATAGCGGCAAACATACATGTGAGCCGCCGCCATGACGGACTATGATTTGGCTCAAGTGATGCGCTCCCAACAGGTAGCACCTGCCAGATGCGGCCTCATTTTCCTTTGTTGAGATAACGTCCTTGGCCCGGATGTCTCCGAGCAAACATTGTTCTGGGGGTTTATGCATTGTTCGCACTGGAAAAGCCATCGTCCTCCATACCTTGGTATTTGATCGTCAAGGACTTCGTAGGCGTTGGTTAGCGCGGCCAGTCAATAGCCCCACTAATACCCATAAAAGTTTTCCTTTGTCTCTGCCAGCAACTTCTCTTGTCGAACTTTGTGCTTGGCTTTCACATGCATGACAGAATCGACAATCCTCTGCATCACGAGGCGTTGCTAGGGCGCGATAACTGCTTCCATAGATGGCCACATAGCCATTCTCACTCGCCATGCCACACAAACATAAGCGGAAAAGAGGTGATGATGCGGAGTAGGTCTATTTTGCCTCTGTACTCTGAACGGCTCGTGTCTAATGATTGCTGCAGCTTCAACTTACCACCGTCGCAGAGGGCATTGCCTCTTCCTGTTGGTTCTAAAAGTGCCGGCGTGTTGATTGGGACGTCCAGGCAGGCGAAGAAGCGTCGCCAGGCAAAATCCGACGTTGACGCCCCTCGAGCCTTTCAGCGACTGATGGCATTTTCGTCCGGGAAGAAGTTTCACTCTGGCCTTGATGATGGGAAAGTCAAAAAATTCGCCACAACAGTCCCAGCCCGGGAAAGCCCAAAACTCCAAATAAAGCCCGGCGAAGACTTGAGAGCCTTTGCGGCACGAGTAGATGCTGCAATGCCATTGGCGGGTGTATCAACAAAGTCTGGCATCAAGAAAGGCAAGGACTTGGAGGGCATCAAGACACAAAGAACCCGCAAGGAGCGTAAAATGCACAAGCTGTACGACCAGTGGCGAGAAGAGGAGCGAATTCTCCAGGAAAGGAAGGAGGAGGAGAAGGAGCTGGCGGCAGAACGTGAGCTGGAGAATGACGGGGCAGGTATTCTGTCGAATTCGGTCTTGGATGACGAAGAAAGCACAGCGAAGAAGAAGAAAGGGAGGCGCGGCAAAGAAGCCGCAGACGACGACCCCTGGGCCGAACTGAAGAAGAAGAGGGGAGAAGCGAGACATGGACTAAACGACGTGGCGGAGGCCCCCCCTGAGCTACACAAACGGCAGTCCAGACTTTTGAAGGTCGTGGGGACGGCCACGGTCAACGTTGGGAGTGCGCCAAGAGCTGCTAACAGTCTGAGGCGACGCGAACAGCTGGAGGAGGAAAGGCAAGACGTAGTTGAAGCATACCGGCGCATTCGAGAGCACGAGCAACGGAAGCTGGATACCCATGGGAAATAGAAGCCAGACTTACAGTCTAGATAATCCCTCATCTACCTATAGTTGTTCGGTCGATCTCTGCTGATAAACCTGTAGCTGAGGCAGCGTGTTAGTTCGCCGCCATTGTTCGCCATGACATCCCACGCCGCTGATAGGATAATTAGGGGCGGACCATGTATATTGATAATGATACGGTACTTGATAACGTATAAAAAGGAGCCTTTTCCAAGGCCTGCGGACTGAGATGGAGACCTTGGTTGGTCAGTGTAGGGTAACTACATTATCGACGGAGCTTGGAGGAGGGTGTGTACTCGCCACCCTTGCCACTTCGCTGGAGCCCCACAGACTGAAAAATTTAGCGTCAAGCACGCGCATCACGGTTTGGCTGCAAGTTCAATTCCTGCCATCAAACAATGCAGGCACATATTTTTTTTTGTATCCGATCACCAAGATGCCGAATTAACATGGTCGCATACTGAGCTATGGCGACAAATCTCGAAGGGCTGCTAGAACGCATAGTGCTTCTTTCATCCTGCGCCGGCGAACAAGGTATGCTAATCTATTCGCCCTCTCACACAAATTCCCATCTCCCAGCATCCAAAATAACACCAGAGAAAGTTAATAATATTTCACCATAAACCACCGCGGAGGCTGATACTTTACCAGGCGCTGTTTTATGGGGACTTTTTGCGTCCATCCTCGTCCTCCTCTCGATATCCGAGTGCGAACCGTCGCAAGATGAAGTTTTCCAAATACTGAAAGATCCACACTCAGATGCCCATCGTATGACTGCAGTTATATGGAGATGGCTCGTCGAAAGGAAAGATGTATCTGTTGGGCATGAGAGAAAATTCAACGACCTCTCCTTGAGCGCGGTAATCTCACTGATTCAAATACAAGCAACCGGGAAGCGTTCGGTATACGAGCCAGCCCCCAAAACAGGTGCCAAAAACGAAGATCGACTTCGATTATATGTATCGGAGGAGACCATGTGGGAATCTTTGGCTGGGCATGGAGTCGACCACAAACGCCTACCTCGATCCGAATGGATACTGCTACAAGGTATTGCCTCCACCACAGGCAATGGAATTCTGCAGGGGGATTTAGGTAGGTTGGTAGGGCAAGACAAGCGATCGGTTCCAAAGAGGACAAACTCTTTGGTAGAGAAGGGTTATATCACAAAGCGAACAATTCTTGTTCGCGGCACCAAGACAAGCAAGCTCTGGCTCAGATTTCTCGCGCCTTCCACACCAGACGAATCCCATGAAAGAGGAGAAGCAGAGACCGACATCAACCTCTCAAGACAATTCTTGGTAGAGAGCCTGGAGCCTGTCCCATGGCACACTAGATGGACGGGTGATTCTATCGACTACAAAGTCCTTGCCGCCACGATTATGGCAATCTGCAAAGAGTGGAACGTAATGCGCCTGCAAGATTTGAAAATCAAGCTCGGTGTATTAGGAATGATATGGCAGATGAAAGTTGTTTCTAAGATTTGCAGGTTCCTCAATGCTCGTGGCAATATACAATACGTCGCCGCAAAGCTCGACAATCGCGTCTTCAAGGACTGTATTCGCATCGGTCGGGATATGAATGCCAGGGATTGGTCTATTTTCCTAGCCACGGGCAAAAGGACTGGAAAATCATCAAATCCTCCCCCGCAAGAGCACGGCGATGATGACACCGGCGCGAGTGCCACCGCGAAGAAGAGTGTCCAAGGCCTTGTACTGTCGCGCTGCCCGTCTTGGTCTATTTACATCCCGACAACCTCTCTTGTTGCGCTTTGCATTCAAGAATCAGGACCAGACGGGCTAACAAATCCGCAACTGTGCACGATGACCATTGGGCCTTGTTTCACTCGTTATCTGGCTGGACTGACTGCCTCCATATCAGCAGACAACATACAACCAAGCAACGTGAAACATCTTGCTGTGAAGAGCGAGCGTGGCCGGCCTGGCAAGTCTGGTTCATTATACTGGTACTCCATGGTGAAATTGCCAACCCTTCGGGAGAAGAATTCCCGCTCAGTAATTGGCAATTCTAAAAGTCAATCGCAGACGAAAATGCTATATGGAAGCCAAAGCCTGTCTGCGTCGTACGGTTTCACACCTCTGACCGAGAGAAGTAGCCTTGATCCGGCATCAACGCTGACGCGTCTGTGTCAGCGCGGTCTGTCTAAATTGCAACGAAGAGGTCGCCCTAAGAAGATCAGACCGGGGCAACGAAACAGTCCTCGAGACACAGCCTCTCAATACTCGACATCGATACAAATCTCACCACAAGTAAGAGGTCGCAAGACGGCTGCTCAATCCGTGACCAGAGAGGAGGAAGAAAACCACGAGGCGAATGATCACAGGCTCGAGGGGGATTATCACGAAGAGACTCGCGAACTGGATCATGTAGCTGAATTGCTAGAGGAAAAAGCTCCGGAAACAAGAATTACCGTCCGAGGTCGTCCGAAAACAAGGAACAGCAGCTCGACTAATGGAAAGCTGCCCACCTCGAAGGCGCATGCATCTGCGAGTCGTCAATTTAAATGCGAAAAGTGCGATGGCACCTGGAAGAACGACGTGGGATTGAAGTACCACCTTGAAAAATCGCAAACTCCTTGCAACCCTTCGTTCAAGCCCCAGCCTCCACCGACGCCCCTAGATGCCACCCGTTCTACCAGCAAGCGTCATGTATTTAACGCAAAGACACCATCGAGAAAGAACAAGGGACCTTCTTCCAGTTACATGTTTGTCAATGGAGGCGGCAGGATAGATGAGCTCCCAAACACTGCCGCCCAGCCAACGAGAAAGGAACCTCGCCAGACAGTTGAACCTCTAAGTGTCAATGAAGATACATCTTTTCTTTCTGGGCAAGTAGAGCTTTTGACTGTCATACCAACGATTCCACCGCGCCAGGTTGACCCTCTGACAAAAGCTTCAACAAAGCAACCCACCATGCCCTGTCAACTTCGCAGTATATCAGAAGACTTCGAAGCCCCCTCGGGTTTTCCTGAGCTGGCAGATCTCACACCTGAAGTGCCCGAGACTCTGCCTACTAGTCCTACCCCGGCCACTTCCCCCAGCTCTTCTCTGCCCTCTAAGACTGTCAGAGAGAAATCAGAGAAACCGCGAATCAAACAAAAGGCCCGCCATGAACTTTTGACCACCATCACGGAGCTTTTACATCAATATAGCGGTGTGCTTCCAACCGGCCAGCCACTTGAGCTCTTAATACATGAAAAATGGCAATCGCAGCATCTCAAAGGAGATATTCCCACCACAGAGAGGGTTAAGTCAGTAATACTACAAATGATCCGAGAGAAAAAGATTGTCGATCAGTGGCACGCGTTCAGGACACCTGATGGAAGAATAGGAAAGTGTCAAATCATAACAATCCCGTCAGTTCCGGCATTCAGCCCGGAGACAAGGAATCTTGTGGAAAGCATCCGACAACTTTATCCGACAAACATTCTCCCCAACCAGATACCAGGATCTCACGTATACCAGGATACAAAAACTCCTAAGGAGGATGAGGTAGATGAAATGGACATGGCGACAACGCCCCAGTTTGACAATAAGGCAGGTGGGCGAGGTAGAAGGTCCCTTGCGGCCGATGTTGCGGTTTTAAGCGCTCCGGTATATGCAGCGCAGATAGCGACGAAGCGAGTCGCCGACTCTAGTGAGATTCCAAGTTCCCCAGCAAAACGAAGACGCCACGCGGAAGCGCCAGCTCATGGTGTTGATGGGCTTCAAAGTCGGCAATTCTGGCCGGTCGCTGCCATCTCGCCCCCCTCGAGTAGTGCCCAACAACTTCGTCTATCAGCCTGCACTGGAATTACTTTGGATATCTTGCTGGACGATACCCAAAAGACTTACAGCATTACTGGGACTGATCCTCAACTCTGGGTTCGTAATACCATGGCTTCTGGTTTCGACTGTCTAGCCGCATCAATGCAACAAACTGAATGGATTGCGGGCTCAAACTGGTTGTCATGGGCATCGTGTTATCAAGCCCCCTCCCAGGCCTCCCAAACACTCTACGACGATCGCTCGCAGTACGATTACTTTGCTGAGAAACTGAAACTGTGTATGGGTATTGAACTGAGTAATGGCTTCGATGTCCGATTACCTACCGAGGTACGCTCTGTTTCCATCAACTTCCTCGGTGGTGATACTGGAAAACATGTACGGATGCCCCGGATACAATGGAACAAGTCAGAGAAGCAACCGAGCAAAACACCTGCAGTTCATCTTACAGCAGATGATGGCATATCATGTTCCTCCCCCGCCAGCCTGGTAGAAGAACCACAACTACAGCAAGCTGTACAGAAATCCCCCGACCCGCACTCTGTTGCTGTCTCTCAAGTGGCGCCCATACTCTCGAAGCGCGTTGTGCTAGCTGCTCGGAACCTCATGCCTCTTGCGCCTGATGAGAGGCCGTTGGTGGAAAGTCGAGGCAAAGTCGACGACAATGAACTTGTAGCCGCATTTGTGGTCATCCGCAGTCTGCTTGGTGGTGTAGAAAAGATCATCGATTGGGGTTTACTTTCTCATTTATTCCCAACAATTGGACTACAATCGCTACGACGGTTTTGGGCTAAAATTCGCAAGGAAAAGGGCCCATTACTTGTGAAAGCGACGCAGGATTTCCAAGAACTCTTCATCGTCGCGGTTCAGAACGATGAGCTAGCGATTCCGGACTACGACCAGCTTTTGGATTATGATTGGAAAGGCCTTTTCAAATGGGCTATGCAGCACCCTAAACAGGAGCAGCTACAACTTCCTGCCTCAAGGGCAAATTTTCTCCATGAGTTTGAACTTGAAGATGCTAATAATAACAGTGAGGACTGCAGGGAGAAGTTTTTCCATCCACAGTCATCGATTTATTCTCGATTCGAAGCTGCTACACTTCAGCCTGGGTCGCTGACGGTTTCTGAAGTTGCGCAAATGTCCAGGCTGCAGACAACACTCAGCACTGTTGATATTGCCCGATCATGGATCCGTTCGCTATGCTGCACTAGTGAGACTGAATACACGCCTCAAGACGTCAAGGAAAGATTCTCGATGCTTTCAGAAGATGCATTGAAACGAAGCAGTGTAGCTCTCAAGACAGCCATCGACCAACTGACGAAGGAGAGAGTCATTTGCAAAAGCAAGAGAACACCGTTCGGCGGACGGCCGTATAGGCTAAATGAGGGGTATACGTCTGTTCTTACAAAGGTCTCGCACAGAGAAAAGTACCTGGATGCAATCTTGTTCAAAGATAAAATCGACAAAGCCTTCAGAAGCGACAAGTACATGAAAGTGCCCTATACATTGTCCGACGGTGCAATGATGGTGCTGATCAATCTAATCGCTACTGAGCGGATAAGAATAAAAGCGACAGAAGTCCCAAACATACCATTTGGTTTTGAGCCAGGCAACTATGAAAGTCGCAAGTACCCGAAATCTTATTATCACATGGACTTGGAGGTTCAGCCTACCCAGACATATCTATTCAACAATGACATTGATGTACTGAGGCAAGTTCAACGGGTCGGTCCGCCGAGAGAAGGTCGCAAACGCGAGATACCCCAATGGATTGACTTCTTCGGCAAGCTTGACGAGGAGCGATGGGCGGATATTTTGGGCGCTGTCTGTTTTGTGTTCAACACGAGAGGTGGCGTATCTATCAGGGGCATTTGTGACGCCATCGCGCCAATAATTGACGAGTTCGAAGCGCAACTCATTATCTCTTGGGGGCTCGAGACTGGAGTGTTTGTCAGAGCAACGAAAAGTTCCGAAATCACTCTGGGAGAGTGGTGGTGGTTGATTGCACATCGTGTGCCAAGTTGAGCGCGTGGCGCTGAGGAGGACAAGTACATGTAAAGCCGTCGTTGAATAACTGTATTTCAACACCTGAGTTTCAGCATAAACATGGACTATTTATATCTGCTGTCTGTCACTGAAAACCTGACTGAATTAAAACGCCGCTACTTGTATGCGCAGATGAGATAATGATGCCAGAAATGATCATGGGGAATGAAGCTATTGCCGAGACCGCTCCTCCACAAACCGGAACACCGTGGCACCTGGACTTAGAAACAGACTGGCCTCATAATCCAAAAAGTACCTTGATGAGTAATGAAACAAGTAGAACCACAAGAACCACTATTGCCCGATCTATCCACAAGGGAACCGCTTCCTCTGTTGTTTGGTGCTGAGTTGCAGAAGGGTATATCCCTGGCTGCTGGGCAGGAGTCGCATTTTGCGTAGCTTCACGAGTTGGTCTCTCGCAAGGTTGTGACAGTGGCGAATCGGGGTGTAGAGGCGCAGGAGTAGGGGGTAAAGGAGATGTTTGTACGAACCCTTCGGCGAGTTCGGAATCCTCGGACGCATTCTCGGCGACCTTCTGTTCCGCCTCTAAGCCTTCGGGCTTCGTTTCATCCTTCCAGACCATCTTAAGTTCCTGTGGAATGGGGACATCGGACATAGTGGCGTCGGCGTCTTGACATCGTCCTTCCCAGTCTCTGATAATTTCTGCATTGGATTTTGCGCAGGTTGTGCATGTCCACGCCCCAGATTCCTTTGCTAGCTGTTGGCGCACATCATCAGTAGTCTCCAACCCGCCAAGTTGACCTCGCGCTTCAGTCTCCATGAAGCTACGTAGTCTGAAGTTGCGGTGGCAGAGAGTTAGCATGAGTGTCACTCTGTACGACAGTTGGAGTACTCACGCAACGAGGGCTGTACGGACGCCCCAGGCAGGCTGCCAGGTCTCTTCGTGATGGCCGCTGATGCTGAGGCATATCTCGCGGTTGGCCTCGAACCGCCCGTTCGGCGTGGTGAAGCGAAACATGGGAGGGCGGAGGGGATACGTTGGCGGCAGCACGATGCGGCCATGGTACACACCTTCGCTGTACACTGAGTTCGGCGGTCCACGCAGAGTAAAGTGCCATTCGAATAAATCCGTTTCTAATGGGTGTGCGGAGTAATCCCGGGACGGTGAGTTGGATATTTCTGCTGCCTCTCGTACTGTGTGTGACAAGCCGGGTTAATTGAGCATCAGCTTCACAAGGAGATACCGGCAGTGCCAGAGTAAGAGCGACAGAAAGGATACTAGAATAGGGACCAGGAAGGATGTTCAAGCGAGATGGAAGAAGAAATTACAAGAACTTACATATTCGTTTAATTGTGGGAGAGCGAGTGCTCATAGCTGTAGCCTTTGTGCTGGACATTGTCTCACTCCTCTCGGAACCTTGGGCGGCAGCAAAGGATGGGCGGAGAGGGGGTTAGGCCTGGAGAAGGCTGATTAAAGACGCTGGGAATATAATATTTGTGAAGGAATCTCCGCTCGCGGTATTGTGATGTGAATACGTATCGAAGAGTAATGGGCGTGAGTATGGAGGGAGGTAGTGAGAGAGGCTGAGGACAGACGGTTGCTATTGCCACGCATGTGAGTGAGAGCGAGCCACCGTGTCTGGAGGGTACGGAGCGAGCGGCCCAACACCACCAACCAACTAGTTAGGCCGTTTATTGTTAACTACCTAGTTAGTACGGGCTGAGTGCAATACCGGCAGATCTTCAATGCTATTTTGATACTGACATGAAAACAATTTAGCAAGAAGAATATTGCTCTATTCCCTAATCTCTGTCTCATAAACTGACTTTCCGCACAGCATTGATCATACTTCCATCTGGGTACAACTCGGTTATAATTACAGTTGCTGCGCTTCTTCTGCCGAGTTTCATTGTACTGGTGACCTACATACGTCGCCACTTTTCTCACGCCAGCAACCACAACAAGAAGGCTTAGTCATCCGGACATCACCAATTTCCATCAGCGTCAATTGACGCACGCTGGAACGGGTTCCAACTCCAACCAGACGACGGTCGCAAGACGAGTTAAATCGCCCAATACCCCGATCAATTCGCTCACGAAGGTATGTGAGAGTGCGCTACGAAGCTGCAAGTTTCCTCTGATAGCATTGCTAATTTTCCTGACCGCAGGGGCCGACGTAGCACATCATCGCGCGAAATCTGACGTCGACAAGCCGTTCAACATTCGTCATGGGCCCCCCTAAGCCTCCTGTACCACATGTGGCCCCGATTTACCGTCTGACTGCTACTGCTCTCGGCGCTGGCATGTGGTTTTGGGTAAGAACAGCTCGAAAGCTGGTGTGCCCAAGTGATTCGCAACCCCCTTGCTAACGCAGACTCTTTACAGCTGATGTACAGAGCGAAGAAAGACGGTATGATGCCCCCCTGCTGATGTCAATGCAGAAAATACGGCAGCTCGGCAGCTCACTTGGCTCATTGTCGATAAAAAGCTAACTCTGCACACAGGTCCAGTTTTGATGGGCTGGAAGCACCCTTGGGATCACTAGACGACACGAAGGCGTACATGGTAGGCGAAGCTGATGTATTTATAAGACACATCCTGTTATGATAAAGAAAGGTTGATCCAAAAAAACCAAACGAGAGAAAAAAACGAGCGATATTGACCGTGATAACCCCCGACCGCACAATGGACTCTTGCTTCTTGGGCGGCTTCCCCGAATGCAAATACCATACTCCCAGTGCGCTTTCCCTGGGCTTGCCAAATTATTTGTGATTCCACCGTAAGATGCACTCGCTTATGATGCAATTTTTTTCGGTACTTGCGGCCTCAAAATATCCACCCGATAGACAGTTCCACGATGACGACGTGAGAGCCTGTACCCGTGAAGTACACGATTCGAAGACAATGTTGCATGTCAAACGTGCGGTCACATGCTTATAAAAGGTCTTCGTCACTCCCGTAGCGTTACTCATCTTAATCTGCCCGGAAATGATCGAAAGTCTTAGCAGTCCTTTCTTGAGCGCCGGGTCCAGGCAAGTCGTAAGAAATTAGACAGTGTAATCAAGGCAAATTGATTATAAGACTGGAGCGAATCGAGAAATTGATAAAGCTCAATGAGTGTAAACTTTATTAGAATTATTTGGAAAGAAAATGGCGGGTCGGCGCTGTCGGACGATGCTGTCGCGGCGTGGACGATCATCGCATCATCCCAAGATGCAGTTCTTCCCCTATCTGCTTATATTGCTTCCTCTGTTTTTGCTTTCCTGTGGTAGCAATCCTGACCTTTCCCAGAAGTTTTGATAGTGGGGCGGCGGCGTATTTTTCAAAAGTCCAAGCAACTGCGAGATATAGACAACCCAGCCCAACCAAAAATAGCTTATAATCCCACGGCATTTCCGTGAGTTCCATTAGCTTTTGAAGCCACTCTGAGGAGCCGCTTATCATGAAGAGTGTCATCGCAAGTGACAGTAGGATTGTGGTGAGGAATGGCCCTTTCATGCAAGGTTAGCTTGTTGCTGTTTGGAGTTGTCGTTCGCGATACGTACAGTTGGCTGCGGTGCTTTCTCGGAACGGAGGGCCTGCATTGAGGATCACGCCAGAAAACACGTATTCAAAACAAGAGGTTAGGAATAGAACTGTGTTCTCCGAGTTTTTAATGTCAGACTCATCGTGCCCGACTACTGGTGGAATGTACCAAGTTTGCTCCCGAACGGTGATGTACGCTATGGCTTGCACTGCAATGCAAATTGCCATCAGTCCCAGGAGAGGCGTGAGAACCTTTCTGGAAACCAGTCCGGATATTGGGCGTTTCGCGTATAGAATCTGAGCAGGGCCTGCCCAGCCCATGAAGATGGCAATAGGTAGAATCAGAAGCAAATCAATGAACAAGAATTGAAAGTCGCCGAGATTCGAAGCTTTGGCGTACAGGAAGCTCACGGATGTGAACTGAACCGCTGAGTACAGGCTCATGTATTTAAAGCAGCTGAAACTGGTAACGAGAGCTGCACGACCCTCCCTGTAGGAGGTTAGACCACATCAGGTACTGTCATAGTTTGAGGGAGCAACATACCTTATCACTTCCAACACGCAGCGAATATCAAATACTCTGGACGTAAAGGGAGCGGCGACTGATGCTTCGGCTTCTGACAATGAAATTCCAACATCTGCCGCCTTCAAGGCTCCGCAGTCATTCGCGCCGTCGCCGCAGAAGCCGCAGGAATAGTCGATACTTTGAAGTTTTTCGACAAGCTCGTGCTTCTCATCCGGGGACATTCGAGCGAATACACCTCCAAGAACAAGCATCTAATATCCCAATGTTAGCATAGAGTTTACACCGACAATGTCTTAGGAAATAACGTACCCGGCGAAGTACTCGTGGGTGCGCATAGTCCACAATCCAGCGGAACACATCACCGCTGACGGCTATTGAGTAATTGCGAAAGTTGGATATGTCGTAAGGGAGCGAGAGATCAGCTACGGGAAACATGGGTTGAGGCTGCATTGTTTGTAAGCTATTGGGCATTGTGGGAGATGTGCGGCGGAACAAACCAACAAGGTTGCACTGTCGAGTGCATATGCGCTGCCATCGATGCTTTCCCACTGCAGTTTGGCGGTTGGATCTTGGAAGTCGCCTGAAAACGTATTGAGTATCATCCACCGGCAACTTGAGTGAGAGGCAGACGGCACATACCTTCAATGAAGCGAGGCACGAAACAATGGGCGTGTTTCTCTAGTAAGCCACATTCTCTCGCAACGCTGATTGCTGTCAAAATGTTGTCGCCGGTAACCATCACCGCCCTGATGTTGGAGTTAGACAGTTCTTTCAGCACTGGGGCTGTGCTAGGTTTCAGCTTGTTCTCGAATATGATAAATCCAACGAAGCGCAAGCCACTCTCCACCTCCTCTCGTGTCATCTTTTGGACTTTTATCCAACTGAGCTTTTTCAGATGGCGTGTGGCACATCCGATTACACGATAGCCTTTATGCGTGTAATGCGCCAGTTGTTCTTCATAATCAACGGGGACTTTGCTTATTGTTAGCCGGTCCTGACACGGTAGGCACAGAACAGAAACTCACAACTTTCAGGGTCGCAGATCTCGCGCATCGCCTCCGGCGCACCCTTGACGAAAATGTTACCACTTTTCTTGCCGAATTGGCGCACAACTACACTGGCTCGTCGTAGTTGGGAGACAAATTCAAAAGATTTCAGAACACCAAGTTCCAATTGACCCTGATTTTGTTAGAGAGCTGCATCTCGCTGAGCATATGAAGGGGAGGCATACGCCAGGTGGCTTAGCTGTGGATGGCACAAGGCCACTCTCATCATCATCCCCGTCCCCAGTGGATTGCGTCCCTTCTTCGAACGACCAATTTGTAAATTCGAACATTTTCAGGTCAAGCGGGTCACCGACAAGTGCCTCATCGACTGATCGCAACGAATGGCATGTTGCCATAGTATACATTGCGGCCTGCAGTAGACTAGGATGCGATTCCGATGCAGACATAGACCCAAACGAGTTGGAGTCCTTCAAAACATGACCAAAGGCTCTTGTTTCTTCAGAGACAATTCGTACACCAAGGACATCGAGGCCGTCCTCGGTAAGTGTTCCTGTTTTGTCAAAACACATGACATCAAGCTTGCCCCCCACGTTGACTCGCTGAGGGCTAATGCAGAATATTTGCTTTCCCTTTAGCCGGGATAGTGCAAAGTTTGTGCCAATGGTCAATGTCGCTGGCAACGCTGGTGGCACAACAATAGTTATTAGATCCAGTGCTCTGACAATGATTAAATGCCAAGCCAATTTCAAACGAATAAAATTAACGAATGACGCTGTGAAACCGATCAGAGCAATTCCTGCCATCACGCTGATGTACCGGAATGAGTCGCGATAGAATTTGAATCCGGATGGTTTAGGAAATAGCATGGAGCGAACCAGTGCTCCTTTTGTCGTATTGAAACCCGTCCGAACAACCAGTGCGAGCGCCACAGCGTCGCCGTCCAGGTCTTCCTGAGGCCGTCGGGCGCGCACAATCTTGGTACCGCAATACAGAAAATGTCGTGCAGTTTCAGGTGAAACAGATGATGCTGAAAGATTCATTTCGTGCAAAGTCTGGTCAATTGCCGGCAGTTTCGATACGGGCACGGACTCGCCTTGCCCATCATTAGTCCGCGGTCTGCATACGTGAGTTGTTGAATTCACCTGTTAGCATGCTCTCATTGACGATACAATCTCCACTGAGAAGCAGGCTATCGCTAGGAAATTGCGAGAGATTCGGGTCGCTGAGTTCATATACATCGCCAGGTACTAAGTCGCTAGATGTGACATACTTCCCTGGAACAGAAGGTTAGTGAATTATGGGCGAATATGTTACTGAATCTTAGATGCAGACATACAAAATCCGTTGCGGAGTACACGAACATCGCATTCAAAACGCGAGATTTCCCTCAGTCTCTTCATAGTCTGACGCAAAGTTAACCCTGATTCTGATCGCTACTCTTGGTTTTCAACATACCGCTCTGGTTTCGATAAGTGTTGCCGCTATACTTCCAACCGACATGACAAAGATGCATGCAGCGTAGTAGTAGTATGAGTCTAAAGACCAAAGCACCAAGCTGGCAATCTGGAAAATGTAGAATGGATGGAGAACCTGGGCCGCTTAACTGTTGTCCCAACATACAGGCAGGGGGTGGGGGTGGAACGTACTTCATCGACCAAGAGTTGACTAGCAGACTTCTGCTCAATGTCAATGAGATTGGGGCCAAAAATTTGCTCTCGCATCATCTTTTCATCGCTGTCTAGGCCTGATCGCACCAGGCGAACATCAGTCCAATCCGGATCTTTCCATCCTGACGACAGAATGAATCTATCCTTGATCGGATGATAAAAGAATCGAACATAACGATACTCAAGGGTCCGAAGATCGTCCAACAAGGGATCATTCTCATCATCTAAACCGTACGAGAGGAGCTTCTCCGACGCACCAAAAACTGAAGACACTGGCCGGCCATAGTCTTGCGACCTGACACCGAGGATTGCAATTTCACCCCACTGATTCTCAATGACGACCCAATCGCAGTTTTGGAGCGCCGTGGCTCGTCCCAGGACAGCGACATACCAGCGGGGAAGCCATCGCAGCACAAGAAAAGCAATACCGCCGCTCAGAAGACACAGAAGAAGATAAACAAAAAGACCCGAATAGCTTGTAGTGAAGCCTGCAATGGCGATTGTAAGGTCTTCATTGGCCATGTAGACTTTTTGGCTTGTTCTTCCACCTTGTCGAGCACTTCCTGCGGTAGCATTACTATCCCTCCTGAGCAATCGAGCATGAACTGATAGCCGCGAGTGTGTAGACGAGCGTCGGCGCATGAGATAGTCATCATCGGAAGCGATGTATTGGCGATCAATAGAATCTTCATCATTGGCAACAGCGAAGTCTATGTCGTCAAGATCACTGCCAATGCTTGGTCTCCTGCTGTATTCGTCGCGATCGCCGACGTAGTCAGCCTCGTCCGAGTTCTCCAAGTGTGCATCATCCTGGCCCCCCCCTTCGTAGTACGTAAAACTGGTCGTAGAATCTGCGCGGTGGCGGCGATGCGAGAAAGCAGACAAGCTTGTGGGTAGGCTTTCGGCAACTGGTCCTGAGTACAACTGGGGCAAGGCTTAGCATTTGAGGTCTGGGGAGGGAAATAACAGGGAAATACCTCCTCATGTGCCATTTCTACTTCCTCGAAAATGCTAGACATGCTCTGGTTGGAGTTGAGCATATACAAGCCTGGCTGGGGGGCTCGCGTCTCCTCATCATGTTGGTGGTCGCTCATTGTGCTGGCTGGCTACTGCAGTGCAGTCATCGTTCTTATCCAGAGGTGTGCCCGCCTTCTTTGCAACAAGGGTACTCGATATTTATTCCCCCTGTATCTACCTATCTCAATTGAGATGGTGCAGCTTTCAGATGTGTCGGAAAGCGCGGGTTGGACAGGTAAGGGAGGCTTCAACTGATCTATGAATATTGCGCCCCAGCTGGCACCGATGTGGGGCTCATTAAATGGATAGAGAACTCACTTGTTAAGTTCCCAGTGAGTCGACCACGTCAAACGCGTTCGTGTGAGAAGCAGTGCTAAGAACAGTCTACCCATCCATGCACGATGTATTATTATGTACATGCATGGAAAGCTATTCGATTCTGACCTAGCTAGGGCACACATTTTGCCTTAGGCACACATCAGCCGAGGTAGCCTCGACAGTTTAAATCAGGCACCTAGGGAGCCATCGCCGCTGAACACTGCAGAGATAGTTGGAGGGGCTTTAAAAATAGAACGATTATTGCTTTAGAAAAGAGTTTTCTTTTCTAGTTAGCCCAAAAGCTTATATTTCCACTCAGCTCTTGTACTCATTTATGAGTTATTGATAGTGAAGCTGGAAGTGGATGGCGTCGTGGTAATGGCGGTGTATCAAACATGTATCTACCTAGGTACTAGCCTAGGTAGGTAGTTTTACTTCCCAGCTAGGTACCTACCTTAGTACCTACCTACCTACCTAGGTAGTTACCTAACGTCGCCCACCAGCGGTTAGGTCCACTCAAGCGAGTCGTGGCTAAGCTATGATACATTGATAGTACATAACTACCCGCAATTTTATATCGGGACCTTCAGTAGCCCGCAGGTAACTTTTTCGGACTGTACAAAGATGAACCATCAGCGCCTCTCAACAACCCACGCACCTGGTCGCGCCAACCAAAAAATTCGCCCTTGGGAAATTTTTCCTCTCCAACGTAACACAAGTCTCCCCCTCGCCCCCCCCACCAAAAATTCACAACCCCAGTCACTTTGGGGCACCTCAACTTTCTGCATGTCCTTTCCCACCCCTCTTCTTTCTTCCTTCTACCTTCTTCAACGCCAACTATAACTTTCAACGGCCTAGCAGTTACTCCGCTTCCATCAGCTACAATGGCCGAACCAATCCCAGGCAAACGAGCTGACCAGATGACGGCTCCGTAAGTTGTAACACGGTGAAGGCATCGCTCCCAAAGCTGACCAACCCCACTTCAGTACGCCGCAAAACACTCCCGCGACAAACGCGCCCATCTCCTCTCGAGCTCAGCAGCCTGGCGTGGCAAGCATCATGGAGGGTTCGTTTCAATCACAAGCCGTCTTCAATCTATGTGACTAACGTGAAATATCGATTCCAGATGACATGGAGCGCGCCGCTGCCGCCTCCATCTTCGCTCAAAACCCCCAGCTCGTCCAGATGATCCAGGGCCGCCTTGGCTCTCTTATTGGTCGCACGTCTGGATACATTGAGTCTTTGCCACCCACCGTTCGCCGCAGAGTCTCGGGCCTCCGAGCTATCCAGAAGGATCATGCTAAGCTCGAGGCCGAGTTTCAAGAGGAAGTTCTTCAGCTCGAGAAAAAGTACTTTGCTAAATTCACCCCGCTCTATGAGAAGCGCTCTGCCATCGTCAACGGCCAAACTGAACCTACCGAGGACGAGATCAAAGCTGGGGAAGATGAAAACTTCGAAGTCGAGCCCAAGACCACCGAAGCTGGCGAAGAGGGCATCAAACTCGACATCCCTGAGAATGTGGCTGGCATTCCTGAGTTCTGGCTCTCTGCCATGAAGAACCAGGTGACGTTTGCTGAGATTATTACGGATCGGGATGAAGCTGCTCTCAAGCACTTGACCGATATTCGGATGGAATATTTACAGGAACCAGGATTCAGACTGATTTTTGAATTTTCCACAAACGAGTTCTTCTCCAACAAAACTCTCACAAAGACATACTTCTATCAAAACGAAAACGGATACGGCGGTGATTTCATCTACGACCACGCCGAGGGTGACAAGATCGAATGGCTGCCCGGCAAGGACCTCACTGTTCGCGTCGAGGCTAAGAAGCAGAGAAATAAGAGTGAGCTTTTGCCCTATTTTGCACCGCAATTTGGATGCCTTGAACATCGACGACTAATCTTGAATTTTACAGACACCAAACAAACCCGAATTGTCAAGAAGACGGTCCCCACCGAGTCCTTCTTCAACTTCTTCTCTCCCCCCAAGCCCCCGAGCGACGAGGAGGACGAGGAAGACGAGGACGCTGCCACCGAAATCGAGGAGCGCCTTGAGCTGGATTACCACCTTGGCGAAGATATTAAGGAAAAGCTCATCCCTCGCGCTGTTGACTGGTTCACTGGCGAGGCTCTTCGCTTTGAAGAAATTGACGATGCTGAATTGGAGGAGCCAGACTTTGACGAGGAGGAGGATGAGGATGAGGATGACCTCAGCGATGATCAGGATGAAGAAGAGGAGACAGACGACGATGTAAGTGATACTGTCCAGCCATTGCCTCCCTCCGCTTCGAGTACTAATTCTTTCTAGGACGAATCTGGAAAGCCCAAGCAAGAAGCCGCTGAGTGCAAGCAGAGCTGAGTGAGCAACCTGGGGTTGAAATCCAGTCGCTGTAGAAGTAGGAGTGGCTATCCTGTGAATATTTATGTGCGAGGTTAAAGACTTCTTTTGGTATCACATAGGGACGGGAGGAAAAGAGTTGCAACGGACAAGGGATACATATACATGGCTTTCTATCTGATTGTTTGGCGGGAAAGAAGAGAAAGAGCCCTGCCAGTCGTTTGAGATGATCTCTCCAATCTGACAATTAACTAATGCAAATTATACAAGTTTCCTTCTTCGTCCTAGTTGACCATGGCCATTGAAACATACAGTAGACAAAAACGCGGCACTACTGCCAATATGTGCACCTTTCTTCTAAGTTAGTGTACATAGACCAGGGCGTCCCGTGCGGTATGTATGCCAGGTGAAAGCGGTATATCCGAAAATGGTATAGCCCGGCTGCGAGTATCTGCAAGGCCGCGTCGGAGGCAACGGCGGCTATGACTCATTGTGGCAAATAACTAGGTAGATATACATATGTAGGCTAAAAAGGCGAGAGAGGGCAAAATATTCAGCATAATACTTTGAGCATGCCGCCACCCTAACCTCCCGTTGAATCTACCTTGTTACATAGCTCAGCAATCAGTTGAGACGGAGCGCATGTATGCAGGGTGCAGTTGATGATGACTTGGTGCCAAGCTGAATTTGGTAAGGCGGGAAGCAGTCACGTCACATAGTAAACCAGTTCAGGTGCAACCTGAATCGGCGCTGAAAGCAAAAAAATGGCGCCTCGGGCTGCACCTGGCCTTAATCGGACCATCCACCCCACATGCCATTGCATCTTCTTTCACTGGGCCGGCCAAGAAACATATCATAAATAGGCGCAACCCTGAAAGATTTTTGTAAACCCCTCATTGCAAAGTAACTGCCATAATGACGCCTCCAGTAGACATTGAAAGAGCTGGCCCTTCTTCCCAGGCGCAGAGAAAGTCTGTGTCGCACAGCTGGGATCAGAATCTCTCGGTCTCTCCCAGTGCAACCTTCCAGTCTCCCCCACCAAGCTGGGCCAGATCGCTCCCACAACGCCCTGCTCCGAAACAGCTCAAGCCATTCAACACTCAGGACATCAAGATCCTACTATTGGAAAATGTCAATCAAGCGGGGTTTAATATCCTCAAAGGTCAAGGGTATCAGGTTGAGGCTTTCAAGTCCTCGTTGCCTGAAGACGAGTTAATCGAGAAGATCCGGTATGCAATTTCGGACTAAAAATACTTTGCCAGCAATCTACGCTCTTCCAAAGCAAAAGCGCTAATTTTTGCTCCAGTGATATTCAGGTTATCGGAATTCGCTCAAAAACGAAGCTCTCGGAACGTGTCCTCCGCGAAGCCAAGAATCTCCTTGTCATCGGCTGCTTTTGCATCGGCACCAACCAGGTTGACCTCGAGTTCGCCGCGCGCAATGGCATCGCCGTTTTCAACTCCCCCTTTGCAAATTCTCGCAGCGTTGCTGAACTTGTCATCGGAGAGATTATCTCTCTCGCGCGACAGCTTGCCGATCGGTCCAACGAGATGCACCGCGGAACATGGAACAAAGTCAGCTCGAAATGTTGGGAGATCCGTGGCAAAACACTAGGTATGTAGCTATCGCGCCTTTTACTGACATTATCATTTGCTCATGGGTCTCCAGGAATTGTTGGTTATGGTCACATTGGATCTCAGCTTTCCGTTCTGGCAGAAGCGATGGGTATGAGTGTGATATATTATGATGTCGTTACGCTCATGGCACTCGGTACTGCTCGTCAAGTCCCAACACTGGAAATTCTGCTGGAGGAGGCTGATTTCGTCACACTTCATGTACCCGATCTTCCGGAGACGCGAGGCATGATATCCGATAGCCAGCTAGATTGCATGAAGGAGGGTTCATATTTGATCAACGCAAGCCGCGGCAGCGTGGTCGACATTCCAGCACTGGTCAGAGCCATGCGATCAGGAAAGGTCGCGGGCGCCGCTCTCGATGTTTACCCGGAGGAGCCTGCCGGCAACGGAGACTACTTCACTAATAACCTAAACCAATGGGCTGAAGATCTTCGAACTTTGAAAAATATCATTCTGACACCACACATCGGCGGCAGCACCGAAGAGGCTCAGCGAGCCATTGGTGTCGAAGGTATGCATAGTCTGCGTTTCATTGCTACGGATAAAGAATGACTGACAATTCTGCAGTGGGTGACGCCCTGGTGCGATACATTAACCAGGGCATCACACTAGGTAGTGTGAATATGCCGGAAGCCCAGCTGCGGTCGCTGACTCTCGACGAGCCGGACCACGCCAGAGTAAGGAACGCGCACCATCAGGGAGGTAGCTTGCTATGTGTTAATCATCGATTCTTAGGTCATCTACATCCATCGCAACGTTCCGGGTGTACTTCGCAGAGTCAACGAAATTTTAGGAGATCACAACGTTGACAAGCAAATCAGCGACAGCCGCGGTGACGTGAGTTACACTGCCCCCCCTGAAGTCCAAAGTTGAAACTAATGATTGTATTATTTAGGTTGCCTATTTGATGGCGGACATCAGCAATGTGAAATATGAGCAAATTAAGGACATTACAGAAAGCCTTGAAGCACTTAGCTGTGAGTACCAGCATCAAACTGCATTCAAATGACAGGGTCGTTACTGACTTTCTGAAAGCTTGCATCATGACTCGGGTTCTCTATTAAGAGGACGTAAGAGCATTACTAGCATTGTTAGAACTCAACGTTCACGTTTTGCTATACAATCAGAAGCTTCAACCTATGCTTTCTTTCTAGATCGGCAGAGTAAACTCGGGGATTTCTTGGTGTATCGGAGCTCTCAACTAGAACTGTACTAGGGAATATCATTTATTCGGCTTTTAAATTTCGTTACACTTACTCTGCATAATTCTGCCATGTTATGACTTGGAAAAAAATCTCTTATGTACCTCAACTCTCAATGTGCGCATCGCAAATCATGGACGCCCGTTGAGAAAGAATCGCTTCTGCAATGTAGCCGAGCAGCTCACCAAGAAGTTGAAGGAAACAGAGAGTGCCTCGGGTACAGCTTCTGGTCAAGCTGGCATTCAACGGCTTCGGGCCTCTCAGTGACGCCAAGCCTGCGAGCGGGCAAAGCGACGTAAATGCTCCGTTAATTCTTTATAGGTTCCAGGGGCGGTTAGCAATTTGCTGTGTCGACAACTACATTTACAACGAACCGTCATTACCTCGCAAGTCAAACGCGGAACTTCTATCCGCTGAAGCTGGAGAACCAACCAGCCCCTTTTTTGGCGCGCTGCCAGGCACGTACTGAGATAAGTCTTTGTCTCCAGCCTCTCAAGTCGCCAGCACAGCCAGGGTGGGGAATGGCTGGTGTAGGGAGTACAATGTACTCACCAGGCTTCGGGAGATTACTGCGTCATGAAAGTATGGGCTACTTGGGCACTAAATCAGCAACCAGGCACGGACCAGCTGCGGCATCAGGGGGTTCAGGGCCTCATGTCCTCTCAGGAGCGCCAGTCCCCACTGACCAACGGTGACGCCCCCTGCTCATAGCCACCACCTTACCTCTGTGCCTACTTGTATCGACTCTGCTTTCAGACCATCACTTTTTATTTCCGCCCACGGTAGCCCCTTGATCAGTGGACGTACCTGCGAATCGGTGGTTGGTCGCAGCCGT
This sequence comes from Cordyceps tenuipes, assembly GCA_025583755.1. Lineage (NCBI taxonomy): Eukaryota > Fungi > Ascomycota > Sordariomycetes > Hypocreales > Cordycipitaceae > Cordyceps > Cordyceps tenuipes. Next base: position 169,853 of record JANZYN010000021.1, read on the forward strand.
TCTTCTAATCCTCGTTTTCCGCTCTCCGTGGTATGCTCCGTGGCATCGATATCTGTCTTTGTCAATCCAGCGTCCAGCGCTTGGTGGAATCTACCCAACGACGGTTTCCCAACTCCAGCGTTAGCTGAAGCTAATGGTCACCTCCTTGTTTCTGCCATTTCCTTCTCTTGCCCATAGTGTCAATCGCTTCTGGACTCGCCCAGCAGACCGACCGACCGCCGACTCCTTTCCCGATGGCGTCGACCTACGATGTCGGCACCAAAGCTTGGCAGCCTGATGCTGCTGAGGGCTGGGTTGCTTCCGAGCTTGTGAGCAAAACTGAGCATGGTCCAAAGGTCAAGCTGGAATTCAAATTGGAAAATGACGAGGTTTGTACGGTCAATGGCTGTCATAAAGTCCTTGCGCTAATCTCGACAGACAAAAATTATCGAAGTCTCGGCCGAGGGCCTCCAAACAGGCACAGACCCAGCCCTACCCCCTTTGATGAACCCGACGATGCTTGAAGCCAGCGATGATCTGACAAACCTTTCCCACCTCAATGAACCCGCTGGTATGGTGCTTAAATCGAACGTGTCCTCCCGGTTCAACGACTGATCTAACATATGCTTCGCGGGTAGTTTTACAAGCCATCCGGTTACGGTACCTACAAAAGGAAATTTATACCTACAGTGGCATTGTTCTCATTGCAACCAATCCGTTTGCCCGTGTAGACTCACTCTATGTTCCTGGCATGGTGCAAGTCTATGCCGGCCGGCACCGTGCAACCCAAGCGCCGCATCTCTTTGCCATCGCGGAAGAGGCCTTTGCGTAAGACGACCCGATGCAATCCGACGTATTCCAGCTCTAATACTATATAGGGACATGGTTCGTGACAACAAAAATCAAACGGTAGTTGTGTCCGGCGAATCAGGCGCCGGAAAGACTGTCAGTGCCAAGTACATCATGCGCTACTTTGCAACACGAGAGTCGCCTGATAATCCAGGTGCTCGATCAAAACGCGGTTCAGAGTCTATGAGCGAAACTGAGGAGCAGATTCTTGCGACGAATCCCATTATGGAAGCATTCGGCAACGCCAAAACGACTCGCAACGACAACTCCTCCCGGTTCGGAAAATACATTGAGATCATGTTCGATGACAAGACAAATATCATTGGTGCAAAGATTCGAACATATCTTCTGGAGCGTTCACGTCTCGTCTTCCAGCCGCCGAAAGAGAGAAACTATCACATCTTCTATCAGCTTGTCGCGGGTGCCTCGGATCAGCAACGCCAGGAGCTCAATATCCTGCCTATTGACAAGTTTGATTACTTAAATCAGGGCGACTGCCCTACAATAGACGGCGTTGATGACAAGGCTGAATTCGACGCGACGAAAAAGAGCCTGCAGACTATTGGCGTCGCACAGGAGCAACAATCTGATATCTTCAGGCTGCTAGCAGGCCTACTCCACCTCGGAAATGTCAAGATCACTGCCTCCCGCAATGACAGTGTACTCGCTCCGACAGAACCGTCTCTAGAGCTGGCTTGCAAAATCCTTGGCATCGACGCAACTGAATTTGCCAAGTGGATCGTGAAAAAGCAACTTATCACACGAGGCGAGAAAATCACTTCCAATTTGTCGCAAGCGCAGGCGGTCGTTGTTCGCGATTCCGTTGCCAAGTTCATCTATTCCAGTTTGTTTGACTGGTTAGTCAACATCATTAATTACAGCTTGGCTACTTCGGAAGTGATTGACCGCGTCAAAAACTTCATTGGTGTCTTGGATATCTACGGCTTTGAGCATTTTGCCAAAAACTCTTTTGAACAATTCTGCATCAACTATGCCAACGAAAAGCTTCAGCAGGAGTTCAACCAACATGTTTTCAAACTTGAGCAAGAAGAATATCTGAAGGAGCAAATAGACTGGACCTTCATTGACTTCTCCGACAACCAACCTTGCATCGATTTAATCGAAGGCAAGATGGGTGTCCTCTCTTTACTCGATGAAGAGTCTAGGCTCCCGATGGGTAGCGACGAAAGTTTTGTCAACAAGCTGTACCAAAATTTCAGCACTGACAAGCAGCATCGATTCTTCAAGAAGCCTAGATTCGGCAAAACCGCTTTCACGGTTTGCCATTATGCTGTTGAAGTGACCTACGAATCTGACGGCTTTATTGAAAAGAACCGAGACACCGTTCCGGACGAGCACATGACGGTTCTCCGAGCTACCAGCAACGCCTTTTTGAAAGAAGTTTTGGACGCTGCTTCCGCTGTCCGTGAGAAGGATGTCGCCTCGGCGTCATCCAACGCCGTAAAACCAGCTGGCGGGCGCAAAATCGGTGTTGCCGTCAATCGAAAGCCAACACTCGGCGGTATCTTCCGCTCCTCATTGATCGAACTCATGAACACAATCAACAACACCGACGTACATTACATCAGATGTATAAAGCCAAATGAGGCCAAAGAATCTTGGAAATTTGAGGGTCCCATGGTTCTTAGCCAACTGCGTGCCTGTGGTGTGCTTGAAACCGTTCGAATCAGCTGCGCAGGATATCCTACACGATGGACATTCGAGGAATTTGCTCTGCGCTACTACATGCTTGTTCCTTCCAACCAATGGACTGCTGAGATCCGCCAGATGGCGAATTCAATCTTGACAAAGGCGCTCGGCACTTCTACCGGCAAAGGAGTCGACAAATACCAGTTGGGTTTGACCAAGATCTTCTTCCGTGCAGGTATGCTCGCATTTCTTGAAGGCCTTCGCACCAACCGCTTGAATGAGTGCGCTGTGATGATCCAGAAGAATCTTAAGGCGAAGTACTACCGCCGACGCTTTTTAGAAGCACGGGAAGCTGTCATCCACACCCAAGCTGCCGCCCGAGCTTTCATCGCACGGCGGAAAGCTCAAGAACTTCGCACTATCAGGGCAGCGACAACCATCCAGCGAGTCTGGCGTGGTCAGAAACAGCGCAAGTCGTTCTTGCGCATCAGAAATGACATGGTTTTGTTTGAGTCCATCGCGAAAGGTTTTCTCCGCCGCAAGGCGATCATGGAGGCTCGTGTTGGCAATGCTGCCCTCGTCATTCAGAGAGCTTGGAGGTCGCGTCAGCAGAAGCGATCTTGGAGACAGTATCGCAGAAAGGTTGTCCTGGTCCAAAATCTCTGGCGTGGCAAGTGTGCTCGCCGTGAGTACAAGAAAGTCAGAGAAGAGGCTCGGGATCTCAAGCAAATTTCATACAAACTTGAAAATAAGGTTGTCGAACTTACCCAGTCACTGGGTTCTATGAAAGAGAAGAACAAGGGTCTTGTTTCGCAAGTTGAGAGTTATGAGGCACAAATCAAGTCGTGGAAAAATCGCCACAACGCTCTTGAGGCTCGAACTAAAGAGCTGCAGACTGAAGCTAACCAAGCCGGCATCGCTGTAGCTCGCCTTGAGGCTATGGAGGACGAGATGAAAAAGCTCCAGCAGGCATTTGACGAATCCACTGCCAACATCAAACGAATGCAGGAAGAGGAGCGGGAACTTCGTGAGTCACTCCGTGCTGCCAACTCGGAGCTGGAGTCTGCCAAGCAAGTAAGCAGCGAAAGAGACAAGGACAACTCTAGCCTGAAGCAGGAGCTCGAGTCTCTACGAGATGCCTTGGAAGTCGCGAAGAGAAATGCGCCTGTTAACGGCGAATTGACGAACGGGACAGCTCCCGTCCAGTCAGTGGCGACTGGCCTTATCAACTTGGTTTCTTCCAAAAAGCCCAAACGTCGCAGTGCAGGAGCCGAAACTCGCGATGTCGATCGCTTCAGCGGCGCTTACAACCCCCGTCCTGTCTCAATGGCTGTCACAAGCACCGCTCACAGACAGAATCTCTCCGGGACAACATTCATTCCAGGTGTTGATAATATCGAAATGGAATTGGAGACTCTTCTTGCTGATGAGGACGGCCTGAACGAGGAAGTCACCATGGGCCTGATTCGTAATCTCAAGATTCCCTCGCCAAACAGCAACCCACCACCTTCTGATAAAGAAGTCCTTTTCCCATCTTATTTGATCAACTTGGTCACTTCCGAGATGTGGAACAATGGATTTGTCAAGGAATCCGAACGCTTTCTTGCCAATGTCATGCAGTCTATTCAGCAGGAAGTCATGCAGCACGACGGTGATGATGCTATCAGCCCTGGCGCGTTCTGGCTCTCAAACGTCCATGAAATGTTGTCCTTCGTTTTCTTGGCAGAAGACTGGTATGAGACGCAGAAGACAGATAATTACGAATACGATCGCCTCCTGGAGATTGTTAAGCACGACCTTGAAAGCCTCGAGTTCAACATTTACCATACTTGGATGAAGGTCCTCAAGAAGAAGCTTCATAAGATGATCATTCCTGCGATTATTGAATCGCAGTCTCTGCCAGGCTTCATCACGAGCGAGAGCAATCGATTCCTGGGTAAACTGCTGCAATCAAACTCTCAGCCGGCCTATAGCATGGATAACCTCTTAAGCCTGCTCAATAGTGTCTTCCGCGCCATGAAAGCCTATTACCTGGAAGACTCTATTATCACGCAAACCGTCACGGAGCTTTTGCGTCTTGTGGGCGTCACTGCTTTCAACGATTTGTTGATGAGGCGCAACTTCCTGTCCTGGAAGCGCGGTTTACAAATCAACTACAACATCACCCGTATTGAAGAGTGGTGCAAGAGCCATGACATGCCTGAGGGCACGTTGCAGTTGGAACATTTGATGGTAAGTGAAGTGTTCATTGTAGCATCGCGTATGTGTTTTCTAACCCCACTCATAGCAAGCGACCAAGCTGCTGCAGCTAAAGAAGGCAACATTGAATGATATTGAAATCATCCAAGACATCTGTTGGATGTAAGTGACTCGACCAACCTTTGGCCTACCTGGCGAGCACTAAATACTAACTCCTCAACAGGTTGTCACCCAACCAGATCCAGAAATTACTGAATCAGTATTTGGTTGCTGATTATGAGCAGCCTATCAATGGCGAGATCATGAAAGCTGTTGCATCTCGCGTGACCGAGAAGAGCGATGTCCTCCTCCTGCAAGCTGTCGACATGGACGACAGTGGTCCATACGAAATTGCCGAACCTCGCGCCATTACCGCCCTAGAGACCTATACACCTTCCTGTAAGTAGCGGCGATCGGACTTGTATGAATACCAGCTAACATTCTCTACAGGGTTACAAACCCCGCGCCTGAAGCGCTTGGCGGAGATTGTGTCTGCACAGGCCATTGCCCAACAGGAGAAGCTCGAGTATGGGGATGGTGAGGATTTTAATCGACCTGCAAGCATAGCTGAGCTTGATGAACTTGATGCTGGGGAAGAGGAGTGAGAATGAAGCAATGCTGTGTCTTTCGGGTTTAGCTGGGGCATTTTGATGACAATGTGCTGATGAGTCAGTTGATTTCGCATGTACAATTGGTGTTGATGTTGGGACTTGAATTTCACCCCTTATATGGCTAGAGAAAAGCAGGCATAATGTAGGGATATATATCACGGCCACTAATTACGTGTGGTGTATAAGAGGTTTGTCGTTGAGAAAATTAATCATGGACTGGCTGTTGAAGAATTCGTGTCGGTGCTGTCTTGTCTTGACTGAATCGAGGCTTGTGTGATTTTTGAGGTGGGGCTGGGGAAAATTCCAGTCCCATGTAATGTGAGTTGTGCAACGAATTCGTGGCAACACATTTTTAGCATTTCACACCCTACACTTGCCCGCCTTGTTCTCATTCGTGTTTTCGATTGCCATTCTCTTGCCGTCCTTTCTTGTCTTGGTAGAAAAATGAGAAAATCTCCAAACATTATCATCACAGGAACCCCCGGCGTGGGGAAGACCACGCATTGCGACAGCCTGGCAGAGAAGCTGGGCCTGCGACATATCTCTGTGAATCAGGTCGTGAAGGATCAAGAATGCCATGAGGGCTGGGATGAGGAATACCAGAGCTGGATCGTTGACGAGGACAAGGTGAGCGCTGTTCTGCTTGGCGGCGCAGTGATTTGCTCATGGTTTCATTAGCTGTTGGATGCGATTGAGGATGAGGTGAAGCAAGGCGGCTGCTTGATAGACTGGCATGCCTGTGATTTATTCCCCAGAAGCTGGATCGATCTAGTCGTCGTGCTTCGGGTGGATTCTACTACACTCTACGATCGCCTGGAGGCTAGGTGTGTTCAGATCAAACAAGCATGGCGCCTGCATGTATGGTGTCTGATTTCTTTTTTCTTTTTTTATAGGAATTACCCCGATATCAAACTCCAGGAGAACTTGGATTCGGAGATCATGGAGGTCCTTCTACAGGAGGCGAGGGACTCATACGACCAAGAGATCGTTATTGAGCTGACCAGCAACACGTCTGATGAGATGGAGACCAACGTGGACCGAATTGTGGCCTGGGTTAAGCAGTGGGTGTCTGATAATAATTGATTTGGTTGGGTCTATCGTCATTCTGCAGTGTGATGATTGCCAGGGGATACAATATTGTTAATACTTTTATGCGTCGCGGCGTGGGCTAGGCGTGACGGGCCAACATCATCTAGCCGAGGACCACCGCTACAAGCACACTGGAAACTTCAAAATACTGGACGGTGCTATGATCCGACGGACCTGGACCGACGCTGGGCGATGGCCACGATGCACAACTAGTACGGCTACCACTGGCAGGTGTGGAGTTGATGCCGATAACGTATAGTGTAGGGTAGCGTGAGGCCTGTCACGAAAGACACCAGTCACATAGGGATCGGCGAGTGTACGGGCGCCAGTTTTTACGTTTTCCCTCGGGAACAGGTACCTGGCCATCCATATACCCCAGTGACGACTCAGGATGGCCCAGCATCTCACAGGCGCTATGTGGTCTGGCACGACAACACCGTATTTAGTATTACTGACTTAGTACTTACAGAGAACTCGTTAGTGCATATAGGACGCGTATGGCCACATGGAGCTTCGATTAGGGCACGGCAACAATGCGCACTAATAGATGCAAAAAAGAGCCAAGCGAGTGAAATCCAAATGTATCTATTAATCGAGACCAACCAACGCAACACACAACGCCCGTGGCAAGGGTTACAAGCCTCAAGCGCCCCCCCCCCCCATCCGAGGCCGGTCCAGGGAGCGAGGATCGAGGCCCCGACGACGCATCGCACCCCTTTTTGCGCGCTCCATGTATTCCCGGTCTTCCTCCTCATCAAAGCCCCCGAAGTCACCCTGTAAACCCTCACCACCAGCGTTCTCAGAGGTAGACTCAACAATAGGAGCCTTGTCTGACGCCACAATAGGTTCGTCGGCTGCAGCCCTACTCCTGGAAATACTCCCCGGCGATGATCCGATTTTCTTGAACTTCGCCACATAAAACCCATCAACGTTGTACGTGTGTGGGTAGTAGCGACGGGTAAGCTTCAGACTCGGGTCGAATGTCTTTCCCATGTAGCTTGTGAAGCCCTCCTTGCCAAAAGGAAGCTCGGTGTCGACAAGTTTAACGTTGGGTCTCCGAGACAACGCATAGGCCACAACCTGCTCACTGTAATTTCGTCAGCATTAGCGTTGCAAAGGTTTTCAAGTCACAGCTTCTCACTTCTCTTCCACGGTGACACTGCATGTGGAATAAACGATATAACCACCGGTGCCAGTATGGTTTACCGAGTCAATTGCGGACAGCAAGAGCTGCTTTTGGGTATGAGGTAGGGTCATGAAGTCGCGCTCCGTCTTGTTCGTTTTCACGGACGGATCCTTGGCAATGACTCCAGTGCCAGAGCAAGGCGCATCGAGAAGAACTCTATCAAACCCTCCCATAACACGGGGGAATTCCCTGGCGTCGTAAGAACATACAATGACGTTCTTAGCGCCAAGACGATGGATGTTACCAATCAAACCCTTAGCACGAGCCTTGTTGGGATCATTGGCCACAATAACACCGGTGTTCTGAAATTCGGAGCATTAGAATTATGGTACTGATCCGTATACCGGTGTTACTATACCTTCATCATAGCAGCACAGTGTGTTGTTTTACCACCGGGGGCTGCAGCCATCTATTGTAATGTTAGCATAGCCCCAGAACCTCTGACAGGAGAGTCAATCTTACATCGAGGACTCGTTCACCCCTTAAAAAAAGGTTAGAAATAACATGTGTGCGCGTAGTTGCATAGAGACTTACGGTTGCGGTGAAAGTGCCATGACAGGAAGGAAGGAAGAAGCGGCCTGCAGGATGTAATGGCCCGCGAGGTATTCAGGTGTTGCACCTAAGGGGATCGACGACTCAAAGACCTGCAGACCGACCTTGCTCCATTTACCAACAGGTTCCAAAGTCACGCCCCTATTGATGAGAGCTTGCGCTAGATCTCTGCGATGAGTGCGCAAAGTGTTGGTTCTAATGACTATTGGCCTCGGGGCTTCGTTAGCCTCAAAGAAGGCAAAAGCTTCTCGTGGGGTGAAGAGATTGTAAAGTTTTTCGGCAAGGAACGGAGAATAGTTGTAATACGCGCAGATATCGTCGAGAAGCTGAGTGGTATAGTCGACTCGAGAGCGTCCCTCCTCTGCCAGCTTCGCGAAGTCGCCGAGAATTCTTATAATATCCGTTATTCTCTGGCGGAGGAGCTGCAAGTCGGGGGCGAGAAGAGATTTCGCATTTGCCGACTCATCACCCGAGTCTTCCAAAGAGCCCAGGACATTCGGCCTGTCGCCGTCCAGATTTGTCTGCAGCGCAGATTCCTGGACCTCGGCCTCGGCCTCCGCGCGGTCTTTTTCCAACTGCTCATCTAGCTTCTTTGAAAGACCCTCAATATTCGCAGCAGTTAACGCCTCTTCCTTATCGCTGTCATCTTCATCATCAGAGAAAACGAATCGCTCCCTTGTATTGGTGATTTCCTCGTCCGAGTCAACGACGGAGTCTCCGGAGCCGATGAAGTCGTCACCGAGTCGTTCTTCCGCGTCGTCTGCCGATAAATCACTGAGACGCTCTTGGGTATTGGCCTTAGGAAGAGGTTTCTTGCTCTTTGTGACAGCGGCAGCCTTATTCGCTGTGCGACGTCTCTTGGCTGTCGCAGGTTTGGCGGGCTGCTCATCCTCGTCGACGGGAATACCGGCTTTTCTTTTCAGGCGCGCAAAATGTTCCTCGGACAGGGGCTCTGGAGCACCCTGTTTTCTTTTCATGCGACGTCCTTGACCCATTTTGTTGCCGTACTCGTGCAAGATTTGAACCACGAGGTTCAGAGGCGGCTTGGAACTTTTTTTTCTTACCTGCTATCGATAACACTAGGCCGCCCCACGACTGGCCACTTTAGTACATATTTTCGTAGTGTGCAGCCAACATGCTGCGCAAGTCAACCTGTGATGGACACTATCCATTATGGTTTTTGATAGACATTTTGCTCACATTTTACAAAATTTATTTCATAACACATCTTGTGACCTGCATATATATATATATATAGATGCTGTAAATCAAAGTAACGCTAGCGTAAGGGCGTAGAGAAAACATCGCCCGCTAAAAGATCAAGTTAGAACCCCCAAGTACTGCCTGCCTGCCATCACTTACCAGGTATTCACGTAGCAAAATTTCTGCTAGCCGCACTATATTTCTAGTTCGGTAAATAGCTGGCCACTCCCGCGGCTTGGTTATCCAAATGGCAAGATTGACATGTTCGCATATCAGGCAGGGGTCGAGAGCGTCACTTTCGGTGTATGTCTGCAACCCTCAAGCCACCGAGTGCACTTCATCCCCGCAAGGCGTGAATAGCGGTTGAAAAGCAAAACAACCAAAGGAACTGCTGCAATAGTATTGTATAATGTATGCAACACTTAGCAATAATAATATCTCTTGCTAGGCCTTGAATATGTACGGGGCTTCACGCCGCGGATGCTTGCTGAGCCTGAAGATCGCTGACTAGCGTCTCCAATTCATGCGTTTTATTTCCAATCGTCTTAGAAATGCGGAGAAATTCCTCGATGGAACCCACCAAGTGTGCTGTTCCAGGCCAATCTTGGCGCCTGTGCATCTGAGAGCGCCCGGAGGCGGTTAAATACAAATAGCCCAGCACAATAGCGAGATAGCCAAGTGCAACGCCAATTTTGGATTTGCTGACAGAGTCCGCCTATGGAACAATTAGCATGCAAGCGTGGGCTGCATTAGGATATAGGCTCACATTGTTGACGAATGACATGTTCCCTAGCCAAAGAGCGGCAGCTATGTCAAGGGAGCCCTGGTCTATCGACGTTCGTGCCAGCGGACAGTGCTCGAGGATATTGATAAGAATACCCAATATCAAGAGTAGCTCATCGTACAGCTTGTTTTGAAAGCTACCCTTCTGGAGGGTGTCTTGAATGCGAGAAAAGCCTTCTGATATCGAGGCTACAAGCTTTGAAAGTAGAGGACCATCATCAAACACAGATGCCCCAGTTTCGCTGTTTGTTATATTGATTGCCAACTTGAGCGTCGTATTATCCAAAACATTGTTCTGTTGCAACCATGTATCAAGAGTCGCCTGAAGACAGCCTTTGATGGCAGAGACGTATTGCTCACTTTCCAAGCTTATAAGATTGGACTGCGCCTCTAGAGCCAGAATTATCAATACATAGTCGACATTCCGTGGTGGCCGCTCCTTCGAGTAAGTCCGTGCCATCATCACAACATCGAGCTCTATATCGCCCGTGAGATGCTCAAGAGACTGAATTTCTGCGAAGCGACTGAGAATAAGAAGGAGTTGCAATGCAAGCGTGCGAGGTGTGAGAGATGCTGGCTTTTCCCCATGCCAAATATCCATTTGCAACATGGAGATCTTCAAGGTTTCAAGCGAAGATTTGGTGATTCGTGATACATTCAAATCCTTTTCCGATGAGATGTCCAATATATCCCGCTGACATTGGAATAACCGGTTTAGAAGTTTGCCAATCCTCTCAGTTGTCAGCTGACGGAGCAGATGCGGTGCAGGGCTGAATGACAAGAAAGTAACAAGAGCCGCAGTTAGGGCAAGCCCGCTTATGATGTCTTCCTCACTTCCAATAGCCTTCACAACATTATCGCGTGCCGCATGATCACGGAATTGGCTGGCAAAATCCTTGCGCTGCAGCTTGTTTGCTAGCTCGCACAGGGCGTTTCGCCGCAATGAGGATGGGGTAGCGGACGGTTTGCCGATGCGGGATAATAAATCGTCCATTTCGTCGGAAAATCGATTGTTTGCGCCGGCACGGCGGAGTTCATGAACACTCTGTATACCGACCTTCGGACCATCTACATCGTCCTCAAAGTCGTAGTCGGCAGTAGGCGGGCTCAGAGGCGCCGCAAAAGGGTCTTTATCGCTTTGTGCCGGTAGGACACTGCCTCCATCATCATCAAACATGGCCGTATTGTTTTGGCTTTGAGAAGTACTTAAGAAGCTCCTTGAGCTACTATAAGTCAACTTGATCTTTCTACTCTTGGTGGGCCCTGGCCGCCGATCAGGTGTTCGAGCCGCCCCAAGTCGAACTCGCGGTGACGGGCTGTTGCTGGGTGCTTCTTCGAGGTTATATACTGTTCGCATCTTTGAAATATCCGTTTCAGAACCAGAAATAGACCCCGAGTCTGAGTTGCGGTCTGACCCTGGACTCTCGGCTCTTTGCGCGGCTAGAGTATCAATTAAGCGCTGACGACGTGGAGCGGGTGTTACTAGCTTGGGTATGTCAAGAGGTGTCGACTTCGAAGTTTCCAGGACATCAACGGTCTTAGTATCTCGAATCGGTGCTGCCGGCAACAGCGTCCCCCTGCTAGGCAATGTCTCCCGCTGAGTGTTCTTCGGCAGCGACGGGGTCGCTGATAATATTCTTTTTGGCGCGACTACCGAGCCAGAGGTAGGTCTGGACTGAGGTCGCGAAGCTTGTGTTCGCCTCAAGACCGATGCGCCTGAGAACGCAGACGAGTGCTTTCTTTTCTTGCCGGTATCATTGTTCCTCCGAGCGCTAGCTTGCGACGCTCCCTCCGCTGGCGATGTTGGTGTCGTTTCGCGACTGGTTGGGAAGTCGTATATATCGTCATCGGTAGCACTTGAACCCGCAACAAAGATACCGGCGTTGTGTTTCATGGCAGATCGAGCAGGCTGCATTGTTGCAATGCGCAAGGTGTCTGGCGCTGTCGAACGTAGCCTCGGGGGTTGATATTTAAATGAGCCGCAGCCTTTGTGGTGATAACTGGCAACTTGTGTAGAAGTTCGGGGAAAGAGTTTCGGAAGGGAAGGATGAGATAACGGAGAACACTGCGTATTATCGCAAAGGAGAGGATGATGTCATATCCATAGTCCAGCAAAGGGTCATCAATTCGTGAGGCGAAATGGTTGAGCAGGCTTTGGGCGCTCCGGACTAGTATTCCACAATGTCGGCGTTGCAGCTTTGCCGAAAACAGAATAATGAGGTACCGCAGGGACGTCGTATACCCACACAAGTGTCATTACGTCAGCAGCGGGTGCCCCCACTACCTGATTCAAATGTTTATTACAGTCGCACTACTACGGAATTCAGGTTTGGGCTCACAGGATCTCTCCGTTCACATTCGCAGCAAACCGCAAAAATGCCAGCCCCGAAGCAGAGAAAAGTTGCCATCGTGGGCAGCCGGTCTGTCGGTAAGCTGATTCTATGTTATGATTTTCAGGTCAAGGTGCTTAACGTCCAATTGCCAGGCAAGTCGTCACTAGCGGTCCAGTACGTCGACGGCCATTTTGTAGACAGTTACTACCCAACGATCGAAAATACCTTCAGCAAAATAATTCGATATAAAGGCCAAGAGTTCTCAACTGAAATTGTCGACACTGCCGGTCAAGTGCGTCAATTCTGCCCTCAAACATATTATCCACGTTAACATGTGAAACAGGATGAATACAGCATCTTGAATTCCAAACACTTTCTTGGTATCCATGGCTACATGCTCGTATATTCTGTTTCTTCCTTACCATCGTTTGAGATGGTTCAAGTCATAAGAGAAAAGATCCTCAATCATCTGGTAAGCTCGTGATGCGGCCGTTTACCACTATGAAGCGGACATCTTAGCGTTCTGGACTGACCTCCCGCGTCAGGGCACGGAGTCAGTGCCAATTGTTATCGTGGGAAATAAGAGCGATCTGCGACCGGAGCAGAGACAAGTCAGCGCCGACGATGGAAGGAAGCTATCCGAAAAGCTACAATGCGGCTGGACCGAAGCGAGCGCCCGATACAACGAAAACGTGGAACGTGCGTTTGAAATCTTAATAGAACAAATCGAGAAGTCCCAGAATCCGGGAGAAGCGCCGCAGAAGAGTAACTGCCTCGTTATGTGAGTTACCACATATCCCGTGGCCCCTTCATAACAGCAAGCTCGACGATTTCAGGGTCGCTGTTGGGTAGCGATCCGCCTTCTGGTAAATGCGTATGGGATAATCGCTATGGCATACGTATGTGTTTCATCCGGCAATTTCTTGCACTACTTAGAAATACAGCTCGTCCGCAGGGATCCAATTGGAGAAGGGTATACGCGGTCTGACTTTTTTGCTACATTGTGGTGTGCGGATACCGTCTCACAATATCTAATTACAATATAATTCTATATATTTCAAAGCTAAGCAGCCAGTGCCATTCGAATTACAGTCAGAACGGATGTAGTTAAAAGCTACTGGCCAATGAAGAAGAGTCAGACTCATCCCACTACGAGCCCCAGTTGGCCCCCATTGAGTCAGAGGGGCAGGGCAGAAAAACCCCCACCATGGAGGGGTATGCACCCTTATCCATCATCTCCCCTCGCCAACAACATCTAGTTTTTCGACCACTGTTCGAGCCCATATACCAGAACGCGGCGGCGATACTTGCGAAAGCTTTGAAACAGCCGAAAGGAGTCCCATGCCGTGAAAATGCTCGACGTCAACGATTTTATCACGGAACGTGGAGGGAACCCGGACCGCATCCGAGAATCACAGCGCCGCCGTTTCGCAGACGAGAGCCTGGTTGATCAAGTGATCGCTTTATTTGAGGATCACAGAAAGAGTATGCGCTGTTAAGCATATTGCCAATTTGAAGTTTGCTAATGGGATAATCGCCAAGCTCAATACAATGCCACGCAGATCAGCAGCAAGATTAACGAAGTGCAGAAGCTGATTGGAGCTAAAAAAAAGGTGAATCTGTCAGCCCTGTTTTGTGCACCGGACGTTCCAAAATGCTAACAAGTTGGTAACCGAAGGCCAAAGAAGACGCGACGGATCTGCTGCAGCAGAAGATTGAGCTCGAGAAGGAAAAGAAGCTTGTCGTTGAGTCTGCAGCGCAGAAGGACAAGATTCTCCGTGCAAAAATCAAGACTATCGGGAACATTGTCGATGACACTGTACCAGTGAGCAACAACGAGGTAACGACCGGCAACAACGTGCGCACCTCGAGAGCAAATCAAATAACCATGTGTGTACACCTAGGACGACAATGCAGTGCAACGAACCTGGGCACCGGGCGGTGTTACTGTCGAGAAGCGCAATGTTCTCTCCCATCATGAAGTCCTTCTTCGTCTTGATGGCTATGACCCAGACCGTGGTGTCAAGGTCGTGGGCCACCGAGGCTACTTCTTGCGACAGTGGGGTGTGTTCCTCAACCAAGCTCTCATTAACTACGGACTTGAGTTCCTTTCGGAGCGGGGATACTGCCCTCTGCAAGCGCCTCAGTTTATGTTGAAGGATTACATGGCCAAGACCGCCCAGCTGGATGACTTCGACGAGCAGCTCTACAAGGTTGTTGATGGAGACGAGGCCAACGACAAGTATCTCATCGCTACCTCCGAACAGCCGATTTCGGCTTTCCACGCGGATGAGTGGCTCGTCGCTAAAGACTTGCCTATTAAGTATGCTGGCGGTCGAATACTCATGCCTTGGGTTCCATTCTAACGCGATGTGTAGGTATGCCGGTTATAGCACCTGCTATAGGCGAGAGGCTGGCTCTCATGGACGAGACGCATGGGGCATCTACCGTGTTCATCAGTTCGAAAAGGTAGGTCTTTGTTCAGGTGGCAGTATAGGAATCATGGCTGACATGGATCAAGGTTGAACAATTTGTTCTCACTGATCCTGAAAATTCCTGGGAAGCTTTCGAGGAAATGATTGGCGTTTCCGAAGAGTTCTACCAGTCTTTGGGTCTTCCTTACCAAGTGATCGCCATTGTCTCCGGCGCACTGAACAATGCTGCTGCTAAAAAGTTTGATCTTGAAGCTTGGTTTCCGCACCAAGGCGAATACAAGGAACTGGTTTCGTGCTCAAACTGCACTGATTACCAGTCACGCGCCTTGGACATCCGATTTGGCGCCAAGACACAAACAGATACGAAGAAGAACTACGTTCATTGTCTCAACTCAACACTTTGCGCGACCACGCGAACGCTATGTTGTGTTCTGGAGAACTACCAAACCGAAGAGGTAGGTTGATTTTACATATAGCAGACGCCAGCTAATTTGGATAGGGCCTTCGTGTTCCGGAACCGCTTCGTAAATATCTCCCTGGTGCCCCGGAGTTCATTCCTTTCGCGCGGGAACTGCCGAAGGACGCTGCTGGCACCCAGAAGAGTCTGCCACGTCGGGAGAAGAAATGAAAGGATGGTTGGAGCCAAACATTAAACCATGCTTGTGCATTTAATTTAGAGAGTAGGATTTGGTAAATTTGGAGATTTGCATTGCATATCTTAGGCAGATGCATTTACCTAACTACACAAGACGATACATGCACCGCACCCGTCCATGTTGATAACGTAGGAGGCGAGGCATTATTGGTGGCGTGGCCCACCAACTTGCTTTACGGAGGAGGGTCGACAGGTCTAGCTAATAAGACGAGCAGTATCTCCTTCCTTCACTGGCAACGCTTTGTAGCCGCAGGAACAACAGCGATTATTTATCCCGTAATTTGGACTTTGAATACCCCAATGGCTCATCGCTCAGCTGATCAGCCAAAGCATTTGTCTCGCCCATGGAATCGGCTCGTGGTCCGCGCAGAGCAAAAACTGCATAGACCGAATGGCCGTGATGGCCAAACAGAAAACGCCACGATAGACGACTCTTCAAAGGTGCTCTATACTGCAGTAAAGAATGAAGTTTATAAATTGTGTACTCATCCTTGTTTTAGGCGCAGCTTGGAAGGTTTGCCCATGAAGACCAAATGCCCGCTTGGCTACGACGTTATCTCCTCTCGCATCATGACAACAGCAAAGGCGGCAAGCATTGCCAACCCCATCATACACAATTCGCAACAACTGACATATGGAAAAGAAATCATCAATATGCTACAAGTTATTTTGAATGATAGCAGTGAGACGAGGTTTGCGTGCTTAGCCCACCCTTCCGTCCTGCGCATCACGAAGCTACGCCATGAAGGTCGGCAGACACCACCAATTACAACCGAAAGACACTACCTGACCACGCAAGCCAGGCAGCTTCTGCGGATACCGTAACATCCAGATGCTCATTTCCCATCTTATCCTGGCAACCGAAACCGGTCCGCGCACTTTCCCGGACGGCGTGCCAAGCATTTTTCAACTGCAAGACCAAATAGAAGCCGCCTGGGATCATGGTTACAACTCGAGAGGGCGCGACGAAACGGGCGGAATTAAGGGCACAAGAAAGTTTATCGGGACTCAGGAAGTGCGTGTCACTGCTGAAGACCTGCCTGGAAAGGCCAAGAGCTAATCGCGTCCAGGCCCAAGCACTGTTCTCATACCTGAAGATCAAGTAAGCAACTCGTGGAACGCGCCGAGCTCGAATAGCACTGACAATCACCTAGTTGTAGCGCCCGCAGATATCAAGATTCAAGAGATAACACGGCAGTGGATCAACTTTTTGATGCAATTGAGTCCTATTACCAAATTACCCACAAAACGCCGGAAGACGCTCGTAACAAGGTCCAGTGCACCATGCTGGCCCCAATCTATTTCCAGCGCCCAGGTGAGTTGCACGCCCAAGGATGCGAACTTGTGCTCAACTTGTATAGGACATTCTTTGACTGTCATTGGCCTTGAGAAGACAATGCAGAATGAGCGCCATCTACTAGTCTTTAACCCGGGACACCGCTATAAGGATGCTCCCCCTTCCTTCCTGCAAAGACAAAGACCGGACGTACTTGAACCTTATCGACTACGCGCTGAAAGTTTGCGCAAGTACAGTGAATTTGAATTGCTCTAGTACGTGCTCACGGAATCCATGCAATTGTGGCCATCTAACGCCAATTTCTGAGTACAGTCTCACTCCAAGCGCAGCATGCTGATTGCTGGCCTCGGGCCATCTTCGTCAGGCCAACTAAACGAGCTCTTGAAAGTGCTCCCGTAGCTTGGCGAGCGCTTTGGCTCGATGAGAAATTTGGTTCTTCTCTCCGGATTCCATTTCTGCGAATCTGAAGTCGAGTATGTCAGCTTGCCGCCAGGGTGGATTGCTCTGGATAGGTGAAGGAGAAACGTCGGATGGTTGGTTGACTCACGTCTTGCCGTCGTGCTCAAAGATGGGATCCCAACCTGATTTTCATGTCAGCAAATTGAATAGTGTAGATTCCTAGCCATCAACATACCAAACTGCGTCAAACCGCGAGCGGGCACAATTTTACCCTGTTCATCATCGGGTTGTTAGCTTGCTGGATGTGCAGGAAGCATAGCCATCGACCAACTAACTACTTACCAGGCAGCGCCCTTGAAACAGAATTGGCGTTTTGCCTTTGCCTTCCGAGTAGCCGAATGTGCAGAGGGCTTCTGCTGATTTATCCGAATAGGCTGCTAGGAGGTTGTTGAGGCCCTCGAGGCCGAGTGTTGCGAGAAACCACTTACTGGATATGCACTGTTAACACAACTCGGTGCAAGAATGAATTGGAGGCTGCCCACATGTAAACGCCAGGCAAGCCACCCAGTGCGTTAAAACACAGCGCAGTATCCTCCACCAAAACGGGCCCATCCATCTACACGAAAAAATGGTCAACATGGGAAATTGTCAGCGTTTGAGGAACCCACGATATCCGCCGCTCGTCGGCATTTTGATAGAGTTACTTCCTCCACCGAACCCTGCACTTCCTCCAAGTCGATAGCATGACTTAGGACTTGAATTTCAGGTTCGAGAATGGCCTTCACTTCCCGTAACTTGTTGGCGTTGCCCGTGATGAAATGCACTGATGGAGCCATTGCAGTGCCACTGCCTAGGATTCGGAGAACACCTGAAGATGGATTCTGGATGTTAACACTGGGTGCCTGATACTCTGGCGTCTGGCGCTCCTGGTGGGTGTTAAAAAGGCTTTTGTGTGAACTCATTCCTAGCGCAACTTTACGCAGGTACAAGGAGACAAAAAGAAAGGTACGTCGGAATTTAGACACATGCAAGGCAGTGGTTGAGCCCTAACAGAATTTTCGTCCATCACAAGATCTTTAAGAGGCTTTGCATTTAGGCGACTAATCGCGCAGGAGAATATACGCCTACCAATCCGCCTGAGGCTGACAAAAAAAAAAAAAAGAAATAATGGGCGCTACACCTCTCGGGGGTATGCACGTTACTTAAAAGAGACTTGCGAAAAAAAGAATACGGTTGGCCAAGCATTTTACTATATTTGTGCCATGATGATGAGTAGGCGATAGGGGCCAGGAAATATTTCTGTTCTTTGCCGCAAAGCCCAAGAATCTTCTGATCGCAAGGAAGCATTAAAAAAAAAAACGCAATGGGGCGGGCACTGAGACTAGCATAGCCTGTGCATGCGCTTTAAGACGCAATAAACTGAAAGTGAAACGGGGCAAAAAATTTGAAAAAGCGCGCAAAGAAATACAGAAACCAAAAGACGAAAAAGAATAAAATCAACACAAGAAAAGGTATTTGGATAGCACTACCAAGCACGGAACATAAGAGGAGCGAATAGCTGAAGGAGCAAAATTCCCGAATTTATATTTATTATCCATGCACTTGCATGCTCCAGGTAGAACAATTAGAAGACTCTCGCCTCGCAATAACATTTCAAGCAAACGAGACCAGCCCCACGGCGTGGTAGATGAAACAACGACGAAAAATACAGCGAGCCTTTACAGGCGGGGCAGGCCTAATAAAGACCAGTCGTCGTCGATAGCTTCACTACATCATCCCAAGCTCACCGCACTCCCACCACCCCGAATCTTCCGCAATCAATACCTTACAGATGGCCGGCAAAGAAACACAGTATGCGATGACAAAGGATGTCGTGGAAACATACAAAAGAAAGACGCAGAGCCTTAAAGCCACACTATCAGTAGAAGTTCCGTTTGATAATGTTCATGTCCTGCCGCAAACGCCGCAGCTGATCGCACTCTTGTCGTGAGTAGACAATCGGCTGTCCAGAGGAATGGAAACATTGGCTAATCTGAGAAACCAGGATCATTCGAAATAAGACAACGGATCGCGCAGACTTCATATTTTACTCGAATCGTATCATACGGTTGCTGGTCGAAGAGGGCTTGAATCACTTGCCAGTGATAGAGCATGCCATCACGACACCAGTGGGCCGTACATACAACGGTCTTATGTTCCAGGGCAAGATCTGTGGCGTCTCTATTATGCGGGCAGGCGAAGCAATGGAACAAGGCCTGCGAGACTGTTGCCGCTCCGTGCGCATTGGCAAGATTCTAATCCAGCGCGACGAAGACACAGCGCAGCCCAAGCTCTTTTATGACAAGTTGCCAGATGATATTGCCGACCGCTGGGTCATGCTTCTCGATCCCATGTTTGCCACAGGTAAGATGAAACTAGCAGGCAGCGAGGCGCACGGCAGCTAACTTGGCAGGCGGTTCGGCCATCATGGCTGTCCGGGTTCTGAAGGCCAAGGGCGTCCCCGAGGATAGGATCCTATTCCTTAACCTGATCGCAAGCCCCGAGGGTATTCATAACTTTGTAAGGGAGTTTCCTCGGCTCAAGGTGGTGACGGCATTTATTGATGAGGTATGTGTCTATCGATGCGACCCTTCTCGTGGACCAGTGGCTGACCCAAAATAGGGCCTGGATGAGAAAAAGTACGTGTAAACAGGGCGCCTTTCGGCTCTGAACAATCGGTAACCCAGCACTGACATTGGCTCCTCAGCTACATCGTCCCCGGCCTCGGCGACTTTGGCGATCGCTTCTACACCATGTAAGCAGCTGCATCGATCTGCGATCTGCGATCGCCCGAGCCCGCGTCGCTGGCTTCGGGGTCCCCGAGCGGTATTTCCAGAGGTTATCGGGATTGCTCAATCATCTTCGTCATCGGCCACGATACCGTCGCCGCTGTATTGGCGCGACTCGTCGCGGTCGCTGGGCGCATCTTCCGCGTCTCGATCCCGCCTCGAGGGCAGCGCTCTCGCGGTGCCTGTGTAGCTGGCGCGCGAGCTGTCTTCTTTGGCGACAGCCTCTGCAGTGCTGGTTAGTGTGTTTGTGTGCCAAATTGTGAAATAAGGGAGTATAATACCGGCCGCATCTACCCATTCTCCGTACACATCCACCGCGGCCGAGAGGTCTATAACACATAGTTAGCAACAGCCGTCGTAGCCTGTTTCAACAAAATTGACGTACAGTTGACTGCGCACTGGAATTTTTGACCGCATATGCGACAGTCCAGCTGGCCCACGCCAGCTTTTCGGTCGAGTTTCACGGTAACCGACTTCTCGTGATTGCAGAACAAGCAGGTAAAGGTGGTCGGTAGCGGATCGGCCTATGTGCGTGGTTAGAGTACGATCTTGCACGATCTCAGCAAGGCTTCCTCACCTTCTTCGGGCCCATGGGCTTCCGTGACGACTTGCGTTTGCCCATCTTGTGCTGTCACGACTGTACTGTGCCACGGGAGAAGTTGTTTGCGCTTTGAAACGTGCTGGAGAGGCCGCACAGTGCGGATCGCATTCACATCAAAGGCCCGTATAGCTCGTTAGTTGCATATCTTATCACAACCCGAAAATTGCATAGCTGGTGGTGCGGTCCACCACGATAGTCAGGATCTTGAGTGGAGCGGGGTACTTCTCTCATGTGGATTGTACCTGACCTGCTCCGACAGCTGGGTACCCCGCGCGGAGCCGGTACCCAGGATCCGCCACTAGAACAGGCGCTGGAGCCTGATCGGCAGAATCGTCGATTTGGTAGGAGATAGACAGGCTGTTAAGCACACCAGCGGCCGCAATAGAGAGGCGGTTGCGAATTTACCCTCACTGCCTGGAACAGTAAGAATTGCTAGTTCTAAGACACAGAATACCATGGGGATATGTGCGATGGGCTACGTGGCCGCTGGCCGATATCGCTATTGTCGTCCCTGTCACCGTTTGATTGGCCGATCTGTCCAGCTCTTAGTGCGATAGTGGTCACCTGGCATATTCAACGGGGCCGAGCTTGATTAAGGCGCCAGGGCCGCATCAACGGTGATAGAACCCCCCTTTCTTCCCCTCTTCTCAGTCACAACCAAGTCGACTGACCTCGAGTGCATAGCATCCTTAACCCCCTTTGTAACCCCCTCCCCTGAATCTAGCCTGTCACGAAGCTACAATGGCCCTCACTGGCGACGACCAGAACATTACTAACTCGCTGAGCGAGGTTCGACATGCACAGTCCCAGCTGGCTGCTGCTGTCGACACGCTCGCCGCGGCCATTAACATCCAGCAACGGCCTGGGTCGGCGGCAGCATCCGCTGCGCTTCAGCGAGACCTCACAAGCCCTGCTCCGAACGACCCAGGCGACACCGGATCGGATGCGCCCAACTCTTCGTCACCCTCTCAAAAGTCGGGCTTCACGTCCCGAATCGTGCTCACGTATGCTTTTCTTGTCCACTGGTCTGCTCTACCGCAACGCAAGCTCATCCTGGCAGTACGTATCCCAAGCAGATCGGTATCGACCCCATTCCGCTCGACTGGGGAAACGAAGACCCCGAAAAGCGAGGACCGGTTGTTGTTTCTCGACTTCCGAGCACTATCCGCCGGAGAAATGGTTTGTAGTCTGTTGCCGAAGGAAATCGATAGTTGACGCTGACCTGTCGCCCTTCGGCTGGCAGCTATCGGAGGTAAGTTCAACCCCGAACTACGCAGCTTGGTGAAGCGGACGTACCCGGTGACTGACCAGCGCTACAGCACAGTACGTGGAATTCTTGGCGCTGCTGTAATCAGACTGTTGACATAGATTCGCAGTGGCGGCTCCTACTCGGTGTACTACGCACTGGCGGTCGCCAGCAAGGAACTTAACACGGACCACAGGTAACACTTGGCAACCGTACTGTACGACTAGTTCTTACAAAGGAAACAGACCCGATTTTACCAACACAGAACCTGCCGCGAAGATCGGTCCATTCCAGCAATGGGGCGACAAGAAGAAAATCGTGGCCATGGATCCTTGGGGCCATCTCACGCCATGGCAGTACAAGGACATTATGCAGAGAGAAAACGGTGCGCATCAAATCCTGGCGAAACGGGCTGCAATGAATTAATATACACACAGTTGATTTACGACCAACCATTGCCATCACAAAAGCACACATGAAGGCATGTAAAGGCATACGCAGGGTGCCGCCCTTGACGTTGTGCTGACCGTTGACACCCAAACAGCTCCCGGAGTTGGAAGAAAGCGTGCGGTCCGGCAGGCTGTATGTGTGACTGAAGACTGTGAGCAATGACGGTACTGATTGAAGCCAGTGTCCCCGATGGTAAAGTGTGCTTGAATAAGCAAGGCGAATTGGCCGTCACCAAGTTTGCGGTAGAGCCGGTATGTGCCCATTTTCGTTCGGCTCGAGCTGAGCTTATGTCTTCTAGGTTTGGTATCTCCCTGGTGTCGCTGAGCGATTTGGAATAGGTGAGGACCATCGCGCATTCACTTCTTGCGTAACCTAACGACTTCCGGGGACAGATGAGGCAACTCTGCGTCGCTCGCTCTTCGAGCACACTGGCGGCAGTTATCCTGAGGTAAGTATTCGGGCTCCCGTGACGTCGAGTTAGAAGCTCATAGCACGCAGTTGATCACTCGTGGCGACATCAAGGTCTTTCTCCCACCAATAGGTTCGCATTTCATCATCAACACGCTAGAAAACGAGCATCACACTGACTAGATACGAAGGTGGCCTCACTGTCTATTGCTTCGGTGACCCGAGCAAGATGTCGGACGAGTCTGCCCGGCTATCGCTGCGTATTCACGACGAGGCATGTATCCTTGTTGGTCCTAGGCGTGGAGCAGATGCTAACAAAGTGCGTCAGTGCAACGGAAGCGACGTGTTCGGATCGGACATCTGCACTTGCCGGCCGTACCTCATCTTTGGCATAGAAGAGGCTGTAAAAGAAGCCCAAAATGGAGGCAGTGGTGTCGTCATCTACTTCAGAAAGGAAGGAAGAGCGCTCGGCGAGGTGACAAAGGCATGTTCAGGTCAAAATCCGTGCACCGGGAGCTTTGCTAACTTTGGTGCAGTATCGTACGGCAGACTGCATGCCCCTTCGTAATCCATCCGTCTGCTGACTTCGATAGTGGTTTACAATGCTCGAAAGCGTGGAGCTGATCGAGCCTCTGATTACTTCACACGTACAGAGAACATCGCTGGAGTGAAGGATATGAGATTCCAGGCGCTCATGCCCGATATTCTCCACTGGCTGGGCATCAAGAAGATCGATCGCATGCTCAGCATGAGCAAGTGAGCCAGGCCACTTCCGTTTCAGCCCAGCTGTATACTGACCGATCACAGCATGAAACACGATGCCATCGTTGGCCAAGGGTATGCCCACCCGTCACTCGCAGGGAGACGTTGATGCTGACTTTCACGGCAGAATTCCGATCCACGAGAGAGTTGAGCTGCCGGAGGAGCTGATTCCCGCGGATTCACGAGTTGAGATTGATGCCAAAATTACGGCCGGTGCGTAATTGTGTGAGATTGTACAGGATAAAGTTCTAACGAGTGTCAGGATACTTCACATCCGGAAAACGCTTGACGTCTGATGAGCTTCAGTCTGTTCAGGGCAGGATGTGGGAAGAGTACGTCTCTGCTTCAGTCAGCTAAATGCGTCCATTCCCGCTAACCATGATGCGCAGCATTGATCACTGATTCACCTGGCACTGCGAACATTGTACGGATGAGACCTGGCAGTGCTCGCCAGCAACCATTGCTTACAGCCGAATGATGGGGTCTTGGGAGCGGCTTGAAAGCCCTCCATGGAAGAATGAATGCTAGCATGATACGTTGTATCGCCTTACCTATTACATATCTTAAATGCAGCCTAGTAAAACAGGTAGAAATTTTCACCATAGCATCGATGCTCTCAAGAAATTAGTTGGGTAAGAAAAAGAAAGCGCGGAAGCTCTGCAAGAAGTGAATGTGGATCGCCATCCAAGTGCCAGGTGCGCTCAAATCAGATTGACATCGTGCTGGTAGCGCCCATAAGACTCTTTTGACAGGGGATTGATTAATTTATTGGCAACTCAATTTGGTATGAGCACGGTATATGTATGTATTGGGTATATGTATGCGTGATAAGGTGGCCATCATCTTTCCCCCTCTGGCTCAGCACCGAATGACCTGTGGTTCGCTGCATACGCCTTCCTCGTTGGGGGAAGAAGTGGGCCTCGGCGATTTAACTAAGGGATACATCACGTGGCTCACACAAGGCCACTCAAGTTTTTCTTCTGAAAAACCTAGTGGACCCGGATAAATAGACCGCCGACTTTGCTATTTGTGGGCTCGCTTAGGCCGAAACTGGTGCACACAAGAAATTGAAATTATTCTCCCCCTCCATCTCATCGTCTGCATTTTGATCCTCCAATTGCTCATTACATTTGGCAGCAATCATGGCGGTTGGAAAGTAGGAATTGTCCAGGCCTTCCTCCTTTCTTCGATTCACTGACATGGATGCAGGAACAAGAGACTCTCCAAAGGCAAGAAGGGCCTCAAGAAGAAGACCGTCGACCCCTTCTCGCGCAAAGACTGGTACTCCATCAAGGTAAGATATCTCCGCCCCAAACACTTGTCGCAACTGAATCTAACGAACGCGAAATAGGCCCCGAACCCTTTCAACGTGCGAGAGTGAGTTTTGCCATCGCCGCGATAATCGATCGACAATGAAGCCGAGACTAATACTTGGACAGTGTCGGCAAGACCCTCGTCAACCGCACCACCGGTCTGAAGAACGCCAACGACGCGCTCAAGGGCCGCATCGTCGAGGTCTCCCTCGCCGACCTCCAGAAGGACGAGGACCACTCGTTCCGTAAAATCCGCCTTCGCATCGACGAGGTCCAGGGCAAGAGCTGCCTGACCAACTTCCACGGCCTCGACTTCACATCCGACAAACTCCGCTCTCTCGTGCGCAAGTGGCAGTCGCTCATTGAGGCCAACATCACCGTCAAGACTACCGATGACTACCTCATTCGTCTCTTCGCCATTGGCTTCACCAAGCGCCGCCAGAACCAGATCAAGAAGACGACCTACGCCGCGTCATCCCAAATCCGTGCGATTCGCCGCAAGATGACGGATATCATTCAGCGCGAGGCTTCCACTTGCACACTCACCCAGCTCACCTCTAAGCTCATTCCCGAGGTTATTGGACGTGAGATCGAGAAGGCGACCCAGGGCATCTATCCCCTGCAGAATGTACGTCGACTGCTAGGGTGGCATGTTGCAAATTGTAGGCTAACTGAAGCTCCAGGTACACATCCGCAAGGTTAAACTCCTCAAGGCCCCCAAGTTCGACCTGGGCGCTCTGATGGCTCTTCACGGCGAGTCGGGGACGGATGACCAGGGCCAGAAGGTTGAGCGCGAGTTCAAGGAGCGTGTCCTGGAAGAGGTTTAGACGGGAAAACAAAAATTTGGGAAAATTCTAGGCTGTCTCGAGGTTGAGCCCTCATTTTGGCATTGTTTCTGTCATGGCAAATGGCGTATTGTCTCTACGACGGCTAGGGGTTAGATAATGTCGCGAATGATACGGCACAAGGCTTTCTGTTCATACGGGTTGGTGTATGCTAACGATGACTCAATATGACTGCTGTGTGTCTGCGGCACTTCGGGGATACGCACATCCTATCAGAGCTGCGGAATCTCTCTATTTGGACTTTGAGATGACTAAGCTGCAATGTACCAGTCGTCATTTACTCCAACTTACAGAGAGAGAACACTCCTCTGTGTGTAATGCGTCGGGATCTAATTTACTCGTGTCCCTGCAGAAATTCCACGACCACTGGGCTCTATTAGCAGATGTTTGCTTGCATGGGACCGGGAGGCTTACCTCTTCTGAATTCCTCTGGCTGTTCCGAGATAACCCAGTGACCAGCGTCGATGTCAACCAGACGGAATTTGGGAAACAGCTGTCCCACTACGGGGAGCACCTCGTCCGGTACATATTTGCTCTTCGTACCACGCACGAAGAGGGCCGGCTTTTCAAAGCGAGCCTTTCCTGGGTCCTTGAAAGGGAAATCGCCAAGGTGGCCCAAGGCAGCACCCAAGGTATCAAGGGGGATCTTGAACGACTGACTGTTTCGGCCAGGTTCACGATGAAGATTCCCTAGCAGAAATTGCCTGATTGGAAGCGACTGTAAGCCAACAGGTCAGTGCCAAAAGCCACCGTTGGGGATGCCCACACCAGAGCTGCGAACCTGCTCAACTGCTTGTAGTATCTTGTCTGCTTCGGCTAATTTTGTGACGTGGGCTTGGTCCACCTTCTTCATAGCACGGATGTAACATGAGAAATCCGAGCCCAGAAGCGCATCCACAGGGGCATTATCAACAGCAACAATGTCTGCTACGGTATCGGGTGATTGTAGAGCCAATGACATCGCGGTCTTGGCGCCCCTGCTCGTCCGAAGACCGTAATATGTGAGCAGTTTGATGGTGAGCAGACATGTTACTCACGGCCCAGCGGCACTTACATGGAATGGCCTATCAGCGTAGTGTTCTGAAGGCCTCGATCGCGGATGAAGCCAGACACATCTTCTGCCATCGACAAGTAGTCGTGTCGTTTATCATGAGGCGACTGTCCATGATTTCTCAGATCCTAAAATGGTCAACAACCGGCTTCTCCAGGGGCTTGCGATTTGGTCTTACCAAAGCGTATACATATCTACCTAAATCTCGCGCCAATGCCCTAGAAACCACTTAGCATTCAGTCAGCCGCCCGTGGCACTACCAAATCTCACTTGCTCATAGCCCGGTTGTTTTTCTTTGAGCCGAATAAACCATGCAGGAATATTATCGGTGACTTCTTTGACGTTGTTCTTGGGTTTGGGGGCTCGTGAAGATCATAAGCCAGTTTTAGGTGAGCTGCTGTTTGGACGCAGCGTTGCACATTCCGCAGCCAGACAGCATGCCTGTAGCGAGGGAAAGCCAGGATCCTCTGGCCAGTAACTTGCAGCATCATGTATCCTGACGCCACACCAATCGACTGTGGCTCTTCCGGCAGTCGATGTGGACAATCGACACCAAAAAATCGCTCTCCAATTTGCTCTCTCTACCACGTCCTTGTTCTGTCAGTTCCCAGAACTACCTAAAAAGAAGTTCGGTTACCTTGTGGACCTGCTTACCTCCCTTACTCCCTACCTTGTAGTTAACTCTCAGGCACTTACTTGGTGTAGCTGGGCAGAAAGGTGGGGCGCACAAGTGGCCACTTCGCTTGATGTTGTCTCTCCTGAGCTTAAAACAACTAGATCTCTTGAAGCTTCACCACCTATCAACGATTCGATTCAAGACCAAGCAGGGAATTTGCGGAAGTTCAAGTTACAGCATTCAAATTGCCGGGATAAGCGAAATCGGGTTCCTCTACCTGAAAATGGAATACGAGACGCTTAAAGAGCAATGGGGCGACATTGAGGATCGTGATGGCGTTCGCCTGAGCTGGAACGTGTTCCCTAGCTCTCGCATGGTAAGCATGGAGTCAACACCCTTGCAGGAGTCAATACTAACATTTGATAGGAAGCATCACGATTAGTCGTACCGATCGGCGCCCTCTATACCCCATTAAAAGAGAAGCTTGACACTCCATTGCTGCAGTTTGAACCAGTCACTTGCAAGCAGCCGTGCCGCTCTGTGCTGAACCCATTTTGGTACCTCGAGGGCCCTATTCCAATTCGAATGTCGTTGGTTGACTGACAAAATTCATAGTCAAGTCGATGTTCGCGCTCGGGTCTGGATCTGCCCTTTCTGCTTGTCGAGGAACTCGCTCCCCCCCCACTACAAAGACATCACGCAAAACGCAATTCCGCCTGAACTACACCCCGCAAACACGACCATCGAATATCGATTGTCCAGACCAGCCCCCGCCCCTCCCATATTTTTCTATGTTGTCGATTTGTGCCAGGAAGATGATGGTCTGGCTGCACTTAAGGAATCTCTAGTCATGAGTCTGAGCCTGCTTCCCGAAAACGCATTAGTTGGCCTTATCACATACGGCACAATGGTAAGAGGAAATCACTGTGTCATTCACCGCAACTTTTCTAACACTTGCCAGGCACAAGTTCACGAGATCGGTTACGAAGGCTGCGCAAAGTCATACGTTTTCCGAGGAAACAAGGACTATTCTGCGAAGCAAGTCCAAGACATGCTGGGTCTGTCATCTTCCACAGCTCGACCGGGGATGCAGCAGCAACCCGGACGGCCCATGCCTATGGGTCCAGCATCCAGATTCCTTATGCCAGTCCAGCAGGCGGAGTTCCAGCTCAGTAAAGCTTTGGAGGCCCTTCAGAAAGATCCGTGGCCGACTGCAAACGATCGCCGTAATCTGCGCTGCACCGGCGTGGCCCTCAGCGTGGCGATTGGTCTTCTAGAGTCGTCATTCCAGAACGCCGGAGGACGCATCATGCTTTTCGCTGGTGGACCGGCCACCGAGGGCCCAGGAATGACAGTTGGGCCTGAACTGCGGGAACCAATGAGATCGCACCATGATATTGATCGCGATAACGTGAAGTATTATAAGAAAGCTCTAAAGGTAGCGTTATTCAACCCGGGACCGTGGTATACTCTATGAACTAACCGATGCAGTTCTACGACAACTTGGCAAAGCGCACAGCGCACAATGGTCATATAATCGACATTTTCGCCGGCTGCTTGGATCAGGTTGGACTCCTGGAAATGAAGGGACTCTGCAATTCTACCGGTGGCCACATGATCCTAACAGACAGCTTCACATCGTCCATGTTTAAGCAGTCTTTTATTCGGGTTTTTGAGAAAGACGGTGACGACAATCTCCTCATGGGCTTCAACGCGGTGCTGGAGGTCCTCACAACCAAGGAGCTGAAAGTGACTGGTCTCATCGGGCACGCAATTTCCCTCAACAAAAAGTCAGTGTCTGTCGGTGAGACTGAATGCGGCATTGGCAACACTTGCTCCTGGAAAATGTGCGGCATTGATCCCAAAGCGAGCTACGGTGTTTACTTTGAGGTCGCCAACCAAGGCCCCAGTCCTCATCAGCAAGGACCTCAGAAGGGCATGATTCAGTTTCTTACCTATTATCAGCATTCCTCTGGCCAATTCCATCTGCGCGTCACTACAATCGCCCGTAATTTGAGCGGACCTGCTGGCGATCCCGCAATTGCTCAGTCCTTCGACCAGGAAGCTGCCGCTGTGCTGATGAGCAGAATTGCAGTTTTCAAAGCCGAGGTCGATGATGGGCCCGATGTGCTTCGTTGGGTAGACAGAATGCTGATTCGACTCTGCTCGCGCTTCGCTGATTACAGGAAGGACGATCCGTCCTCATTCCGGCTCGAGAAGAATTTCACTCTTTATCCCCAATTCATGTTTCACCTACGCAGAAGCCCATTCTTACAAGTTTTCAACAACTCTCCTGATGAGACAGCCTTCAACCGGCATGTGCTGAACCACGAAGACGTCAGCAATTCACTCGTGATGATCCAGCCAACACTCGACTCTTACACATTTGATCAGGATGGCGGTCAACCTGTGCTTCTTGACTCCGCCTCTATTCAGCCTACACACATCCTCCTCCTAGACACATTTTTCCACATTCTCATCTTCCATGGCGAAACAATCGCAGAATGGCGGAAAGCCGGTTATCAGGACCAGGAAGGCTATGAAAATTTTGCGGCTTTGCTGGAGCAACCGAAAGAAGATGCCAGAGTAGGTTGAAGCGTATAGAATAAGATGTTGAAGGTTGTACTAACCCAAATTAGGATTTGATCACCGACAGATTTCCACTGCCCAGATTTATTGTTTGTGACGCGGGTGGTTCCCAAGCCCGATTTCTGCTCTCCAAACTCAACCCATCTACCACACACACGACTGGGCCGTACGGTGGAGCGGGAGCGGCCTCTGGTCAAACAATCTTTACCGACGACGTGTCTTTACAAACCTTTATGGATCACTTAATGAAGTAGGTCGCTATGCAAGCGCTTGGATATTGGTCTAATGTCACTCGCTAACCTCAAAATTTAAATAGGCTTGCTGTCAGTGGCACAAACTAATACTAACTGTGGCTTCTCTGGTCTGGTGTTTTCCTATCATAATGTTCAAGCAAACCCTGTACAGCCTGCAGCATGGGCATTGGCTATGTCACTAACATATCGGAAATCATGCCTCTTGCATGAGCTTGTCCTTGCCAGATAGCTATACACACAACAAATAATTCACATTCCAACCCCTGCAAATTGATGTTCTGAAGTGTTGGGTGAGGTGGGTCTTTGACGATTACCTAATATTGCGTGCCTAGCTGGTAGTTACTACCTCGGACCATCAGCCCAACGTTCATTGTTAGGGCAGAGAGAGGGTGGGGGCACACATATTTTTCTCTCGCTAAAAGCAGGTGCCTCAGATTTTTGCTGTTCAACAATCAACCCATTTCCAACCTCAACGGCAAGCAAACCACGAGCCTCTGCCCCTTTAACGAATAGTCGCAATGCGTACGTTTATGTATAAATGAGCGTGAATACTGCTGCTAATATTACCTATCAGCTCCCAAGTTCGATCCCAATGAGGTCAAGGTCATGTTCGTGCTCTACGTCGCATCTATTGTTATTCTATCTACTAACAGTTCTTAGCCACCTTCGTGCCACCGGAGGTGAGGTTGGCGCATCTTCCGCCCTTGCGCCGAAGATTGGCCCCCTAGGTCTCTCTCCCAAGAAGGTCGGAGAAGATATTGCCAAGGCTACGGGCGACTGGGTGCGTCGATTCATGCTCTCGTTTTCATGTTGCTCTGGCATCTACTAACAGCCAACAGAAAGGCTTGCGCGTGACTGTCAAGCTCACCATTCAAAACCGTCAGGCCGCAGTGTCTGTTGTGCCGACGGCGTCCTCCTTGATCATCCGTGCTTTGAAGGAGCCTCCTCGCGATCGCAAGAAGGAGAAGAACATCAAGCACAACAAGTCTGTCGCTCTCGAAGAGATCATTGAGATTGCCCGCACTATGCGCTACAAGTCCTTTTCAAAGGAGCTGAAGGGCACTGTCAAGGAGATTCTCGGTACCGCCTACAGTGTCGGATGCCGTGTTGATGGCAAGCCGCCCAAGGTTATTCTTGAGGCCATCGATAACGGCGAGATTGACAGTATGTTGAGCATCAAAGCTTCTAATGTGACTATCGAGTACTGACAGAGGCTTAGTTCCTGAGGAATAAACAACTCTGGCACAGAAAGGTAATACCAGATATTCGATTAGCAAAAGTCGAAATACGGCGTACGACTGGAATGCGACCCCGATTTTATATAGCTATGAAAGAGACATTCATCGGCTGCACGACCACGTATCTCGTATTGAAGGTGAAAGTAATATGTTGGCAATCCTCGGCTACACTCTGAAAGTACCAACCTACACGATGGTACATTTCAATTTTTGCCCGAGGTATATGAAGCTAGATCCACTACTCACCGTCATGTTTCTTGTAACGAATGGTCATGGCGGTCCATTGATCGGACCTACATTTGTCTGGAAGGAAATCCATGCACTGTAAATCTATAGTTTTATAAGCGGAGTACTGTGCTATTTGGGACTCAAACGATTGCTGCGATTTCCAAGCACTGGGGAAGGAGGAGTTATATACCACCGTTTCATAGCATAGCCGACAGAAAATTCCAGTCATTCACAGGCTTCGCCTGAGCTTGTTACGAGGAGCACCGATCCGATGCCAACCCTGAAACTAGCCATTCATCAGAGTTGAGCGGGGAGCTTCGTCATCGAGCTCCCATAAGATCGATACATTGGTTCCTTGTACCCATACTTCTATCCAGCCTTGTGCATCGGTCAATCGCTAGTCCAAGGTACCTTAACCTGGGCTTCCTCTGCTAGTGCCGCACAAGGACCCACGCATGATGTTAACCAACGCCCAGAGTTGGTACTGATCCAAATTTGATGTAAAATCACCAAACTGTTCACACCTGTGCCAGCCTCTTTGATAAGCCTGACCCGCTCCGTGGAATCGCTCTTCTAAAAGCGCCGCATCCTACGAAGGCCATACATCAGGTTATCGGCTTAATCGAAGCGATATCGCGGCAACCTTCCCTCTGCCTGCTTGACGCCAGATGGCAACCTCTCCGCCATGGTATGACCGGAAAGCAATGAGCGTTTGCAGTTCGCCTGCCAATGTCTCTTGATATTACATTTGACAATATCCCTTCCATCTTCCCGTCGACTCTGAAATTAGCTCCCTGGCATGTTGCCCTTAGTGCAGACGCACCGCCAGACGGTGCCGACCGCGAACCTCGATCGTACCCACTCAGTCAACGGACAGCCTATACATGATGCTCGGTTCCAACAAGAAGCGCCGTCATATCAGCCTTTATCATTTCCTATAAGAACGCTCCATCCGCATACATATCTTCTAGAGGGCAGCTCTTACAACGGACACACTCCCCACAGGGCTCGGGAGCACCAACTGCGGCGAAAGACCCCGAATGGTACTATTGACGCTGGTTACGATGGGTCCTCTGCAAAATTGTCTACTGGTGAGCCGCCGCTGAAGCAACTGGCTCTTCCTCTTCAGACTATGAATATGCCCGAGTATCAGATACTCGGTGAGGGCTCGTATCACCAAAATCCCATCATTGACGGAACTGGTAGCACCAACATGCCGTCGCCAGCGTCGGCACCTTGGGGACCACGTGGTTTCGCTGTGTCTACTCAAGCTCAAAATTTCCAGCCGTCTTCGCAACGTCCTGCCATACCCTTCGCAACTGTTTATCAACCTGTCGTCCGAGCCAATGAATATAATGTGCGAGCATTCTGTCCGCCGCCGCCTCCTTCTCTGGTTGGCGGTCTGCCATTAGGTCAGTTTCATTGGCAACAAAACCCATCTTATTCGGATTATCAAGCCACGCAATACGCGACTACCGTGTCGCTCAATGCCTTTCCAGCCATACCCCGTTCCGATTATACTCCGCACTTGATGGCATCTCAATTCCTACCTTCATCGAATGAGACTGTGGGCTACAGAGCACAGAAAGTTCAATGCGCATACACATTAGACCATGAAAGCCGCAATGGCCACTCAGCCTTCAAGGACAAAACCCTTTCTCGGGCTTACCGTTGCTATGCGAGCCTAGTGGGGTACATTCAGGCAAATGCTAGGGCAAGCATCAAAGACCATCACGCAGCAGACCATGCATCTTCAAAGCATCTTATCTTCCCCAAACCCCCCAGGCCAAGACGAGAGAAATTCGAATTGAATCAACCGTCTCTTCATTCTCTTACCCTCAGCAACTTAACGTCGCCGGCCAATCTCAGCTCAATTAGCGCCCATGGCCATCATTACACACCAGTACAGCAGACTAGCAGACACATCATGTCTGCCGGCGTGGACCAATTTCGAGCCCAGCAAAGTGCAGCAACTGGGCCCATGCCACTTACTGAGCCTTTTGACATGCCCATTTGCGGTATCTCCCCTGTGAATGACGCCAGGTCTTCCCTGGATATTCTGAAGCACCTATGTGAGCAAAGCCAGTGGACATGGACAGAGGGCATGCTCATTCTGGGCTGCCTCCAGTATGCCGTGGAGCAGTACGCAGACGCCCTCCAATGCTTCTCAAGAATCACTCTATTAGATCCCAGGTATTCAGTCTCGTCCTTTTGCATGTGACTTTCCATGATCTAACTGCATATTGTAGCCATATTGAAGCCATAGCAAACATGGCAGCTGCATTCTACTGCCTGGGCCGCCATGAAGAGGCAGAACACCACTGGATCCGCGCTGTACAGCAGAAGCCCAGCTACTTGGAAGCTGTTGAACATCTAGTCGGTCTTCTTTACAAGAAGCGCAGCGAAAAAGCAATCGACATTATATGCTACGTTCAAAAGGCTCTCGTAGCTACTAATCAAGCCGTACCAGCAAGCCTCATTTCCCAAAATCACGTCTCCTCAGGCCTCTCCGCAGGTTACACATTTGCCCCCCAAATGACCAATATTCAGCCCTCGCAATACACATTCGAATTACCTCCTGGTGGCTATGGCTCCAGTGGCTATAGTTTACCTGGAAGTGAGAATGGTCGGATCCTTGCTCTGATCCACGCAAAGGGCACTATGCTCTATGGGCTCAAAGATGTGGACGGTGCCGCTCGAGCGTTCGAAGAAGCAGTACTAATCAGCGTTGGGCGCAATAACAAGGGAATTCGCGAGCTCGTGCGCAGTATTCAGACCTCCCTCTCCCAAGTTGCCCACCCGACGGCTGTTGCACAGCCCCTTTTGCTTGCCCCTGACAAGGCCCGTCACGCTGCTCGCCTTTTGTTCGGTGGTGAAGGGGAACTTCCTGGATTACGGTGGGTGAGCGACTTCACCCCCAAGAGGGCTGCTGTTCAAACGACAAGCAACTCGCTTCTATCGTTGGCAAAAATATTCCAAGACTCTATGGCCAGCGGTTCTTCAAGCTCCGTACTGGCGCGTCCATCTTCCGGCGTTGGTGATATACTAGCTCTCTACTACCTCTCGTTGTCTTTGCAAGAAAGCCCATCGACCGCCAATAATGTGGGTATCCTACTCGCAAGCATACCTCAAACAACCTCAAATCTTGACTGTTCGTCATCGCACAGCCAGACAGGTATTCCAGGAATACTCCCCGGGAGTGGCCTTGCTCTTGCACTTGCGTACTATAATTATGGCCTTCGCTTGGACCCAAAGCACGTTCATCTGCACACCAATCTTGGAAGTCTGCTAAAGGATGTTGGGCAACTTGACCTGGCCATCCAAATGTATGAACGGGCCGTTGCGTGCGATGGCACCTTTGACATTGCCTTGACAAACCTTGCCAATGCCGTCAAAGACAAGGGTCGCATCAGTGAGGCTATTGGTTATTATCGTCGAGCTGTTTTCGCCAATCATGGGTTTGCTGAAGCTGTATGCGGCTTATTCACTGCACTCAATTCAGTCTGTGACTGGAAAGGTCGTGGTGGGGTGTTCTTATACCTAGGGAAGTTTGATAGATGGCATGTTAACGATGCTGGCCTATTGCTCGACGCAGTGACCACGAAATCTGCGTCAGGCCTTAGCAAACGTGTTGTGGATATAGTGCGTCAACAGCTGGACGATGCTTCGCACTGGGGCCGAGACGTTATCAACAAATCCTTGGTTCAACTTTTGACACAGCGTCTTTCTCATCTCCGCACTGATTCCTCTTTTGATCTCGAGAAGAACTTGCAAAGCTGGATGGGTTCCCGGTGGTCAGGTTCACGACTTGTACGGCTTCTTGAAAGAGCTACCAAAGCCTTACTCAGGAAATGGTATATCGACCGCCACATCGAATGTAAAAGAGCAGATTTCATTTACCCTCGGCCTCGGCTTCCGCCGTCCTTGAGTGTACCATCGGCACCTACTGTCCTTCCATTTCATACATTTACCTCTCCCTTGACCGCTAAGGAAGTTAGGGTCATCGCACAACGAAATGCAATGCGCATATCATGCGCAACACTGCGCGCCCCGTGGCTTCCTGAGACTCTTCTTCCTCCACCAGCACCACCACGTCCCCGTCTACATGTTGGATACGTCTCCTCTGATTTTAACAACCACCCCTTGGCGCACCTGTAAGTATACATCCATTTTGCCGGGGTTTTGAAAGCTAATTGTGCCATAGAATGCAATCAGTCTTCGGTTTTCACGATGCGGAGCGGGTGCGCGCTTTCTGCTACGCAACAACACCAAGTGACAAATCTAGCTACCGGGCGCAAATTGAGAAGCAGGCGCCCGTTTTTAGAGATGTAAGCAGCTGGGCTCCGGAGCGCTTGATAAAACAAATCAGCAATGACGGCATTCACATTCTAGTGAATCTCAATGGTTATACTCGCGGTGCTAGAAACGAGATATTCGCTGCGCGGCCAGCGCCAATCCAAATGTCATTTATGGGCTTTGCAGGCACTCTTGGGGCCGAATGGTGTGATTACATCCTGGCTGACACTACTGCTATACCCTCGAGTACCTTGCGTCCGTGGCGCCAGAACCGAACACTGGAAGACGTTTTCCATGATGACTCGGAGGCAGATTCCGGGGAGTGGATGTACACGGAAAATATCATCTTCTGCCGTGATACATTTTTCTGCTGCGATCACGCCCAATCAGCACCCGTCACGGAAAGAAGTATGACTTGGGCTGATGAGCAACATCGACGCTGGTCAATGCGGAGGGAACTATTCCCTGATTTAAAAGACGATACAATCATACTGGCGAATTTCAATCAGCTTTATAAGGTATAGTGCCCGCCATCCAAACCCTGCGCAGTACTTTGTATGTGTCTATACTAATCAACCATTCAGATTGACCCGAGCACATTCAGATCATGGCTCAGAATCCTGGCACAGCTACCGAATGCGATACTTTGGCTTCTGCGGTTTCCAGAAGCTGGCGAGGCAAATCTACGGCGGACGGCAGAGCTATGGGCTGGCCACGAGGTGGCTAGCCGGCTGGTGTTTACAGACGTTGCTCAAAAGAGCCAACACATATCACGTGCCCGGATCTGCGACTTATTCCTCGACACGCCAGAGTGTAATGCTCATACTACTGCGGCAGACGTTCTATGGTCCAGCACGCCACTGCTTACTTATCCTCGCTACCCATATAAAATGTGCTCTCGCATGGCAGCTTCCATCCTAAGGGGTGCTTTGCCCAAGTCACGCGAGGGTCAACGCGCCGCCGATGAACTAATTGTTACGTCCGATAAACTATATGAGAAGTCAGCCATTGAGCTAGCTGCTGGATTGTCATATTCGCGTACTCCTTCCGGTGAGATTGCCAGTAGTGGTCGGCTAGCCGAGATACGTAAATTGCTATGGCAAAGCAAGTGGACATGCGGTCTTTTCGACACCCGCCGATGGGTCCGAGACGTTGAAACTGCGTACGAGGAGGCCTGGAAGCGCTGGGAAAGTGGAGAAGGTGGTGATATTTATTTGTAACGATTTTATGGACGAAGCTTGCTTCTGCTCCATTTTCTCTCTATTTTTTCCTGTTTTTTCCTTGTTTCATTTGGTGTGCTTTTCGGTCTGTCAAGCATACTTGGCTGCATGTAACAATTGATTTAGCAAGCGACGAGCAAATTTGGTCAAAGACACCGCGCAGTTCCTTTGCTTCCTGTTCGTCAGAGCCTCGCAAGATTTTCTACGAACCTAGTACCATTCAGATGGCCGCCCCCTAACTATAAAAATGGTAAAGCACGCGACGCAAGTGATAGCTCGAGTAAAGAGATCAGCTGGATGCGAAAAAAAAGGCATGAATCATTAACGTCAACAATGGCTGGGAACCAGTCCGACAAACAGTAAGTAGCCTTCGGAGTAGCTTCAAATGTGTTTTGGTCCAGAACGTAACACAGTGTACCGTAACGTAATAATCATTAGTACAGGAGCGAGCGAGTACATCCACCGTGACAATGAACCAGTCAAGTTCGCAGTCTAATAAATTCGGTATGGTACCGTTTGGAACAGAAGATAGGGCTTGGTACGATGGGTGAGCAAGCACATCAACGGTGGCTATGAAGAAACCTAACTCAATCAAAGTTTGGTCTAGAAACGGGGAGAACAATAGCGCATGAACGGCCCAAGTATGATAATGATTCATCGTCTAATAAGGTCCGTTGGAGTCGCGTCACGCGCGACTGTTTTTTTTTTTTTGTTCGTATTTTTCCAATAGTTCATATCGTTCGCGTCTTTCTTGTCGTCGAACATTTCGGATATTCCTTTTATCATTTTCTATCGTTTTACGTTTTCCGTTTCTCTCTTGCTTCTTCTACTGTGATAGCCCTTGCGAATACCCACTAAAGGAATAGCTGGCATCTAGATACAAGTTTCTCAATGGACTTCCATGAGCAGTTGGAGCTGTTGATTCGCCACGATCACATAGAGCATAAAGATTCGCTAGCAAATGTAGGTCTAGTGGGGTACTGTTGGTAATGCTTCGGCTACTTTTGGGTGTGCGTTTCGTGCCAATGTTGCTATTTTCTCAGGCCAAGGACAGAGGTGCTCACCAGCGTTCAAGTCAAGAAGGCTGGCTCGGTATTTATTATGTCAGGGGGTGGTTGACTGCGGACTAGGCCCACCCACCCACGATTTCTTCCCTTGTATGACAGAGTACAGTAGTACATACCAGACACTTGCACCACTCGCACGGCTTGGCCTGCCATGGACCCCATCCTCACCTTACTTGGTACACGCCACCACCTTCCAAATCTTTTCCTTCGCCCTGCTCCACCCCAAGTGGGGGTAGGTACACCCCGTCCCACTCCCTGTTCACTGTGCGTCCGATGGCAGATCCCCCGAAGCTTCTTCTACATGGGCTGAACTACTATTTGTTCCCCCCATGCCGCACTTTACGCCAACACCACCTACCTTTTAAACATCACCCGAGTATAAGACCATTCTCAAAAGAAAAGCTATCGTTTGAAAAGACTTCTCATTCACAAACCTAAGCAAAAAACCCATCTTATAATATTATTTTCTCCCGGCGCTGATCCAGCCTCTACCAGTCGTCTATAAGAACGTCCATCCTCCACACCATCGCAAGATTAACCCGCCACGAATATCAACAGACCACTCCCAACACAGGCTGCAGAACCCCCACCTTGCACTCGAGAACCTTCATCAACGTTCTCTACGAATATCACCACCCTCACCACCTCCATGGCGGAAGCTGGTACAGCCGCCGCTACAGCGGTCCCTCCTATTGAAGGGCATCGACGAGGCCCTTGGTCTCAAGCCGAAGATGACAAGCTCCTTCAGCTCGTCAACGAACTTGGTGGCCTAAACTGGGTCCGCATCTCCTTTGGTCTCGGCACAAGATCTCCCAAACAATGTCGCGAGCGCTTTCACCAAAATCTGAAGCCAAGCCTCAGCCATGAACCCATCTCGGCTATGGAAGGAGCCTTCATCATTGAATGTGTCCAAAAATTTGGCAAGAGATGGGCAGAAATTGCACGCCAGATGCCCGGTCGCAGTGACAATGCCGTCAAGAACTGGTGGAATGGCAACCAGAACCGCAGCAAAAGAAGCGAGGCACGCCGCCGGAATAGTTACATTCCAACTGCTGAGCACTATAGTCATCACCAATCTGGAGAGATTAGAGGTAGACTACCATCCAATGTTTTGCCGTCGCCCACTGCAAATCATTGGACCGACGCCCGTGGCGCTCTACCTTCGCCGCCCTCCTCTGCCTCGCCCGATCTCAAAGGCTATCATATCAATTACACAACATCACCTACCAGACAGCCCAGGGACCTGCCGCCGCCTGGACAACTGCTGCTGGCTCCGCTACATCTCCAAGGGTCGCTTCCTCGCATACACCCTTTCCCACACGCTTCACAACCCAACAACAACAGCGTTCGTCAACAAGAACCGTTGCTCACAGCACCTAGCTCGCCTACCTCACGACAGATGGTCGCTGACGAGCAGAAGAAGGCCCATTACAACCCAAAAAAGGCCAATTCAGAAAAAGGAAAAATTACCATCGATTCTCTTTTAATTTCTTAGGTGCCCCAAGCTGACAACAACGATGCCAGCGGCAAGGATACTTTGTATCTAACAATCCCACGTGGACAATCCGCAGAGACGATGGAGAGCACCGCATGATGATGGGTGAGCGCACTGCAGCAGCGCCAGGTGAGCGCGCGCCAGCCTCTCCTTTTCGGAGAAGGTTTGAGGTTTACCACACCATGCCTCATCCAAAAGCAAGATGACTAGGCCAGTCTCGACCCTTTTGAGTACATCAGTCTGATGCAAGAGTAGCCCTCGTACGAAGGCGGGGTGTAACGAGAAGGAGGAGGGGGGCTCCTCTTCATTTCCTTCCCTCTCCAGGCTATGTTTGTTTTAATCGTTTCGCGTTAGACTTTTCTAGTCTTTTCAATGTACCCTTTTTCCTTGAGATTTTATGCACTGGGTGAGGCGAGCGTGTATGTAGAGTATGCCATGAACCTGCACCAGACAAATGTCATGGGCTCTTAGACGCTGACGGTTGGAATATCGTGGTCAGCCAATTGTAGGCAAAGAAAGAACCTTGGAAAACAATGAAGTATCCCTCGCTGATTGTAAGATGGTAACTCTGTGAATGCACTAGGTCGTAGTGAGCTACTAACTTTGCCTTCCTAGCCACTCCAACTTTCGAGACAGCGCGCCAAGTGGGTTAGTGGTTAATCAATGACGGCTAATAAAAAGCAATGCCCATGGGCGGCGGGTCGAGCCGCGAGATACTCGGTAGTCAAGTTTGGGTGGTGACGGCCGCCAAGGTCGCGCCAGCTTTTGTAAGACTGAGAATTGCCCTTCAGAAGCTCCAATAGATTTGGCGTGTGACTCCTTAATAGAACTGTAAAAACGATAGTTATTGAGTCAAACTTTGACTGTGACAGGGCTAGAGCTTGCTAATTTTGCCCAGATGGCAAAACACTTAGCGCCGTTCATTTTCTGGCCCTCCCACTACACCTTGCGTGGCGGGACAACGACGGACCAGGCCGGCCGAGACTCCGCCTTGCAAAACCGCAGTTCTTGCAGTCCAATCTAGTAGTCCAACTCTTCCTAACTCCTAACGCACCGTGTGCGCACAGTGCACCCCCAACCCCTAGTAACTGAGCTATGGAATTACTAATTAGTAGTTATACTGATGTGGACAAGGGTGGGAAGAGTATTTGGAATGCCGTACGATTGCGGATACCTTTTCTAGGCGCACCACAAGGTTGTGTAGTCGCGGGTTCAACAGTTGGCAACTGGGCACTTGGAGAGCGCATGCACTAGCCGGGCAAGGATAGTAGTGTGTTTCTTTCACGTTACTTGGCGTGGCAAGACAGGGCATCTTTCCACATTACCACTGCCTTTGTGCTTTATGGCGATGAGCGCCTGCATTGGCTTTTGGCGGCATCGGTGCGGCATCCATCTCCCCGCCGGCCGCGGTATCAACTGAGAAATATTTGTTCTTCCGAGGACTGCACCTCGACCTAGCGTGTAGATGCTGCCAATCAGGCCGTGAGCGAGTCAATTTGGTGTACGCATCACAGGAGGAAATAACAGCTTACCTCTTCGAAGCTCCTCTCGATACCATGAAGGGATTGGGTACCGTCCCTAGTACATAGATGCCGAGAAACTTCGGCTCAGGCAAAAACAGTAGCGAATAAATGAACCACGGGGCGGTAGATGAATCTAGATTTGTGTCGTCTGGCAACCCACCCACCGACAAGCCTTGCACCCAGCCCTGGTCAAACCGTTGAAGTCCGATGAGGATCGGATTTCTGACGAGTCACAGCGCCCACGTCGCGCTGTCAAATGACAGCCAGCGCACAGCGGCGAGTGTATTTTACCAGCTACAGAGACATTGCATCGCTCAATACTTGGTGCAGCGAGTATCAGCTCAAGGCATTTAATAAAGTATGACAAATTACGGTGCTCAATTTCTTAGGAAGGCCGAGGAGGCTAAACAGAATTTTCATACTGCCCGGAAGGCCGCCCGTGGCTTACACTCCACAAGCAGTTTGAAAGACCAAAGAATATGCAAAGCCGTTTATGATGTCACTCCTGTTCTTCGAGATGTCTATCCGGCTCCTTTGCGGAGAGCCTTTTGGGGCAATAATTACCGGGTGCGGGGCCTCGAGCTGCCGCATCGACCGACATCCTTCTCGCCAAGGCAATTTTGTTGCAACGACAAAACAAGACCAAGAAAGGAGGAAGGTAACCCGTCAGAAGTTGGAAAACTGCCGAGTGAAAATTTAGCGACAGCGGTGCAGAATCCGCAACGGCCCTGGTCCAAGCATGCCGTTCTGCCCCACAGCAACCGCCAAACAAGAAGCCTAATAAGAAACTGGTGATGCAGCTGCTAACTAGACAAGACACCGAATACAATTACAGTCCAAGATTAGGACCGCGGGCCCATTGAGTGATGTGACCTAGGGCTATGCGGCCCAGCGGTCATGATTTGGTAGAACGAGCATGCTGACCACGATATGCGTTTCTTGGGCATTGACCGCAGAGCCGCAAGGTTGAAGGTTGTCGCAGTCAACCACGGCGGTACCAGGCCTGTAATCTAGAACAAGGCCCGTGTCTATCACTTTTGTGCTGTAC
The DNA here is from genome assembly GCA_025583755.1 of Cordyceps tenuipes. NCBI lineage: Eukaryota > Fungi > Ascomycota > Sordariomycetes > Hypocreales > Cordycipitaceae > Cordyceps > Cordyceps tenuipes. The sequence continues at coordinate 212,190 of JANZYN010000021.1, forward strand.
ATCTCTCCTGTCGACTTTGATATGTCTCACCCGGGCAGCTGCGTCATAGAAGGCTGGACAAGGCAACGAACGTTCGCTTGTGTGCTCGCCGTCTCTGATGTGCATGTGTGTGACCGCCATGCACGTGCAAAGGCATGATATTCCGTGCGCGGCAGATTCACATTGGTACAGTCTGTTGTCTGCTGTACAAGACTCGTATTATGGTTCTGCATCAAAAGGGTGCGTGGAGCGATGGCCGCTGGGTGGCGCGCCCGTTGAATATCGGCGGCGGACGGACAGGGGGATGGATGGGGATCCAGCGGTCGTGCGAAACGGCACGGCATTCTCAACAGTCGTCAAGTCGCTAGGACTAAATCAGGCAGTATCTGGAGAATAAAAAGAGGACCTCGGCTTTCCCACCTTTAATGGGTTTGGCCCCCATCATCCTTGTTGGTAACGCCCAGCTGAACGAGGTTGGAGTAAGCGCTGCAAGGAACCACCGTTTTACACCGGTGTATTTCGGTCCCGGCTTCCCGGGAGTCCATATTGGCGGCAACGGTCCTCCTAACGAAACCTTGTTTTGCATGTTATTTGTTCACTATTTATTTTTGTGTTCATTTTTTTAATTATTTAATTATTTATTAATTCCCATTTATTACCTGTCCCCTCCCACCATTCGCAAGCGTACCCCTACTACAAAGCAACGACGTTGCGAGCTGAATCGCCATGTTTTGGGAGCCGCCGTACGATATTTTCCTATATTTTACTGATGCGTAGTTGTGCCGCAAGAATAGCCTTTTCAGACTCTTCTTTGCCGGCGACCGATGGCTGCCCGCGCCCCAACACATGTAGGAGGCCTATAAATCCCACCGTTAATTCAACGCCATTAATCCTGCGGCTTTTGGCACTAAACAAACAAACATCTGGCGGAAAGATGATGCATTTTTCAAACAAATCGGTAGCCATGTTCGTAACGGAAGCAACGTTAGCAAGTTACCAAGTCAGCATGCCTGCCAGTCTGACGGTTCTCGCCTTCATTCGACGCCCTGGAACGGGTATTGGGTGCTGTGGAACCTCACCGTTGCCGCTTTTCCTGTATTAGTTAAGCTGAGTGGCGTGCATCAGTAATCGGAATTGCTGGTCGGGCTGCACTTGTTTGCCGCTGGCTTGTTATTGGCCTGCACTACGACGCTCGGTCGTTGTCACCTTTCTGGAACGGAAAACCGTTGCGGGATGCCCAATTAATGCGGAAGTCTAAAGCTCTACCCGTTTCTGGTGACCATGCATCTAGACTAGCATTTATCATGTTGGGATGGAACTCTAGTGAGCGTCTAACAATGCCGTGCCGTCTGGGCGGTACGTGTGGGGAAAACGGATTTGGCCTCCAAGGTCCAAGGAAAAGGGGTTATCACTTTTGGGGTCGCAACAGCAAGAGACATTGGCAAGCAAAACATCCGTCCTGAGAACCAAAATTTCCAGGCTTTAACAACTTTTTGTCCGCCTAAATATCCACTCCAATCTGCCTGTTTGAGCGGCCCCGTGCCGCCCTTACCCAGGCGCCCAGGTAGACAATGCAAACACAACGACAGCGATGATTAGTGATTATGGCGCAGAACTGGGGTCCCGCTACGTTGAAAGCGGGTCACCAGCCCACCCACACGGCGACCGCAAAAACGGTGCAATATCCAAGTAATGTCATTCCGAGCACTTATTAGGGACGGGGGGGTGTGTGGCAGGGTGCTTGGCGAGATGGAGGGGTGACGAAAAAAACGAACGGTAGGAGGATTCGTGCGAAGCTGACAGATATGACGAGAGTACAACGTGCTCAGGTTTAGCATTCATCCTTTCACGCCTTTGCAATAGTGTCGGTAGCCAAACTATCTAGTCGGCGCTCCCATTATCCGTACTTCCTTCTCATTATTCGGACATGCTGTGAACAGAGCCAGTCGTCAGCCTCCCACTTCGCAGGCACCCCACCACCCCTGTACCGCCCATCACAGCCGTTCCGCGGTGGCTCTGTCAGACGCAGCACCGTTGACTTGTGGCGTTCCGGAGTGCGACTCCCGACCGATAATTTTCGGGCCTCCGCCAGTATGGAAACGGCTCCGCAAACCTGCGCACCACACCTGAGTGCCACTGAGGCCGCACCACACCAAAGTGTCACAGACTACGAGTAACATACCAAGGTAGCAGCAGTTGGCTGGGCCACACCTTTCTGGCCAGCAAGTTGGGCAACCCAACCCATGCCCTTGGGTCAAGTGCGTACCAAAGTACGCAGACGCCAGAACAGCGTTACACTTGAACAGCTTCCGTTTCACATCCATCCGCTAACAAAGCTGCGCTCCCATGGGCTAAAAGTCCGGTTTCGTTGTTCACTGACGAGTCGTTCGCCGCTCGCTCAACGTCATTGATGCGAATAGATTAGGCTAGGCACCTGTAGGTAATCTTAGCCTCCGACCACGCCAGCCTGCCTTGTTCGCTTATTATTCGCACTTTGCCTCGCTCAGCAGACGGCCACGTGCATCATATTGCAGATTAACAATACGCAGCCGTGCTGGTCATCCTATCCGTTCTGTCGGTTCCAGAGCAACATACAGCTGAGCTGAATGCAGGTGTGAACAACACAGCTCAGGAACGTTTGTGCCGTGGCTCCAGCCGCTAGATCGGGCAGTAACCAGCGGATGCAGCGCAAACTTCAGGCCCCAATTCTGCCTCACTGCAACGCTGCTATATAGCTTTGCGCCTGAGTTATCGTGCCTCCCGATATTGCCAATAGCCATACTCAGCCTTGACTGCGTGCTTTCGTTGCGTATATGTGCATGGCACATCATACCTATACATATCTAGGTAAGTAGCACTCACTCCGTTGCGCATCAGTCCACGGCATTGCTGACAAGTCGACGACAGTGCTCTGTAAACATTCTGTGTTTGCTCGTATTGCACTTCTTCTAAAAGAAACCAGTATCCGGATCAGAGGGCTTTCTCATTGGCGATTATTCTCGACCCCTTTTCCCCTCACGCTTCTGGCTTTTTGTCGGGTTCTGCGCTTATCAGATTAATGGCATCACAGTTGCGATGTATATACCCTGCCTTGTTCTGCAATTGCGACAGTGTAATTTTCGAGATCGTACACAGGTTCCGGTTTCGCCCGGGTTTTCTTACGCTTTTTTTTATTGACGTTCTGCCAATATGTTGCACTGTGTCGCCTGTGTTGCTGTCCCAGCGATCTGGGCGTACCGCTTCTCGCTTATCTCAACATTCTTCGATGCCTTTTCTCACACCGGTGTCTCTTTAGTTCCAGCGTTACCTATTTTTACCCCCGAGATCCTGTCCTACACGCCCACCCACTGTGTCGTATTTCTTCTCTTGGGATTCTCCCCTGTCTACTATTTCCTTGCCGGAGCTTGGCCGCTGTGGGATATGTGCCTCTACGTGCTGCGTTAATTGTTCGACTGAGGTTACCCGAGCCAGCGAGAGCTTGCCGCTCAACCTGAGCCCTGTACTATTCAGGGCATTACAGTAGGTGTGGGTTTTGGTGCATATCCAGGCTCAGGACTATTGTAAGAACGCGCGCAACGCACTTGCGTAATTGGACCAATGGCATGTGCCTTTTATCTGCGATGGGCTGGTATTGTAACCCCGCAGTTGGCACTATGCTCCGTCAGTCGCTGGGAAGCCTAACAAGGTACAGTCACCCGGGAAGGAGGACGGAAACAAGCGGTCGCACAAGGGGTGTCGATAAGTACTTTCCAACCTGCCGTGTTCTAGCTCAGTTCCGGTTTGTCGGGTTGGGAATGTTTGTTACATAGCTGCGATTTTTTTAATTGACGGTGGATTGACTCGTCCCAGCCCTCCCACGGCGCTTAAATGCATCAGCTTTTCGTAGACGGGGCCGTACAGCGTATTTTAGGTTGTCTCAACAGTACAGTAGGTGGCAACATCTATGAATGTACGTTGGTTAAGAGAAGTACATTTTAAACAGTAGACACAACAGGGAGGATAGATAGGGTCTACGAAGCGAATTAATCACTCGAGATATATTACTACCTAGTGTAGTTGTAGAGTGTCTCGTTTGTGCATCTTCGTATAGGGTAGGTATTTAATTCATCCTTACATCCAAAGGGGTAGGATTTTATATCAAATTGTGAGTTTATCGTGTTATATCCGCCTTTAGCAACCTCGGTATATTAATTTTAGCCTCTCGTCCATGCCGTCAGTGCCTCGGTGTCCAAGGGCGCAACTGTTTAACACGAAATATACAATATACACGTAACTTCCGCGGTATGTTCAGTTACGAAAACCCGAATCCGACTTCCTGGTACTAGCCAATTAAGACACGACTGGCCACAGGCATAGCGCGGCGCAGAGTATAATGTTGAACGATCCGCGATCAGAAGTACTGCATGGGCGAAAGACGTCCCGGCAACGCATCCCCATAGATCTGGCACTTCACCGAACCCAACATGCCGTAGAATGCATACCATGCACGAGACTACCGTACCCCGAGACTCGACGGGGTTTCGACAGACCAATCAAGCTCCAAACGCCGATGGGAGGACGGTATACACCACGAGAAAAGCCGAACTGACACGGTGATAGATGAAGTGAAAATGGGAACAGGGCCCCCAAGAGACGAGCTCGCACCAAAAACACCACGAAACAGCGCAGGCGGAGGCTCGCAAAGCCGGCCCCGAAAGAACGAACCAGCAAACGTCAAGGAGTGCAAACGAATGGATCGGCGCGGGGAAAGGGAGGGTATCGTCCAGGTCAAGCCGCAGCTGTACAGGCAGTTATAGCATAGGGGCACACCTCGTAGGTAATAACCAAAGTAGAGCCATTGACAGAGTACTGCGCACCAGGGTTACGTACTGAAAACTCTATTTACCAGACAGAAAGCGATTGCACAGCAATTTACTGCAAGTCGCCACAAGAGGATTTGGAACGAGCGCATAATTATAATAAACCATGAAAGTGAGCGAATCGGCCGGATTAAAGACGGTATGTATATTATCACAGTGACCAGCGAAGACACTCGCGGAGCCTAGGTCCGCCCGAGCAACTTCTTTGACTCCTCCTCCTTCCCAATCAGGCCCAGGCTGCGTATTTGCTTCGCGTTCGGCGCATCGTCTCGTGCGGTGGCGGCCTCAGATCTGGCATACGCAGCTTGCATGGCCAGGGCTCTGGCGTGCTACACGTTGTCAACGTCAATTGTCTCGGCAAGTCCCATCATTTTGCAGCATGACTAACCTCTTTCTTATGATGAAGGCACTCGTAGTAATCCTCGAGCGCCAGCGCGCATTTCTTCTTACCCGAGTCTTCTTCGGAAGATGTGTTGACAACGTAGCAGCCCATCACTTCTTGCCAGAAAGAAAAGCAACGGCCAACACCTGAAACAAGTTAATATTCCCATAGAGAAACCGTATTTGATTTGGATTTGGGAGAAATACCTCCATGCATTCCATATCCAGACGCCATGATGATCCAAGTGCTTCTTTGCTCGGAGTAGGAGGCCCGTAACGAGCAAGCACGAATTGCGGGTGCTTCAAGCGCAGGCCGTATCAATTCGGAGCCGGACTATCATCGGCTAAGTTGATCCTTGCTAACAAGTATACTTCCACCCAAGGCCGAAAAAGTGGTATCTCGAAGTAATCTCAATTAGCAACGGCGCTATTCAATTGAGACATACCCCCGATGAGTACCCACCCCCCTGGTCTGGTACGTACCGAAGTCCCCATAGATGCATATTAAGCTATCATGACAGAATGCCCAAACAAACCTCGTAAGTCCCGTGGAATGGTATCAGTGACGCTGAAGCTCGCCAACTATACCGATTGCCAGAAATGCGAAACTACCAAGGCTTTTCAACTAGAGCAAAAGAAAAGGTGGCCATGAGCAAAGACCTATCACCCGCCAAGGTTCTGCTATTGGCAGTATACCTGGCAACGCGAAGCGACATTGACAAGCTCGCCTCTCTCGCGCGTCGAAACGATGATGTTCTGTGTCCCGAGACTCTATTGCGCATTATCCTGACATACCTCCCGGAGACCGTGCAACCATGCGTATATACTCAGTTTCTACTCGATCTTTCAAGCGGACAAGCGCAGCCCCCCCCTGATTTGGACACTGATACTTCCTCTATCGATAACCTCAGCGATGAGGTTGCCGTCAAAAAGGCCAAGAGACTTCACCTCCTGCCCCTGTATCGAGAGAATGGAAAAAGAGGCGAGAAAGAAGATGTTGTTTGCGAATTCCTATTTCAACGGGCGTATAAAATCAACCGCGAAGTTGGCGCATTGTCACATTTAATCGACCTTCTCCGACCGTTCCTCGAACGCTACTCCTCAATAAAGCACTGGGCTGCATCAACAGTTTTCCCATATGTCAGACGAAATCGCCATTACCACATCACCTCGTTTCCAGAATATTCGCTCTCCGAGTTTGAGAAACTCCCTGATCGAACGACGGCCATATTTTTACTTTCCGAGTCAAGTAACGGCGACGGCGAGGCTGCTGGGCGAGACCTTCGGGGGCTAATTGCACCGTGGCTGTACAATGACATGCGCTGGAACCATGGGAGTGCGCTAGACGACGACGACGACGACGACGACGACGACGAGATACACTGTCCCGGGTGGGAGCAAGTGCAGGAAACTCTACTATCGTGGGCAACAAAATCCTGGGTCCTTGCGACTGGTGCAATCGTACACTGGGAAGGGCCGCGTGATGTATACTTTGCGGAAAACCTCACGATGAGCCTGTCGGAGAGGAAGATCCAATATCTCCAGAAGACATATGCCACTACGGCCATTGCTTGCGTGTACAGCATCACAGAGTCAAGCGAGGAGGCTCTGCGCACTTTATATCAAATATGTCTCACAACTCGCAATCGCCTTGATAAAGCTGACCTACCACCAACCATAGAGACAATCATGTCTGACATGTCCCTTTTGCCAGTCGTTAAAACGACGATAAGCGTCGATCCTAAGATGTCCGCCTTCATGCGCCACGACTTACTCAAAGTGTCGAACCCTCTCACTTCCATGGTACATGATGGTATTGAACTGGTTATGGCGCTTACAACCAGCGCATATCTCTGTACCTCCTTGGGTGTACCTTGGTCGGTGCGGAGGGCAGGAGACCTGTTCTTCATCGGCGACGAGAGAGAACAAAAGGGTGAGCTAGGAAAATTATTGCGTACGATCGCCAACCGAGCGCCCCGGGATGACGATGGGTATTGGAAACGATCCAGAGATGCGATTCTCTGGCTTTCTGACTGGGGTCATTGTAACAATAGCAGAGGGTTGGTATCACGCAGATGCGGGCCCTTGAGCATGGTCTCTAGAGAACATATTGAGGCCGAGTTTCTGAAGACTCTGCTATCCAAGTCAAGTATGTGCTGTAGCAGCCTACTTAACAACGAGACACGCTGATCTTTTAGCAGGATATTCATTATCACGGCAGATCTACGACAACCTTGCAGGGTCATTGGCTCGAGAGAAGCTCCAGGATGCTGTCTACCAATCTGCGTTGAACGCTTTCGACAATGCTTCAAATCTCAATAGAACTCGCGGTGGACTCAAGAAATGTGATGAAATGTGAGTACTTTACAATCATTTTTGTAACTGCATTACCGCCCACTGACATCAATGGAGAATCCACTCGCTCCCTACGCTACTAGAAAGATCCTCTCAGCCCGTCAAGCGAGTAGAGGCGCTCCTCAAAGCTAGCCATGCACTCAGCGACTACCGGCTTGTTCTCAAGCAAGGCGAGCCGTTCTGCCCAGTTGTCCTCCGGGTACATTCCGATCCAATCATGATCATCGAGAAGGTACTTAGCCAGAACTTTAAAGCGTACACGCGTATACAAGAGTTTCTGGAAATGGGGACCGACATCGTTCATGCTAGCCTGACCTCGCCTGGCTCGGCAATGGGGGTAATTGCAGCGTCGTCAGAGATTGAACGGCAGCTGTTCGTTGCAGAGAAACGAATAATAGCCATGTGTATTGAGGCTGCACTGAACGAGGATGACTTCGAAACTGCATACTCATACGTTGTTAGTCGACTGTCGAGTGGTGGTAGTGCGGCTGCATCTACCGACGCTGTCGCCACATCTGATACTTGGTCCTGGGCGGCAGCCCTGAAAGCCGGACAGTACATTAGGACAGAGCGATCACAGCAGCCAACACATCTAGGGACAGCGAGCGGCAATCTCGAAATCCGACATCTTGAGCAAAGGATTGAGTGTTTAGCCACAGCCATTCGCGCTGCCCCACCAGCAGAACTCCATGAAATATTGAAGAGCTTTAGGCGATGCGAGGAGCAGCTTGACTCCGCAATTAGGGAAGAGGCCGCGAACGAGACCCTCTGGGATACTGCGGGAGAGCTTGGCGCGCTGCCAGGTAACTTTGATGCCCCAGAGCAGCGACCGACGCAGCCACCTCGTAATGCGACGGCTAGCACTGTGGCAAGGCAGGGAGAGGAGGCGCCAATGTCTCTTTTTGATTTATCTCGAGCTACAGCAAGAATCGCGCAACGAAACATCACCACCATGTCCAGTCTTCAAGGTGTGCCAGCAACATCTAGCAGTGCAACTGCATCGCAGGAGCAGTCTGAAACTCGTACAAGAAAAAGAGACCAACTGCGAGAAGCTGCCACTGGAACACTTGTCTCTGGTGTCGGCTGGCTTATCGGCGCGAATGTTAACGGAGGCAGCGAATGAGCACATTTATATGTGACAAGGTAAAATGGCATTTGCCTCAATATAAACTTGCTGGGAACCCGGTGTCAATATTACGTCTCGAATCCGACTTGTTTCCCTATTCAAGTCACTCATCTAAAAAAAAAGATCCCTTCGATCCAAAGCGTGTCGCCCTGTAGTTAGCTGACCATACAGCATTGAGACCATTTGATTTCTCAGAGTAGTTGGTCTGGTCCCTGAAAAGGAGTTGCTGGTGAGGGGAACAATAGAAAGACCAAGTTGGCAGGCAGCCAAGAGTCATTCGTATGGACTACAGCATGGCGGGGTCATGCTGTATGCGATGATAAGTCTACAATTTATACGGGGACGAAGAAAACCAACGGCAGATAGAGTGTTGACTGAGAGCTACGAGGCGAATAACACTGAGCCTCGCAGCGCTACCGAGGCTGTCGCCTGGCACCTGACAGAAACCCAACAGCTGGGTAGTCACTTACCTTTGCCCAATCAGTATAACAACAGTGTACTCGTACATGATCAAGGCGTGCGGGTGTAAAATAGGGGGAACGTCGCTGCTTACTCGACCGTAGCATAGCGATGACCATGTTGGGGACTGGCTGGTGGGAACTTGATGTGTGGCATCATTCGAGTGCGAAAAATGCCCGAGTTCGTCTGTAGCGAAGCTGGAACCCGCAGGAACGTAACCGATGTACGTGATGACTGGTGATGGCTGGGGGTTACGACATTTGTTTCGCACTTGGCGTGAGCGTCCCGCTTTGTGCAAAGCCGTCTGACGGCGGTGGCTGCTGAGGTCGACAAACCGAGACCACGCAATGGCGTAGGGGATGGAGGTTCATAACATGAAAATTAATGGCGTCCTAGTCGACTTTTATTTGATCCATGGTTCACATCGTGATAGTCCAACCTGACGATTTCTGAGCGGTGGTTGAGAAAGCTATTAAAGACGCGGTCGCAAAGCGCGTGGCTGATGAAGTGTTTGATTTGCAAAGTCCGAAAGCTGCCAAATGTGGTGCACATGTATCCCCGTCGTCGCATAACTGAGAAGCCCAAACAATTACCAAGTATTGGACGAAGTTGCGAGTACTCGAATTTCTCCCATAGCCGTCGCAAATTGTGGAAAAGTACTGGATGAGTACTTTCTCTCGAGAAGCAATGTTGGCCGTACCGTCGCACGGAGTGCGTAGAAGATTGAAAGACAAATGGAAAGAAATAACAGAACAAATGGCTCTGACCACGAGCAGTCCAGAGAAAAGGAAAAACTATACAGGGCCTAAATACGGCGGTTGAGAGGAAAATGGCTTTGTTGAGATGAGTTCATCGCATCGTGGCGTCAGCACCTGTAGATAATTAGCTGCTGCTAGGAGGGGAAAAGTCTAACGTGCGTGCGAACCTCCGTATTGTTCTCGTGGCTCGGAGCGCGGTGCGGAATCGCCATATCCACCGGAGCCGCCCGCAGCAGGTTCGCGGGCTCGGCCAGCGTCGCGATCACTCTGGCGGTCATATCTCTCACGGTCATAGCCGCCGGCACCGCCGCGTGGGCCATGGCGATCACGGTCATCCCGCCCACTGTGCCGCTCGCGACCATAGTTTTCATCGCGATCACGGCGGTCATAACCACCACGTTCGTAGTCCCGGCTGTAGCCTGCTCGCTCATCGTAACGCCTTTCCTCACGATATCCACGCTCGTAGCCAGAGCCAGAGCGGTCGTAAGAACGATCGTATCCAGCACGGTCATCATAGCGGCGCTCGTAGCCTCTGTCATAGCCACCTCGGTCGTTGCCGCCTCGATCGTAGCCGCGCGAGCGGTATCCTTCATCACGGCCATGGCCACCACCTCCATAACCTCCACGGCGACGATCATCAAATCGAGGACGCGCTCCTTCTATTTGGAGATTAGCAAGGGGATTGTCCATTGAGCGTAAGCGCAGAACAAACCTCTTTTCGGTGGGCCAAAGTATTTTCCAGGAGTAGGAGTGCGAGGCCGGGCCCTGCGAGCTTTCTCGATGCTCAGAGTACGGCCTTCGATCACCTCTCCCTGCAAACCTTCTTTGGCAGCCTCAGCCTGCTCAGATGTTACCATCTTGACGAAGCCAAAGCCGCGCGATTCCTTGGAATGAGGATCTTTCATGATCTGACATTTCTCCACGTCGCCGTATTTCTCGAACATTTTGGTAACCTCAGCCTCTGACAGACGGGGATGAATGCCAGTCACGAATAGGTTAGAGCCAGGATTGACAGCGCCGTCATCATCGTCTTTGGGAGCAGATGTTTCCTTCGAGCCACTTTGGCACGAGAGTCAGTCTTGCTTTTCGCGCTTAAGCTGAGTATTTAACTGACCTGTCAGGATGCGCAGCAGGCGATGCGGAGCGGCGACGCCCGGTGTCAATTTCATCTCGACTAGGGCGTGGGGAGGCGCTCCGGTTGTCACGCTCATAGCGAGGGGCTTCGTCTAGCCAAAAAGGTCAACATCGACTCTGATGACGCGACGGAAAATAGAGCTATACCTTCATAACGATCGCCATTAGGCGCCTCATAATCCATTGCTGCACTTGCCATATTGCTCGTTCAATTTCAAATGTTGGGCTTCGATGAATTAAGTGAGATAATGAGGGTCAACGGCGTCTGTTGATGTTTACAGACAGCTTGGGAGCGGAAGAGGCGAAAAACGACGCTGGACGGGCGAACAAAGCGAAAATTGCTTATTCGCCGGAGATTATCCGAAACGCGCCAACCAGAGTACCTATGTACGAACTAGTCAAGAGAGCCCCACACCCAAGCCGAGGCTTGTTTGTTCGCCATCGTTAGGTTGCTATGTTTTGTCCCAAGGGTTGTGACTAAATGCTTTTCTCTTCAATCTGTTCAACATTGCGCATCCATTTGCGGAAGATAATATGGCGATGATTCTATCAAGTGTGGTGATAGAATCGTAGTGATGATTGCAAAGGGCTGGTTTAACTAGGCAGTTGACAGAACCTTTTTTTTTTAGCATTCTACCCCTTCGGTTGAGTGTTGCCACGCCCTTTCTTTTGTACCTCATCACCACACATCTTCCGGGTCAACTTCGTGATTCTCTCCATCGTCTCTAACATGTTCCTGCCTTACATCTCGTTTCATGGGTTTGCGCATATCAAACGCATCCTCGCTACATTTTGTAGCGTCCACAGCGTGGTCTCCATAATAGTCTTTCACAACCCGGAAAACACGGTACCCCATGCTCTTGTAGAATGCGATTGCTCTATCGTTGCTTCTCCGAACAAATAGATCCATGAACCACGCATCATTCGCGTTGGCAGATGCTTCTAGTTGTTCCGTTAGAATCTTACCAATTCCAAGTCGACGGGCTTCAGGAGCCACGGTAAGAGCAGTGATGTGTGCATGCCATGGTAGGTAGTGCTCAGAGTATCGATAAGCGTCTGGTGATGATTCAACCTTGCCCATGACTGCTCAAGCGGTTAGTCTTTGTTATAAAATGCGTTGGAGCTCGATTATTCCTACTGTATCCGACAATGTTCCCGTGCAAGTCTTCGCATACTTGAAAGAGGGCCGGCCATTTTGAATGATACTGGAGGTAGAATCCAAGCTCATATGATTCTGTCAGGGGGTCCAAGTTGCATTTTGAGAATTTATTCACGTCCTCAGGGCGAAATCGGCGAAATGTCGTCATGACGAAAAGTGCATGGAGTTGACAGTTTCGGTTGGCAATCGAGGCAAACTCTTGTTAGAGGTGCATGTACGAAGCATGTATGTAGTATGTAGTTAGTTACCTGAACTTTTTTGTTACATGCATGGAGATTTGGGTTGAACAAGGGAGCTCCACCTCGACGGCGCCACACTGGGTTCGGCATAATAAACCTACCACCACTTCTGTAACTGCCACCACTTCTGCACTTTACACTACCTCATTCGCTCTCTTTCCCAACCGACGATATTTTGACCTTGCCCCCCTCTGCGACTGATTTTGGACTGCTGTTCGGTACATTTAATATTAAAGAGTGCTACGGCTTGATAAAGACAATCATCAGACTGCCACCGCATTTTTGGCCAGGCTTTGGCGGTGAACAATTACTTGCAACAATTGCATCCGAGATGCCAGCGTCACAACAAACGCCTCAGCACTCGCGACACTCGTCTGCTGCAGACAGCCATAATACTTCACCAACTACCCGCAGATATTCGAAATCTTCCGTCAGCGATGACACGACCCCATTTCGTAACAGTCTTTCACACCAAGACACATTGGACATGCTAGCCAGCGGGGGTGGAAAACCCAACAACGGCCTGGGGAATTTGGCAGACGAGCTTGCTGATGCCTTTTCGGACTTTGGCGACGACGACGACGACGACGACGACGACGGTGCACAAGGCGAATATTCTGGCAACCAAATTAGTGGAAACGTGCCAAAACAGGATGCTTCTCGTGATAGCGGAGTGGATATGAACGGTGCGACTGCCGAACGAGGAGAGGGAATAAAAGATGTGAACCTCTCTGTTCCCTCCCCCTCTCGTCGAGGGCACCAGAGGACGGGAAGCGAGTATGACGGCAGTGAATACGGCTCGGAATCCGACCTGGACGCTGCTGGTTTTACCGCAAATCTGATTGCAAGAATTGATGCTGTCGAGTCTCTGGTTCGGCGTGGCACAGAGAGCTATGGAGGACCGCAAGACAACGTCTTTTGCCGAGTCACAGACAGTTTGCGTGATCTCGGGTCGCAGTCGAGCCTCGAAGGGAGTACATCACGGTGCGATGAGTACTACTGCTGTGGCAAATTACCTATGGAGTACTGACTTAATATTCACAGACTTATCACTGCGCATACAGCGCTTACTACACATCTTGCACATCAAACTCGCCAGCTTCACAACCTGACTTTCCCTTTGCTGTCGCCTTTAGCGCCGACGCCTGATCTAGATACCATCGACAACCTGGTACCGCTCCTTGTTTCGCTGCTTGAGGCTATGCCGACGCCTTCAACTGTTGCCTTTAACTCTCTAGCAGCACTGCATTCTGTCACAGCTGAACTGATACAGACCTTGAGCTATTTATCAGATACTCTGCACATGTCCCGCCAAACAATTACTACTGCAACCCGCAGACTGAAGAGCTCGAAAGAGCTTGTTGCTGAGCTTAGAAGAGACGATGAGCTGCGAGCAGAGGGAGAAAGATGGCTCACGAGGGGCAATTGGGGAGAGAGATTACAGAAGCGAGAGTGTGCTGGAGTTTGCGGAGATGTTATTGGGGGCTTTGAGGCGGTGTGTGATGGCTGGCGGAAGCGTCTCCTCGCTCAAGCAGAGTCTACAGCCTGAGTTATACCACCTGGTTTCCAATGAATAAGAATACAACAGGAGGCAGAATATATACCCGTGCGTTGAAGAGGTGGTGGAAAGGTTCTGGGGGAGAGTTCTGCCTGTAGAACGACATGGACATATTCGCACAGTCTGTGTCACTGCACTTAGACACTCCTTTTCTAGATATTGAGATTTATAGCTAGATATGATGTAGACTCAATTTGGTAATTACGAATAATAGTAATGTGTGCATGCCTTTCACCCTTCTAACCGATCCCGTGACCTTGGCAATGCCAACGCGGTAACTCTATCCCGTGATAAATGCAGCCGTCTTGCCCCCCTCTGGGTGGTGGCGTTTTTCCCTCGCGAAACCGTGATTGTTGTTTATTTGTCGAAGCTGTTTATGTTACGTCGTGCACAAGGGATATTACATGTTGCTCGTCAATGTCGCGTCGCGCGACTCACATACAGGAAAGCGTGTTTGAGGTAGCGCTGGCACCGGATTCCTTTGTCCTACCCCGCTACTGAATTAAATGGCTGGGCGCGTAGAACGCGCTCCATATCGCGCCAATTTCGCGTCGGTAACTCGGAGGGAGCCTGGTGATCTATACGATCACATATTGTTTTTTTTTTAGTTAGTACTGCAATTATTGGGCGTACTGCTGTGCGGATGGTCTGGTATATAATATCATTGTCAAACAAAATCCTAAGCCTGGTATCCTAATAAATGTACCGTACCTACCTCATGAGCACGTTATTTTGATTTATCTTACCCCAGTCAGTTCATCCGCTGCGCAGCGTCCAGGGGTTTTTGCAAAAAAAAAAAAAAAGATGCCATGTGCGTAATTAAAACATAAGTTTCTATCACTACAATAGCCTGGCATTTCATACCAGTAACAGAGCTTTTCTCCCATTTCGACGTTGTATTAACGGAGTGGTCTCTATCGTCACGTGCCAGCGACTCACCAGTACTAAGGTAAGTAGACAGGGGCATCAGGCCCATAGACCAATAGATCATCAACTTCCTTCCTGCACAACCTACAACCGGTAGCAACACCGGTCCCAAGGACCTGGGGGTTTCCATCGTGGTTCCAATCAGCTAGACAGGCGCCACATATCTCGATACCAGCTGCGAGGCGCATGTTTCATCAGCAACCCGCCCGCGAGCACCAGCGAACCTGTCGACCAGTCCCAACTCTGCCTCTCAACGGTCAAGAGCAGCTCATTTTGATACATATTCTATCGATAGCGCTTTAGCAAAAGACATGCATCGCCCGAATCGGGAAAGCACTCCAAGCGCAAGCCCGCGTAGGAAGCGCCAACGGATCAATGGAGACAGGTACGGTATTGTCTGAGATATCATGGAAATGAAAACAGACTCTTAACACGTCAAAGATTTATCCCGAGTCGGTCCGGGCAAGACTTGCAAGCTAGCTTTAGCTTGCTTCACGAGGACGGCTCACCAGCGGCGCTGCCAAAGCAAAAGAAGCGCACACCACATGGTGAACTACATTTCCAGAGAAGTAAGCCGCCGCATTGTACATACCCCGGAACAGCGCGTTTCAGAGGCGCTAATAGCATCGCAGCCGAGGAAGCAAATCGCACATTTTCTTCGCTTTTACGGGCAGAAATGTTCGAAAGTTCAGTGCCACAGGTGGCCTCGTCCCATTCCCCAGAGAGCAGCCTGCCGAATTGCGCACGAAGGAACTCCGTGGATGGCACACGGTCTCACACTCCGCCAAACAACAACCCCATCACTGCACTACCACCCTCACTCACACCATCGACTCCACACAAAAATCTCTTCTCATACATATCACCACGGCACCATCATGTCGCTGGCCATCCCACACCTACCAAAACGCCACAGAGCCGGCATGGCCCAAACCTGGATACCCGAGCTGAGAATTATAGCTTGTCGCCAGTTCGATTCGGAAGCCAGCAAATGTTGCTGAGCCCCCGAAGGCAACCGCGCTCTGTAAACAAAGTCCCTTATAAGGTCCTCGATGCACCAGAGCTCGCA
The DNA here is from genome assembly GCA_025583755.1 of Cordyceps tenuipes. NCBI lineage: Eukaryota > Fungi > Ascomycota > Sordariomycetes > Hypocreales > Cordycipitaceae > Cordyceps > Cordyceps tenuipes. The sequence continues at coordinate 228,193 of JANZYN010000021.1, forward strand.
GATGATTTCTATCTAAACTTGGTAGATTGGGGCAGCGCAAATGTCCTTGGTGTGGGCTTAGGATCGAGCGTGTATATGTGGAACGCACAAACTAGCAAGGTGAACAAGCTTTGTACGCTGGAAGATGACACTGTCACAAGTGTATCGTGGATACAAAAGGGCACTCACATTGCCATTGGTACTGGCAAAGGCCTTGTACAGATCTGGGATGCCGAAAAGACCAGACGGTTGAGGACTATGACAGGTCATACGGCTCGGGTTGGGTCCTTGGCGTGGAATTCGCATATTCTAACTTCAGGCTCCCGCGACAGGCTCATCTACCACAGAGATGTGCGAGCACCAGACCAATGGCTCCGAAAACTCGTTGGGCACAAACAGGAGGTTTGCGGCTTGAAGTGGAACTGCGAGGATGGGCAACTGGCCAGCGGCGGCAATGACAACAAGCTTATGGTATGGGATAAGCTGACAGAGACACCTTTATGGAAGTTTTCGGACCATACAGCTGCTGTGAAAGCTATCTCGTGGTCACCGCATCAACGTGGACTACTCGCATCTGGAGGTGGCACCGCGGATCGACGCATAATATTCTACGACACAATCAAAGGCTCTGTTATCAATGAAATCGACACTGGAAGCCAAGTTTGTAACCTGGCATGGTCGAAGAACTCCAATGAAATTGTGTCTACCCACGGTTACAGTCAAAATCAGATTGTTGTTTGGAAGTATCCTTCCATGCAACAAGTCGCAAGTCTGACTGGCCACACATATCGCGTTTTGTATCTTGCAATGAGCCCTGATGGGCGAGTTGTGGTAACAGGCGCTGGTGACGAAACCCTCCGTTTCTGGTCTGTCTTCAGCCGAAGACCTGGCAGCAAGGATGGCGGAGAAGCCGGCGGTGGGAGGTTGGCAGACTGGGGTATCATTCGATAAATCGCATGACTGCTGAACGTTGAACTCCCCTTGCGCATATTATTACCGCGATAACGCTCTCGTAGCTCAGCCTGCAAGACCCGACAGGCCAATATTATATCTGAGAAACCAGATACGGAGCCGCTCTGACTCGAATAATTTGCATGCGTGCCGCGGCTACTCTGATGACACGTTCTCCAGCGATGATTACGGACAGGTCAATAGAAGGGAAGAAGCCGGACGCGTCTGTGGCATGATCGGAATTAAACACGACGGAAGGAAATGCATGCGAGAAGACGCTAGCCAAGGATAGAGAAGAAGCAACATAAAGGCAACTAGGACGGGGCATAAGAGCAGAGGAAAGACCAGGGTAAATTAAGGAGCGTTATGTTTTGAGAAGCGACCGATTTTGTATTTACATCATGTTTCATAGCGCAAAGCGAAGTTAATGATAACCCAATTAAGCGTCGGACATGTGCAACAGATGTGTTAATGGCGGAATTGGTGACAACACTGCTAGATATACTCGTCGACTTCTAGGTCATTCGATGGCAGGACAATCTAGCTAAGCGATGTCAAACCAGTCATTTGCATTTCTGTGGTATCAGGTGCTTAGAGAAGTATTTATTAATAGGAGGTTGCTCAAGGCGCAATGCAACACCAACAGGACGGTTTAATTCGACAATAAACTAGCTATCAATTTGACTCAATCAATAAACATGCATAGACCCTATATGGCAGAAGTCAGTCTATCACTTGACAAACTGTCTGGCCCGTGTTGCGATAGAATGGGGTTGTATTGATCAGTCGGTGGTCCTTCTCTCACGAGCTACGTCTCGCGCCCCCCCATCAACACTGGTCGAATTCGCAGTGGTAGCAGAATCGTCGAGAAGGGGGATGCGGTCGAGGCTTGTCGTTCTTGACATTGCATCCCTAGCAGTGACGGCATTTGGCCCGGGACCGGGTGCACCGGAAGCTTTCTTGGACTGTGCATCAGCATTCCCATTCTCAGGCTGCGGCTGCATCAAGGGCGAGGTAAGCATGAGTTCAGGGGCAGTCTGCCATTTCACTACTTCAGCTTTCATGGCCTCAAGCTCTTTTTGGAACCGTTTGCCAAAAACATCAATGTAGTAGGTAGATCCATTGTATATGCTCCAGGCAAACACAACCAACAGGAAGATGGTTGACGCATAGCGGCTGATAAACCAGAGCGGACATGGCAGCATAGTGAGAACGGCATACACGTATTGGATCATCATGAATGTAGGTTCTTGCAGCGTGGTTGGCATGGATAGAACAAATTTGCCGATCCAAGTCCTGGCATACGAGCGGCGAAGCCAGGTAAACGATGTTGGCCGGCCCGCGGCGATTTTCTCTCTCCGGCGCACCGTAATGAAGAAATAGTAACTGAGTTGCCACAGTGCGTACGGAATGGTACTCCACGATAGCATAGATGCGATATTAGCGTATGCAGTTGCTGAGCCAGGCTCTGCTGTTTTGATTGCCCATATGGCTGGGAAGCGATCTCGTAGTGTTTCCTGCGGGTAGAGATGTACCAGACAGTGCAGAGTGGCGCATGGCATGATGTGAATAAACAACGACGTAACTTTATCGAAACTGTGGAATACCAAAGAATTGCGCCACATGATGATGGCAACTGCGTTGTTGCCGAAAGCCAGACAGAATGCGGCAGTGAAGAGTCTCTTGGAGGCAGGAAAAGCCCATATGCTGAGCATGAGGAGTACGTTGACGAAGTAGCAAAGATCGGCAAGGAAGTAATGGTAGCCACGACGATGGTATGTGAACATGCGGATGGGCATGAAATACACAAGTTGAGCGGTATACCAGAGGTGGAAAAAATCGGGATGACCGCCGATGAGATAGCCGCTGATGAAGATGTTCATAACGCCACAAATAAAAGATATCTTCTCGCGTAAGCTGATGGCCTTGGTGTCGTTCCATTGCCTGCCTAGCTTGTCTACGCGCTGTCGCATTCGTTTTCGATAACGATCGAATTGTTCGTCTGCCGAAGGCACTCGGCGTCGCCACTCTTCGACCATTCGATTTCGCGCATTGTAAGTTTTTGATTTCAGTACGTCCCTGGAACGGCGTACTTTATCAGTCTGAGCTGAAATACCCTTCTGGAGCTTTTCTAGCTGTTGAGGCAACGCGAAATTATCCAAAAGGTCTAGGACGGTTAGGCGATCTAGGGGCGGCAGCGAATCCCAGTCATCCTGGTAAGAGCTGCTTCCAGAGAAAGATGGGTGTCTTGAGAGCTTCGGGCTTTTAGGAGTTGTAGCACTTAAGCTGGGCGTATCGAGGATAGTTGGATCCGGCGGCGAGGAGCTCAGTGGCGAGGAGAGACCAGGTTCAATCTGGTGTTCGTCAGGTATAGGGCCTTGAAACGTCGAATTTGGAGTTGGAATCGGCACCGCCGGCGGCTGTTCGTCGTCCATTGCTCACGTCCTGGCGGTGACGGCACTATTTGGAGACTGAGCGCGTTAGCATGCATAGAATAGAAGCGAGCGTCGGGTGTGAGGCGGTAAGGAAGATATACCTACCTACCTTTAGCCTGGTGCTTGCACGCTAAGATGACCGCTCAGAGCAAGTTACGCCAAGTGTAGGGAAACGATGATGGGATAGGAGGACGAGGAAGCAGACAGAGAGTAAAGAGTCAGAGACATGTACATGTATGTGAGCGACAAGAGATATATGGTGCGGTGGAAGAATGTAAATTGAACAGGAACAAATCGCTGCTGTCATGTGTATTGGCCTCGAAACGTACGTGGGCTAGTAAGTGTATTTTCCCAGAGCTTGCCGAACTGGCAAGTGGATACCTACTTCGAGACGGGTACCCTTTGGGAAACACAGAAGTGACACTTTCCAGTGTGCACCAGCGAAAGCACAGCCCAAAGCGCTTACTATAGCATGGTTGGTACCTGGAACTGAGGTACCTTCCCAGGTAATAGGCCCTTGTTGAGGCCTGTTTACCTATGGAATCGCAGTTCATTGCACGTGCGAGTTAAGCTGGTCTGGTGACACCCATTGAGCCCCCACGGGATACATATGTACACCATTAAGGCGTTATCAGTTGTGCGATAGAAGCCGCCGCCTGATTCTTTTTTTGCCTCACCGCTGACGCCAGCTACGTCGATATCTAGGCAGCTATTAGCTAGGTACCTGTTATGGCCGCTCTTCTGCTGTCGAATCTGCAGCCAACTAGATGAGCCTGAGCCTTAGAAAAGTACCAAGTAGAGTCTAGCACGTGTCATAACCGTAGCTGAAGGTTTTCGAATTAGAACTGAGAGAACTAGGGATTGTATAATGAATACACAAGCGCGCATGAGAATGAGCATGCGTCACAGCTTGAAATTGCTTCACACGGGAAATCCTCGTTGCGAGTAATAAATTTGGACATTCGCAACCCTAATTATTCTTCTGTTAGCATTCATCCCGACCATGACTGTGATCGATTTGGTATGAATGTGGTCCGTGCGCGACTAACCACCCTCCTCCCCTCACATCAACGCTGTCGCGCGACGCGTTCCGCAACCAGTCCTTTCGCACCAAACTTGCGATCGCATCGTGAACGGCCTTCCTACGGCGCTCTTCGCTAGTATGATGTACAGTGATGCCACGAAATTTCACGAGAGCAACAGATTACACTGATAATTACGCGAAAATTCTTCTACACTTGGTGCACATATCCCACGCTGCTCATCTGCTTCAAGTACCACTTGTCAAGACTGCGAGACGAAGCCACATCGAATCTGTCGCGCATCACCAAAAAATCGTACTTGCTACAACAGACTTGATCACAAGTTCGAAACAATGGGGAAGCTAAATCGACTCGAACTTTACAGTACGTACTTATCACCCTGCTGCAGCTGGCGCGGACGCGACCGGAAATCTGACATTAGGTGCGCAGATTTCAAGTCCTACAAAGGCCACCACACTCTTCTGTTTGGCGATTCATATTTCACTTCGATCATCGGACCAAATGGCTCTGGAAAATCTAATTCGTACGCCTGTTTCACTATACCTTGAGCTCCTCATCTCCTAACCTGGTCACAGCATGGATGCCATTTCATTCGTCTTAGGCATAAAATCATCACACCTTCGATCTGCACACCTCAAAGACTTGGTCTACAGAGGACGAGTACTGAAGACATCCAAGATCAACGATGACGGTTCTGCCGCAACGAATGGAGCAGCTCAAGCAGGCGATGACAAAGCCTCACGTGGTGATCCCAAGACTGCATGGGTCATGGCTGTGTATGAGGATGATAGTGGCGAAGAACACAGATGGAAACGCTCCATCACAAATCAAGGCGCAAGCGAATATCGTATCAATGACAGAAGCGTTACTGCACAGCAGTACAATGCCGCCCTGGAAAGCGAAAACATTCTCATTAAAGCAAGAAATTTCCTGGTTTTTCAAGGAGATGTGGAGGCAATTGCGTCTCAATCCCCTCAGGATCTTACACGCTTGATTGAGCACATCTCCGGCAGTCTGGAATACAAGCAAGAATACGAAACTCTCCAAGCCGCTGCCGAACAGGCAGTGGAGAATCAGAACTTCCAACTTCACAGACGACGAGGCATAAATTCCGAAATCAAACAATACCGTGAACAAAAGAAAGAGGCCGACAACTTCCAAAAGAAGATGGACGAGAAAGATGCCGCCATTGTAACACAATGCCTCTGGAAGTTGTTTCACTTCCAAAAAGCTATGGATGAATCCAGTGCTGCCATCCATAGTCACCACGAGGACCTGAAAGAATTGCGACGTAACGTCGAATCCTACGAAGGGCAGCTCGAAGCTGCGCGCCGAGAACAAATATCAGTCTCGCGACGCGTTGGCCGAGTGGATCGAGAAATCCGACAAAAAGAACGGTCGATTGAAGACCGTGAAAATGCGCTGGTGCCCTTCGATGAGAAAATCAATGAGTCATCACAGCAAGTTGATCGGTTGCAGTCACAAAGCCAGAAAATTGCGAAAGAGCGAGATGAGCAAGCGAATATCGTGCAAAAAGTGCAGGATGACATTGAAAGTGTCAACAAAGCTCAGTCTGTTTTCGAGAAAGATATCCAAGAACAGATGCAAAAGCAAGGCGTGGCAATCAGTGACTCCGATCGCAAAGAGTACAATACGCTTCGGAGCGAAGTTATCGCTCGCTCAGGTGCAGATCACACCAAGCTGGAAAACTTGGAGAGGCAACGCAAGGCCGACGAAGTGACGGTCAGCAATCTGAAAGGCAAAGTTGACAGCATCATGGCGGCCATTTCTAAGACAGAATCTGAGCTCAGCAGCGTAGGAGAAAGGAAGGAGGCCGTCGAGTCTGTAGCCAAGGACCTCTCTAATGAAATTGCCGCCAAGAAGAAAGAATTCAACCAGCTTCAGTCTGAGCGTGTCCGCACCAATCAAAAAAGGACAGAGCTTGAAGAAAAACTGGAGGATGTCGCCAAAAAGCTCCGAGAGGCTGACGATGGCCGTCGCCAGAATGATCGTGAGGCGCGATTGAAAGATATGGTTGCATCTTTGAGACGCATCTTCCCAGGAGTGCGAGGCAGAATTGGCGATTTGTGCACTCCGAAGCAAAAGAAATACGATGAGGCCATTATCGTGGCCCTGGGAAGAGACTTTGACTCGGTCGTCGTCGACACAGAAAAGACTGGCGTAGACTGTGTTCAGTACTTGAAGGAACAGCGGTTTGCGCCAATGACGTTCATTCCACTGGACAACATCAAGGTCAACGCCGTCAACACGTCTGTCAAGGGCATTTCTGGAGCTAGACTTACCATCGACACTATCAATTTCGACTCTTCCGTCGAACGTGCGTTGTCGTACGCATGCGGAAGCTCTGTGGTTTGCGAGACGCTCGACATCGCGAAACACATTTGCTACGAGAAAAAAATCCCCGTCAAGGCGGTCACACTAGAGGGCTATGTCATTCACAAAGCTGGTCTTATGACTGGTGGTCGTGGCCCGGAGCCGAAGGGAGCTAAACGAAAATTCGAAGAGGCGGATGTTCAGAACCTTCAAAGAATGGCTGCAAAGCTAAAGGAAGAGATTGATCGCCTTCCCAGAGCTGACCGACGCGGTAGCAAAGAGGAAACACTGCAAATCGAGCTTGGTGGCCTGGAGCGCCGTGTTAAAACTACCAAGGATGAGCTTGTTGTCTTCCAAGAAAATTTTTCCAGCAAGAAGCGAGAGCTAGAGAATCAGAAGAAACAGCTCCGGGAGATACAGCCGAAATACAAGGAACAAGCGAAACAGTTTGAAAGCATGACGTCTACTGTTCAGCAGTTTCAGAATGCCATCGGGAAGATTGAAGACGAAATCTTCTCTGGCTTCTGTAAGCGACTCGGATATAGCGACATTCGTGCATTCGATGCATCTCAAGGAAGACTTGAGCAAGAAGTTTCTGAGAAGAGAAATCAATATGAAGTCCAGAAACAGCGGCTTGAAAGTCGACTGAAGTGGGAGGTAGCTAGACACAGTGATACCGAGGCTCGTATCAGGAGAATGCAGGAGCAAATCAAGCGCTTGAAGCAAGATATAAAGGGCTACACCAAAGAGAAAGCAGACATTGAAACTGAAATGCGCGAGGAACAAGACGAGCTTGAGGCTCTCAGGGAGACCTTGGAGGAACACCAAGCCGACCTTGCGGAGAAGAGCGAGCGCGTCAATAAGGCCAAGGCTGAAGTACAGCAACGTGGCAAGGACATCGAGGCCTTGAACAAGAGCATCAACGCTTTGGAAACAACGTTGCAGAAGAACAGTGCAGGAAAGTCTGGGCTGCTTCGCAGGTGCCGCCTAGAGCAAATCCAGATTCCCCTAGCCGAGGGTGCGCTAGAAAATCTGCCTAGTGAAGATGATCTGCTACGTCAAGACCCAGATGCCATGGATGTTGACGCCGAGGGCGAAGAAATGGTTGACCTAGCGCTGGATGACCATGGCATCGAGATAAATTTTAATGGGTTGGATGATGACCTGAAAGAAGTAAGTAGCACTGTTGGGAGAGCCCGCTTGGTACAGTGCCAAGAACTAACCAAAACGTACAGTCCGATGATCCTACCATGGAAGATTCCCTCACAGAACGCATCGCAACCCTGATAGCTGAGTTGGAAAAGTTGAACCCGAACATGCGTGCTATGGAACGACTTGAGAGTGTCGAGTCTCGGCTAAAGCAAACCGACCAAGAATACGAGGACTCCAAAACCGCTGCTCAAGAGGCGAAGGAAGCTTTCGGAAATATTAAGCAGAAACGTTACGAAATCTTCAACAACGCATTTACACACATTCAGGAGCAGATCTCACACGTCTATAAAGATCTGACCCGCTCGGATGCCTACCCTCTCGGTGGCCAGGCCTATCTAGATATTGAGGAAGACACAGACATGCCGTACTTGTCTGGCATCAAGTACCATGCAATGCCTCCCTTGAAAAGATTCCGCGACATGGAGCATCTTTCTGGCGGCGAGAAGACCATGGCAGCTCTCGCGCTTCTCTTCGCTATCCATAGCTACCAGCCCAGTCCGTTCTTCGTTCTTGATGAGGTCGATGCAGCATTGGATAATGCGAATGTGGACAAGATCAAGAAGTACATCCGCGAGCATGCTGGCCCCGGCATGCAGTTTATAGTCATTAGTTTGAAGACAGGGCTATTCCAGGATAGTGAGAGTTTGGTCGGAGTCTATCGAGACCAAGAAGTCAACAGTTCGAGAACGTTGACATTGGATGTAAGTTTGGCAATCCCTTCATATGGCAGGAAACCACTACTAATGACTAACCAACTGTATAGCTGAGGAAATATGCGTAAGGCGGATGATCTGCAACCGAGTTGTGGGTGTGTACAATAGTCGCTGGACAATTTTAGCGTTTTGCTTTGATCTACTGAAAGTACCCGCGTGCAACACTTTGTACGTAGCTGATTCCGAATTATAGAAATCAGTGCGCATCGTAGGGCAGACAGACTTCTTACTCTCAATGGCTGACACAGAGTCCAGTGTACCCACTTTAGCTGCTTTTATGCCTAGTTGTGTTACGTGACCAGGTCCAGTCTTCAGGGCACGTCTCCAAGACCGGTAGGAGTAAACAACTTCCACTTTGCATTGCCTCCCATAAGCTGCCTCGCAACCCGTGCTTCCCCAGCTGCAACAGCCGCCAGAATATTTTGCCATTTCAAAGTTGACCCCCGTGCGCGTCCACACCCTTCTTGTAGACAGAACCGGAAGATTTGCCCGCGCATTGATTAACGAAAGCGTGGCGACCGAGAGACTTTCGATCGACCGAACATTTGGGTAGCGGCGCGATTCAACGCATAACAAAGCACCTGCGTATGCTGCAAAGCAAGAAACAGCAATACCGATTATGCTGAAGCAATATTAGGAGCAGGAATCCACAAAAAAAAAAATAGAAGCTTTATCGGCTGCAGATATCGCCAACATGGATCTCGCAGTCACACTTGTCAAATCGGTGATGCGAGCTTTCTACCCAACCAGAGATGTTCTAGTAATAGATGCGCTCATTCTTCATGAAGCGTATGCCTTTCCGACGCTGAATGAACCATGGGGCCTGTCACTAATAGGCTCAACAGTCTCCGCGATGACGACCTGGCCTATTTAATGGCGACAAATCCGAAGGATCTTCATAAAATCTGCGGAAAACTCAGAGAGGATAGATTCTTGACAGTGTGAGTGATGCACTCGCACTCGGGCTATGTTTGAATGCGAGACGGCTAATGGTCGTGGTCGAAATAGACACACGAGACCAGAGTTCCGAGAAGGAAACCCACGACCGAGTAATCGCACTTGGTACTACATCAACTATCGCCACACTATTGATGCCATAAAGTGGCGGGTCTACACAATTGACAAAGATGTCCAAGGAACAACAGAGAGAACAACAGAGAAGAAGGAGTACGTCTGTTCGTTCTGTAAGGCTGAATGGTCGCCTTTGGAGGTGTTAGACAGCCATGGCCCGAACGGTTTTCTATGCCATCGTTGCGGCCATGTCTTGACCTTTGAAGCAGATCGCAATGCTGGCGGTCACGAACAGTCCACTCGACTGAACGACCAATTTAAGTTCATAAGTGAACTTCTACAGAAAATCGACAATGTGCACATACCAGAATGTGATTTCGATCGCGCTCTCGCAAAGGCTAGACCAGTGGTTCGCGACGCCACACACCAGGTTGCGACAACTATACCTATGGATTCGGGTTTAAACCGACCAATGGCGGTAAAGGGATTGACCAACACCGGGCCCCAATCCATCTCTGTCAACATTTCGACTGTCGAGGGCGCATCAGAAGCAGGGAAGGAGGCAGAAATCGCGCGGCGGGAAAAGTTAGCGGCCCAGAATGCGTTGCCATCTTGGATGTCAAATAGCACTGTTACTGGTGAATCCTTTGCAGGTGTTACTGGGACAGGACCTTCTGCTGTTATCAAGAGCGAAGCTGCGCCGAACGATGAGTCAAAGCAGAAGCAGGTAGACAGCAAGGCTATTGCTCAGATCGATAACATCTTTGAAACCCTCAAAGCCGAGGCTGCACAGAGACAGCAAGATGGCTCTGACGACGAAGACGGCTCTGAAGACGAAGAAGACGACTTTGAAGATGTCCCAGCCGCTGGTGGCAACTCCGGTCTGGGCACATTATCTCTCAGCCAATCGGTGAAGCGAGATGCTTCCGAGGAGCTATCCAAAGGTGAAACTGGGCCAGAAGAGTACAGCAGAAAGAGGGCGAAGCTTGAACCCAAAATCAAGGCAGAAAGTGCGGGCAATGACAGCGGGGAAGATGATGACGAGGATGAAATGGAGTTTGAAGATGTATAATGGCTGTAAATGGTATTCCAATGGCGCAGAAAGATTTATTGGGACGGCTGCGCATAAATGCAGCAAAAATCGTGACACTGTAAAGCGCATTCTCCTTGCCATCGTATCACACCACTCACATTTTTGAGCTGATATGGCTCAGCACTACGATGACTACATTTCAGGGTAAGCGTCACTAACTAGGTAGGTACCTAATAAGCTATGGGCCTGCCTCTGGCTCAGCATTCTGGGCGAAAAGGCTAATATTTAATGATTAGGTCACCCTGAGGTTGTAGCTATCGTAGTAAGGAAAAGCCCAGTAAAGGGGATATTCTTAGCCTATTTAGTAGGGTGTAATAAACCTATTTTCAGTAGAGGGAAGAGCTCATATAAAAAATTGAAAGTACGGCACTACTGTCGGGCTAGGTGCATGTCAGCGTGCGTTCTCCGCGCTGAACTCAATCTCGGCCGTTCCATATCCATATCCATTACAAACTTGTCTTTGTTCCGAGCCAGCAACTTCGTCGTTATCACAACCAGTAACGCACTTGCTTGTGCACCAATAAATTCGAAGATGGCGCTTCCCCTACCAGTCATTTTTCTTCTACGAACACATTTGACGCCTGCAGAGTTGCACAAACTGGAGGAGAGTATCCCAACTCTGACTTATGACGTCAATGAAGCAGAAGTGGTGCTTGGCAGAATATCCCGGAAGCAGCGTGCCCAGTTTGAATTGCGCCGTTTAAAGCTCGAGATAGAGCCTATGGAAACAGATGCGACAAGGCATGAGCCTGGTCAAGATGCAGGCTTCCATGGACGACAGTCGGGGCTCCAAAACGTGGAGGCTCCAGCATCACTCTCGGAATCAGATAGCTCTGTCGTGAAAGTCGTGAATTTATCATGGCTAACAGACTCTATACAGAGAGGGGCAATTATGCCAATGTCAAAATATATAGTCTATGAAGGGAAAAGGCGAGCCTGCAGCGACTCAAATGCGAACAGCCGAGCTGGCTTTGGGAGAGCAAAGGTCGGCAGCATCCTGGGCCACGCTGAAGGCGACATAGAAGAGCGAAGCATCAAGTCGGCTCCGCACTATGAGGGAAATCAGAACGAAACCTCAAACACGTTCGATTATCCCTCAACGGATTCTCTTGCGAGACCGGGCATGATCCGCCGATCCACATCAGACCACGATTTGGCTATGCCCCCCATCCCAAAATATCTTCACACAACTTATTCATGCCAGAGACCGACTCCAATAAATCCACCTAACGCGGCTTTTATTGCCGCGCTTACCAGTATTCGAACCATCCGTCTCCTACAAGGTGATAAAATAGGAGTACGAGCTTACTCAACATCGATAGCCACAATAGCGGCGTATCCTTACAAGATACAAACCCCTCAAGGTACAACCCTGTTGCAATTTGAGTGCTACACAGAATACTAAACACTGCAACCCTTACAGAAGTATCTCGCCTGCCGGGCTGCGGTAATAAGATTGCAGCGCTCTATCAGGAGTGGCATACAACGGGGCAAACTGAGGAAACCCGAAAATCCCAAGCCGACCCGAAAACCAGCGTTTTGAGCACATTTTACAGCATTTGGGGGGTGGGAGATACGAGCGCCAGAGAATTCTATCAAAAAGGCATGCATCTGCTACGAACACTGTGCTACTCGATATGGAGGAGTACTGACATGCCTTTTCAGGGTGGCGAGATCTGGACGACATTGTGGAGTATGGCTGGCAAGGCCTTAGCCGTGTTCAGCAGATTGGAGTCAAATATTACGACGATTTTCAGCAGAAGATTGGTCGGGAAGAAGTCGCCAGAATCGCAGGTGTTATCCTGGACTACGCCCATCTGCTTGATCAAGAATATGAGATGGCGATTGTGGGTGGTTATAGGAGAGGTCGCGAGGAAAGTGGTGATGTTGACGTTATAATAACACACAGAGATGAGTCCAAGACTATCAAACTTGTCGAAAGGCTTGTTTTAAGCCTTGAGAAAGATGAGTACATAACACACACGCTCAGCCTGTCGGCCAGGAATAGCGAACGAGCACAGGCACCACTTCCGTGGAAAGGCGAAAGTAGCTCCTGGAGCACCGGCTTTGATACACTTGACAAGGCAATGGTTGTATGGCTTGATCCAAAGGAGAAAAAAGCGGTGCACCGGCGCGTCGACATTATTGTCAGCCCTTGGAAGACTATAGGGTGCGCCATTTTAGGCTGGAGCGGTGAGACGACATTTCAACGAGACCTTCGGCGATACTGTAAGAAAGAAAAGGGGCTCAAGTTTGATAGTAGTGGCATTCGCAGCCGGGAAGATGGTCACTGGATCGACCTGGAGCGCAGCGATGCGAGCGCTAATAGCATGGAAGAAGCTGAGAGACGAGTATTCGAGGGACTGGACATTCCTTGGCGGCCTCCATGGGAACGATGCACGGGCTAAAGAAACTGTTATGAACGGTAGCGGCATGGCCGAAGTAGAAACGAGGATATAATGCTTGTTGCGAGATTCTGGATTGCGAAAAGCTGCAATTTATATTTTTCAGGCCCTCTTACGCGGCCCTATTATCAATCTCCTACACCCGAACATTTAGTCCCTAGAAGATCAGCTGGTAACAGGTGTAGGCCGCGTAACCCTTGAGGATGATATCGCAGAGGGCACTTAGGCCGAAGCCACTGCACGGTAGTTGTCAGTGATAGATCTACAATATAAATGGTGAAGATCACATACACAACACGGCCCTTAGGACCGGCGTCGCTGGTGTAGCCTAGGAGGTAGATGAGGCGGGACAAAGACCAGACACCACCGACGGTGGCGGCGGCGAGGGGATGCTGAACGCCGGCGACGAGGAGTGAGCCGAGGAAGGGAGTCAGATTCTCCGTGAAGTTGGCGTGAGCACGCTGGGCTGTCAATGAGGGTAACGGTTAGCACTATAGAGGATTTTCTCTGCTCAAACGAGCAAGAGAGGTGGAGAACGTTGGCGAGATGGACGCCGCCACGTACCACAGTTGAATTTGGAGGCGCTCGGATTCTTTGCAACTTCCTCGTCCGAGGCGTAGGGAGCGGGGTAGGGGACCTTGGCAAGCTTTCTGAACTTCGAAGTGCGCAACATATGGACGGAGTTGAGAAAGAAGGTGGTGGTGGCTACGGCGAGCACGTAGCTAAGGTAGAGTGTTTGTTAGCATCGTTGTTGTATAGCGTGTTATTGAAGAGAAATCCTCACCTGTACTGATCGGGGATCTCGAGTGCGACAGGCATACTGGCTAATTTTGGGAGGCCAATTCTTAGAAGTGGATGTGACGCGTTAGAGACGGTTCAATAGATAGAAACGTGTAAACGGTTAATGATGTCGACTCGTGTTTTGTATAGGTGGGACACGGGACGTCGGCCATTTAAATGTGTTTTTTTTTTCCCCACGAGATGCTAGGTTTCAGTCCCCTGTTTTAGTCGCTGACGACGACATCTTCTGCCTCAGCAACCTCCCAACTTGAACCGAGCTAGAGAACTGGCGGACGTGGCCCACCAGGCGGAGGGTTGTCGTTTACTATCCCTATGTTGAGAGCCTTTATTATTAGAGGAGGCTCTGGCACGTTTTAGTTAGTTGTCTACAAGCTTCCGCCTACACAAGTCCGGATCATAGAGACAGTCTCCGCAGCAAACCCCAAACTCCGCCAAAACGTCCGCTAGAAAAGCCGACACCAACCTGTACAAGGTTCTTGTTCTTCTGATTGCAACACTGATTTTAACCCCCCCCCCCAAAAAACAAGATTTTTTCTATATCCCTTCTATTAACATACCATCGTATTTTTGGGTGCCCCTGTTGGCGACCCCGGTGGTGCTGCTCCAACGACCGCCGCCTGCTTTGTTGAACTCTCAAGGTAATTAGGATGTGGTACTATGGGGCAATATGTCCTATGTTGAGGATTTGGTTATCTATTATATTTCAACTATCTTCAGTATTTCCTTTATTTTTAAAGTAGTAATTCTTCCAACTAATCTTCCAACTATCTTCCAACTATCTCATCTATCTTGGAGATACAGTAGGGTAGTACCTAGTAGGGGATGAATAGATGTCGCCACTGACTGACTGTACTAATAAGGTAGTACGTACAAAGGTATTCTTAGCATAAAAGTTGCCTCCCTCGAAGGGCAACGAGAACGGCGTCCGAAAACAACGCTGGACGATCCCATGTGCTAGTTCTCAAACAAACCAACATTCTCACTGCATGTAGCCATTGCCCTTAAGCCAGGCCACGACATCGTCTGAATCCCTCTCAACCCAGGACAACTTCGCCTGCACCGAGTCAATCACCTGGCGGACAGAGTTGTCCACGCCGCGAATATCTTTGCCCTCGAAGAAGGCCTTAAACTGTGACAGTTGGTCCGGCGTCCCCATACCTTCGCAAAAGTACTTGACGAGGTTCTTAAGCATGGAAAGCCCAGGTGGGAAGCGCTCATAGAACGCATCCCAGTTGGCCAGAAAGTGCTTCCATGCTGCATCCGCGCCTGTGCGGCTGCTACGGATACCCCCGAGCGGGATATACACATCCTGGTCCTTAATAGCTTCGCTGTTATCCACAGCGGCCAGTAGCTGTTTAATGACCTGAGGATCCTTAGAAAAGCCGCATCCCCTAAGTGCGGAGATGCGCTCATCGGAAACACTTGACGTCCGATAACGGTCTAGAAGTTGGTTCATCTTTTCGCAACGGGAGATAGGTTAGTAATTTTCCCATATACGAAAATGCTCTCCCGGTTCTCATTTACATACCTCAGCCTCACCACCATATCGAGACGCGATTGCATACACTGTTGTTCTCAACGTTGGGTGAAGTGCAGACATGTCTCCTTTCAGGCTCTTGTCGAAAGCATTCTGTGCGGCTTTGATTGTCTCCTCATCGCCACACATGGCGGCGGACCTCATTACCATGTCCTTCAGTTGTTGATCAACATGACCATCAGTCTCGCATATTTCGTACCCAAGCTTCCGAACGATTGGGGTAACAAGGTCCTTTCTAAAGGCTTTGAGACCCTCCGTGACTGCGTCATCCTGGAACATCCATGCCGTTGAAATCGCACCGAGACCCATAAGAAGTTCCTTCCACACAAAGAAAGAGGTCTCATCTGCGAAGCTCTGTGCTAGCGTGAGGAAAGTAGACGTCTTCATGTAGCCAGCCGCAGTCAAGGCCGCGGCGTCCGCGACTAAACCAGTCCTGTCTGTGATACTCAGGGTTCCGTCGCGTGCCGCCTCGGCAAGGCGAGCTAGAATTTCGGGCGAGTACAACGTTCTGTAGACTGAAGGGTGATCGGCATTGAGCTTGAAGAAGCTGCCAGCTGAAACATTCAGCGTAGTCTCCCGCCCTGTCATCACAGTAGTGCGGTCAACCCCAAGTTCCGTGCGAAGGCCGAGAATGACAGGATAAATAACTTGGTCATCTTCGACAGTGACATCGCCAGTCCGGAGAAAGCGGTTCTGCTGGACTGTAACTTTCTTGGTGACAGAATCCTCCGAGACTGACAAGACAGGATACCCTATTTCTCGTGTCCATGGGGCCATGACTTTGGTCACCGGCTTGCCGCTCGCTTCGCTCAAGCAGTTCCACAGATCATCAGTTGTGGTGTTCTTGTAAGAAAATTTCTTCAAATAGTCTCTAATACCCTTCAAAAACACGTCTTCTCCAATGTGTACCGAAATCATGCGGAGAACAGAGCATCCCTTCTCATATGAGATGGCGTCAAAAATCTGGTTGATCTCGTTGGCGCTCTTGACAGGAACCTCAATAGGGTGACTGCTCCTGAGGGAATCCAGGTGCAGGGCATCTTGCAGTGAGCTAATGACGAAATCGGCCCAGATATTCCACTCAGGATAGAAAACGTTGGCACCGTACAGAGAAGCCCAAGTGGCAAAGCCTTCCTTGAGCCAAAGGCCTTCCCACCACTCCATGGTAACCAAGTTTCCGAACCACTGGTGAGCAAGTTCATGAAGAACAATGTCAGTAACTCGGCGTTTGCGGGCAGCGCCGGCATTTTCTTCAACAAGCAAATCAACGGCCCGGTATGTGATCAGCCCCCAGTTCTCCATGGCACCCTCTGCGAAGTCAAGGACAGCGATTTGATCCATCTTAGGCAAAGGAAACTTGACTCCAAATTCTTTCTCAAAAAGTTCAAGAGTGCGCGCTCCGAGAGCAGCAGCATGTCGGCCGTATTCGACATTCTGATCAATCGTAACATAGGTGCGGACCGGAATGCGGAAGAGATTGGATTCGACATAGTTAAGCTCACCAATGACGAATGCGGTGAGATATGTTGACATGGTAGGGGAAGTGTCGAATTTTACAGCCTTTCGGGTACCATCCGAGATGCTACTGTAAACTTCGGCCTCAGATTTGACAGGCATGTTGCTCAAACAGGTCAGATGCTTTTCTGCAACGAGCGTGATGTCAAATGTTGCCTTGAGTGCCGGCTCATCAAAGCAGGGAAATGCCTGCCTGGCACCAGTGGGTTCCATCTGCGTTGTCGCGATAAAACCCTTGGTGCCATCGGTCTTCGTATAGCCGGAACGGTAAAATCCTACCATCTTGTTGTTGAGCTGGCCAAGAAAAGTCAACTCGAGCTGCGCCTTGCAACCCTCGCTGAGCTTTTCGGCAAAGGAAACGGTGATAGTCTGACGAGCTTCATCCTGAGTCACTTCGACGTCCTGGCTGCGCAGAAAATGTCAGTACTGGATCTCGAGCAGAGACATCTGTAGGGGACCCCTAGAGCTCCCGCCGTCGGCTAGGCAGCGAAATGGTGATGCGACAGCAAGATCCCATAGCTATCAGTTTAGACACAACTTACCCAAACTGTTTGTCCTCCGAGGTAACTTTTGCGCCAAGAATACTAAGTTCCAAGCTATGGAGGGTAATAGAATTGGACTCCTCAGCAACGTCGAGATCAATCACAACTTTACCGTTGAAAGTAAAGTTGTTAAAGTCAGGCTCAAGTTCCAATTGGTAGTGGCGTGGAATGACGGTAGCGGGGAGGAGATCACGCTCCGGGACGTTTCTCGCCGCAGTGGTTAGGGATTCAGCAGCTCGGCACATCTTTGGTCTATCCTCGTATGTTGGTTGTGAAGCTTAGAGTCAAGATGAGGGCTGAGAAGAAGAAAATAGCACAAGCAAACGGAGCACCACGAGCGACGTCTACTTAATAAATAATAGAACCCAAAACTCGGTCGCCCACCCTCATAGAGTCAACATGCACCCCGCGGCGGGGCACATAGTTAAATGCTGACCCAGCGACGATCGTTAGTAATAGTTTGGGTGAGTCCATGAGATTTATGTCACTAACAGTAAAATTTACCTAAGCCGCCTTGATATCAGAGCCTTAGCCTAAGGCATATATATAGAGGATCAATTGCGTACGATGCCAAGTACTAAGATGGAAAGGGTAGCAGGGACAATAAGGGGAATAGCGGATGACTGTGAGACTGTTGGCCTAAAAATGGCATATTTGTAAAAAGCTTAACGCTTTGGACGAACCACTGCTAGAAGATGCAAGAAATTCTGTATTACTTAGTGTATATACAATTAATTTGTTTAACGGCGCATGTAGCGACGGCGAAGCTCCTGACTGATCCTATTCTCGTTTTCGGGTGTCTCCTCCACCATCTCAATCCCATTATTGCCCAGCAAATAATCCGCCACATACTTCATAACATAAAACATCTCGCGACCTGTCGGGATAATCTCCTCATCTGGAAGTAAGAAGCCATAAAGACCATGGTCACGAAGCTTGATTTGATAACTAAAGTGGGCGTTCATGTCATGGTAGAACCAGTCCATCACCGAGCCAGCACCCTCATTGATTTTGCTGCGCGGAATAGAATGCTTCGTCCTCTCGGTCATCAAGGCAGCATCGCACGCTGGCGAGACGCTATATGACTCCCCACTAGACACGCGGATTGTCTTGGCGATACCAGCTGCCAGTTCCTCCAGATTCTCCAGATTTGGAGGCTCGACAGAGCACGAATATGCATACGGGAAGAGGATTTGCTGCGAGTAGGAGTGATAATCAATCATTCCCACAAACTTCACGTTATTCTTTTGCGTCTCTTCGTGAGCCCATCTCGAAAATGCCAAGGCTTCAGCGGCATCAAAAGGTTCCTCGCCGCCATAGTCTTCTGAGCAAGGGTCAGTCTGCCTGTGCTGGGAAGAGTCGCCAAAACCAAATGATCGGTCAAGATCGTACCCCTTGCACATCCTGAGACTGGTTTCCTGCCTAGATTTTCGCCAAAGCCTGTCACTCTGCCAAGAGTATTCCATGCCGTCCGGGTTCAACACCGGAATAATGACGACGTCGAAGTGATGCAAAAACTTGGTAATGACCGGATCTTTTCCGAACTCCGTAATCAGGGACCATGCCACATAATTTGCAGTTGTTGTCGAGATCCATTCACGCGCATGCAGACCAGCCGTTATTACCATAGTCTTTCTTGGGCCATCACTGGCGTCAGTGCCGCGGTGGCCAACCCGAAGAGCGGGGATCTCACGGCCTTCAGAGGATTGCCCAATAGACAGGTATTTGACGTGCTCCGGAAAAATAGACTCCAATAGTTGCATCCACTGCATGATTGTTTTCAAGGGGTGGTATCGTAGGAAGAACAGGCTGTCATCCACAGTAAGGCGGCTAGGCGACCAGCCAAATGTCCCCTTGGGTCCCAAAGGGTGTGGCGCCAAGTCTTTGGGGAGAGAATCATATACCGCTCGCGAAAGGTCGGATATCAATGTAAAGTGCGAAGACTGTAGTTCCTTGGGAAGTAGGCCAAGGAGGGGCGAGACTTGGTTGGTAGGCATGCGGATATCGACGTAATCACGGCTGACGCCCCAAACGTCAAGGAATAGGCGACTCGACGCCTCAGCTAGGGCGTGCTCCTCTTCCGTATTTGTGACATTGAATCGCATGACAATTTCGTTGGCATATTTGTTGCGCAGGCTGTCAATGCTGGTAGTCGATCGGGCAGCGTCTTTGGTGCGGTGTCGACCAAAGAGCAATTCAACCGCGCTGTCCCTCAGTTTGGTCAGAAACGGAAAGATAGATGCGCCTCTATCGATAGTGCCTGCAAGCGCTTCACGGTTCCCTCCATCGTGACTATAGAGGCCATTGCTTCCGAGCCGGTGGGCGGAGACGACCGCTAGCAGTGTGGTCGCAAACCTGATGGTCTTCATCGCGAGTCGAGCATGGATCGGAGGGGACGCTCGCTACGTAGGGGCCCCGGGCTGTAGATAAAACTGGAGGGTATAACTCGGGGCTATACATGGGGTTATCGACTGCGGAGTTGACAAAGGAAGCCGTCGAGGAAAGAAGCTATCGGCATTATTTTGGTTGGCGACATTGCTGCACCGGATACGGACGGTATCACCCACTGTCGCGCGGAAGAGCGGGGCAAAGACTGCGCCTCTGTCCATTGGCCACGCAAGCCTGAAACCCACGCCGAAGCACCTACTGAGAGTACCGAGCCAAGGAAGGTACGTAAGATTGATCTGTCAACGACTTTTACATCCTACGCGTCAGGGAGCGAGTTTCTTGTCGAGTGAATGGGTGAAGCCAGCAGCAAACAAGTGCAGCACGATCAATGTGCCTTAGTAGTTTACCTGTTACTAATAAGGTACTAAAGTACTTAGGTATTTCAGACGCCATTAAATCTGTAACTAGAGGCATGGGATCTACCTTGGTACCTACCTATGTACAGGCTACACCTACATAGGTACCGACATACATAGGTACCTACCTATGTATGCACAAAACAACGTTAATTACCTAACTAGTAGGTAGTTAGTGCAAACGATTCTACAAGCAGTACTTAGCTGGTAGGCGTAGGAATAGGTGGAGGGCAGAGATAAGAAAAAATAAGTATATATCTAAAGCGCAAAGGGAGACAAGAAGAATAAGAGAAATGAGAAAGACAAGGAAGACAAGGAAGACAAGAAAAAAGGGAAAGATCAGAAAGGTCTGGTAGGTAGGTAGGGTAGGTACTGACAGGTACCTCTCCAGCCCCCTGGCTTGCAAAGCACCGAAAACTCCACTTGGCTTGAATACTGCCACCCAGTGGCTTTGCCCAATTGTCCTGATCGAGACCATCTTGCATTCAAGCCCAGCAACTTGTCCATCCCAACTCTCGCTAATTATACCTTCATCTCCCTCTTGCACAAACTACTGGGCCTTCAGCACTTGCCATACAGCCTCCCGCGCTGCCTGAAATGCTTACCGCTTAACCTGCTCGAGTCCGCGCGTCGCCCAGCCAGCCGGCCACCAAGGACCATTGCGCGCTGTACCTACCATGCATGGCGATCCTCACAATGCCCTTTTTACGCCGACGTGGCAACCTACCTGCCAATGAATCGGATATTCGGCACGAGAAAACTTCGTCAAAAAGCGATAAGGCTGACAAAAAGGCCATCCCCGCCGTTGGTAACGATGCGCAGGCGACAGATCTCGACCACACCATCGCCACAGCACACACTCCCCGCGACTCAATTACCAGCCGGCCTGATACGTCACACAACCATGACGACCTCAGTAGACAGAAACGGTTCTCTATTCTGAGATTCAGAAACGCGTCAGATTCGCAGCTCTCCTTAAAAGCAAAACAACATGCAGAGCAATTACCCCCCTTGCCTCCAAGTACTGCTATTCTCCAAACATTATTAATTCTTCTGCGCCTGGCTAACCTGAAAACAGCTCCCGCCATCATTACCACTGCACCGACCAACGATATCAATGCCCCTCGCAGAGTGAAATCACGAATGAGCCTCGCTACCTCTAAATTTCGCCGCTCCAATGACATCCCTCGAGACGGCAGCCAGCAAAGCCGACCCAAGAGCCAAAGACAGGCCAGGAAGTCATTCAGCGATGCAAGAGGGCGGCCTACCACGGCAGCATTAGACGAGCCTCAGTCCCCGCCGTTAGAATCACGAACTTCTACTACATCGAACGGAACATCTCTAACGACCCCGGCGTATCGCCCCTCCGAGTCCTCGAGGTCTGATGCTAGTTCCACCGACAACGCCTTGCTATCAAGTCCCAATACCACGCCCAAGAAGACTCCAACATCTTCCATCTTCCACTTAAGAAGAATGAAAAAGGCACCGGAACCCATGTTTCCTCTGGCACACTTGCCACAGAAGAGCAGGGTTGGAGCCATCGGGCGGTCGGCATCCGCATTGAGCGTGGCCACTACGCCCCGTCCAACCTCGGCGCAAAGTGCCACGACCCCAAGACCAAATCTTGATGGCATAGATAGTAGGCATGGCTCGCAATACTCCACAATTGCTACCCTGCAGCGAGCAGATAGCCGTTCTGGACAGTCGTCACCGACCAGGGTCAGTGTGTTGCGTGGCCGTTCCTCGACAATGAGCTCACTGGGGCGTGACTCGACCGACGATCACCCCGTGCTTCCACAAGCCCGTACTTCGATATCAACTGGAAGAAAGAGCTTCGGGGACTTGCTAGGTATCAGCCGCCTTCGTCAAAACTCAGATCTTGCACGCCAAGGAGCTCTCACTCCATTGACGCCAGGCTCTGTTCCCTCCAACCATAATTCCTTCCAATTGAGCCGCGATACTATCATGTTACCAGAAAGACTAAACGACGAGTCTGCAACTAAGTATTTGGAAAGGCTGGAAGCGGATGTTCCACGCGGCATCATCGCAGCGAGCTTGGCTAAGACTCCGGATCAGTTCTTCGGCACAGTCTTGCGAAGCTACATGAGGCGCTTTGGCTTTTTTGGCGATCCCATGGATATGGCCTTGAGAAAGCTTCTCATGCAGGCTGAGCTACCCAAAGAAACACAGCAAATCGATAGGTTTTTGCAAGCCTTTGCAAACCGGTATCATGAATGCAACCCGGGCATCTACTCTTCTCCCGATCAGGCATATTTTATCGCATTCTCGCTACTCATTCTTCACACTGACGTGTTCAACAAAAATAACAAACATAAGATGCAAAAGTCTGATTATGTCAAAAACACGCGTGGAGAGGGCATATTCAACGATATACTAGAGTGCTTCTATGACAACATATCCTATACTCCCTTTATCCATGTTGAGGATGAGATAGACCTGCCGGCGGACCGAAACGCAACTCATAAATCGAAGAGGAAGCCTATTATCCCCGCTCCAGGTGGCGAGACTGCTGCCCGTGCGGCAAAGGAGCCAATCGATCCATATACCCTCATTTTTGAGGGAAACCTTGAACCATTGCGGCCAAATTGGAAAGACACAATGTATTTGGAGGATCACTTCAATTATCTGGGTACAGCAACTTCCCTCAATATGAACGACCTACAGAAAACCTTCTTTCGTACAGGCGTGCTGCAAATTGTGTCGCCGAGGTCCCGACCCGATGCTTTCATGTCGGAAAAGACCGCTAGCAACCCGGATGAGGCTCCGCAGGGAATTGTCGATATTAAAATCACAAAGGTCGGCTTGCTATGGCGCAAGGATGCCAAAAAGAGGAAAACCAGGTCACCTTGGCAGGAATGGGGAGCTATCCTCACCGGTGCTCAGCTATACTTCTTCCGCAACACAAGCTGGGTGAAAAGTCTCGTGCACCAATACGAAAACCATATCAAAGCTGGCCACGATGGTGTCCCTATTACTTTCAACCCCCCCCTTCATGAGTTCAAGCCAGATGCATTGATGTCGACGCACGGGGCGGTGGCCTTACTGGACACAACATATAAAAAGCATAAAAATGCATTCGTCTATGTACGACAAGAAGGACTTGACGAAGTTCTTCTTGCAGATAATGAAGATGAGCTGAATGACTGGCTAGCTAAGCTGAATTATGCTGCTGCCTTTCGGACGTCAGGTGTGAAAATGCGCGGCATTGTTGGCGGGAACTACGATGGTCAAGGCAGGAGAGGTATGAGACGCCTTGATAGCTCCGATGGTACTCAACTTGTTCAAACGCCTACTGGACCTGTTACGATCGCGCGTGGTAAGATTGACTTCAAGATGGCAGAGGATATTCAGATTGCACGGCGCGGATACATGAAAGCACGGATTGCAGAGTCAAATCACAAAGTGGAGGAGGCCCAAAAGCAACTCGAAGAGCAGCTCCGGAATGCTCGCCATCTTCAAATACTAGCACCGATACAACCGCGGACACGGGAAAACCTGCTATCTGCTGCTGCTCGTATGAGTGCCCAGCTCAAGTGGACTCGCATGCAGATTTGGAAGGAGACGTGTCACCGAGATATCTTACTCCAAGATTTGAACGAAGAACTTCCAGCATCCCCAGCTTTCTCAACGCCAAGCAAAAGACAAAATTTGGAGCTGGCTGGTTCGCCAACCCCAAAGCCTGCTGTTGTGAGGATAGAATCCAAAGCAACCAAGCACAGCACAAACGAAAACGGCCCCGTCACACCTGTAGAGCCATCCGCTCTTCGGCTTCCCTGTGTAGCAAATGTGCCTAAAGGCAACGAGGCACTGAAAGAAAGCGAGCCCGATTCGGCGTCTCGGAAAAGTGCTGCATCACCGACAAGAACCCCAGTATCTAGTCCCGTCTCGAAAAGAGCAAGGCGTCAAAGTGAACCTGAAAATACACAGCCACGCAAATCGATTGACTTGGACGATATGGATGCCGAAGAGAGAGATTTACTGAGGCAGGCAGGGCTTCTAGGAGACACAACAAGGAGAGACAATGCTGACAAGTCGAGTGCATCCCTCGCCACCGCCGACTCTACGGACACGACAGCTGAACGTGACAAGCTGGAGAGAACGAAAATCCGCCGCAGTCTTCAGCGCACTCTTAGGGAGAGTGCGGGCCACCTGTCTCATCACAGGAGTAGGAGAGGAAAAGAACCTGATGGTAACCTATCCGAGGAAGTTGGAAGAGACCACACGCTAGCACGTGGCACGGGTAGCTTTGTTGTCCACGGCAAGAAGGCTTCCGTTATTAACTTGGGCAATGAAATTCAAAGCATGACCAATGATGATAAAATCATTGCATTGAAACTTCAACACCAGAGTGATCAGCCCCCGTCCCCAAGCCTAAGTTTCGGGGGCGATGAGGATTTTCATTCTGCTATTGAAGCCTCTTTGGAAGGTGCCGAGTCGCGCAACCGGCGTGAATCTGCCGCAAGCGCAAATACAGCCACTGCAATGAGCTTCAGAGAGCTTCACCGGAAATATTCGTCTGCGCAAGCTGCTAGGACTGTTTCCGCTGGCGGGCGTCTTGCAATCCCGTCTGATGCTGAAAGTGAAGCTGCGGTGAGTTTTTCGGATGGACGGAGGTCCTCTTTACCGCCCATTGAGACGGAGTCGGATGAGGAAGGTGTCGAATCAGACACAAATGGGGAGTCTGCGGCAGACGCTACTCTCGATCTGCGAGCTGGAAATAGCTCGGATAGCAATAATGATAGCGAAGAACATGACTCAGGCGGGGGCGCTTCGAACCAACACCTTGCCAAGCTTTCCAGTCGCGCATTGCGAGTGGCAGATACATAGAGGCAGCACAAGCGAACACCGGATGGCCTGGCTATTTCATCAGAACGAACTGCCCATACTAAGCGCTGCGGCAGAAGAACAAGAGAAGTACTTTGCGATTTACGTTCGTGTTATTTAGCGATTGTGGGGAGTGAAAAAGAGAAGAAGGATAAAGAGACAGAACATATTCAGCCCAGAAGCGTATTGATAGGCAGAGGAGAACTTGTCAGCTTGATTCTCTAGGAAACCTAGGGGAATATTCTACAGTTATATAACCATAAGGGCAAACAGTAACTGTATCAGCACAGGCCAGTGACTGGTTAGGCTCCAGCCACCCTGACCACCAGGAGGCAAACATCATGGGCCGTGGTTGTCTGCACCACACTGTGGATACGAGCCATAGTGAATATGGTGAATAGGGACATAGTAACTAAGAAAGCGTGTCGTTATAGCAACATTACCAAAGACTACTTGTACTATTCTATTTATGGCACTATTTTCATGCGGTCTTATGGGGGACCAGCGAGGCTGTTATGCTTACTGCTTCTTCTGTGTCTGTATATTGTAATGCATATCGCCCAGAATACACTCAAATTCCTCACCGACCCCTAATCCCCTATTAGACCAAGTACCTAACAGAGTCACGCTTCTATTTATTTCTTGCCCTTCTTCTTCTTCTTAGCCCCGCCACCACTGGCACCACCACCACTACCAGCTTTCTCAACCTTGACACCGCCACCGCCCACAAGACCCAGCGTTTCCTCCTCCTTGACAACGCCCCCCTGCGTCGAGTCGGCCACCTTCTTCTTGCCCTTCTTGTTCTTGGGGCGGTACGACGAGCGGTCCCGCAGCGGCAGCCAGCGCTCCGGGTCAGGCGCCAGCATCTTTCCCTCCTGGTAGTCCTTAGGCAGGCGGCGGCGGCGGCGTCGCTTCGCGGTCGCCTTTTCGGTAGCGGCAGCATCCTCGGTGGCTGCACGCTTCTTGCTGCTTTTCGGCCGGCTCGGGGCGGTCGCAACGCCTGCCTGGATGAGGGCCTTGACGTTGATGCCCTTGGCGAGGGATTCGGCGGGCGGGAGCTCTGACATGTGCTGGTTCGTCTTGTCCGTATCCATGGCGGCAAGCGAGGCGACGAGACCGGCAGAGGCAATGGAAGATCCCTTGTGCTCTGCGAAGAGCTTCTCAAATGCCGAGCCTGCCAGCTTCAAGTCTTCTGGGTTAGACGACCGCATAAGCTCGATGCCAGATTCGCGCAGGAGGGAGTCCGACGAGGCGTTTGGACGCTTCGTCCAGTGATTGGCAGCAGTGACAAATTCGGCCTTCGCAGAGTTCTCATGTCCCTGTGCGCGCATCAAAGATACCGCGAGCGCAACCAGGCCGGGGCTGAAGCGAACATCTCTTGCGACATCCGTGTCTTCCTTCTCTAGTCGCTTGAAGCACATCTGGAGCAGGGAAAGGGCCGCGCCCTTCCGACTGAGGCGGAGCTGGAGCTGAATGATGGTTAGAACAAGGCCCACATCCAAAGGTCGCTTGGTCAGAAGAGCCTGCAGCTTGCGGACAGCAGCTCTGTCATCTAGTCCCTCGGCTACAGCGGCGGCGTTCACGACTGCCATGGAATTGATACTGGCGCTGTTCGTCGGCTGTTCCGATTGCTGAAGGAGCTTGTGTGTCTTTTCCTGGACGCCGCTTGATTTATGTACATCCAGATCAAGCAGATATAAATTATGGCGCTCGCGACTTGATTGGTATCGGAAGAGCTTGGAGTCTTCCGGCTTTCCACCCCCTAAAGTTATTTTTCGCTGAAGAAGGTATGGGTTCGCAGGCTTCGTTTCAAGGGAGAGTCGATTCTGTCTGGCGACAATGACAAAATCTTTCTCGTCGTGACTAGATGCAGCGTGAGTACGCAGACGAAAAAAAGAGCAAGAGTATCACCCAGCGTACCTGAGTGACCCTATTGAATTATACAGGTCAAGTGCATCTTTTACCTTGCCCTCTCTGGCATAGATGTAGGCCTGCTGAAGCCAAATCGGTCGAAGCTCCGCCTCCTTATCATCTTCCCCCAAGTCGTCAGAAGCCTTGCAGAGAGTTTCTGCTCGTTGAAGGAGCTTGGAGGCCTCATCAAGCTCGCCTCTGGCAATTCTGGCGCACGCAATGTTGTAACACAGTTCGAAAGAATCGGGCATGCTGCGAAGTGGCTCAGATGGCGTGGACAGGCCGCTCCACTCTGCTTGGGCTTGCACTGCTTTGAGGTTTATGTTCACGTCGTTTGCTTCGTCGCCCACATTACCATCTAGCAACTCCTCGTATATTTGCCCGGCTTCGCTAAATCGTTCAGCCCGATAGGCAACCTGAGCGGCGATGTGCTGCAGGCTACGTCCACGCAAGCTGGCCTTTTCGAGGGTCGCTGTCGCTTCCTCGAGATCTCCGGATTTATAGAGAGCATAGGCTTTTTCGAGGATACACTTCGACTCGAGCGCCGAGCCGCTCTCGGCGAGAAATCGTGCGGCATCACTGAACCGGTCAAGCTTTAGCAGGGCCACTAGCTTGGTGTGCCTGGCGAGAACATCGCTCTTATCGGCCTTGATCGCAAGGTTGGCGGCTTTGAGGACCTCTTCGTGGTCGTCAATTGATGCCTGACGCAGCAGGGAGCTGAGGGCGGCAGCTGGGTCTTGGGGCATGGTTGTTGCGCTCAGTTCATAGCTTGACAATCGGCGTCTCTGGCGTTGGGGTTCGGGGGTATATTAAGATTAGGCCGTTTTCGTCAGCGTTTCAAGGTCTATGCCCTGCACGCAGAGTTCTGGGGCGCTTGTGGAGGGTTGGTTGTCTTCGGGGCGTTGTGTCCTCGCGCAGAGTTCTCCCAGTTTGTCCAATTGCGCCAGTGGTTTTTGGGGGATCGCGGGGTTGGCTTGAAGCGGGGCGTTCATCAGGGCACATGTTACCCTACACTGGATAGCAGCAATATGTAGGTAGTTACCCCTAATTAAGTATTGTATTCACCTTATGTGTTTTCTATATCTTAGGTATGTTTTATATCTTGAGCGTTCTATCTATTGATGTAATTTTAAACATCTTTATTGTTTTATCTCATTGTCTTTGCTATACTTACCTTGAAGATTGTTTGGGAGGGGATTAACAAATGCTGCCACCTACTGTATGTATACCTCTGGTCAACACCCGCACTCTGTGGACTTCTAGTAGTTAACTGCGGCAACCATTTTCTGGGAGGCTGGGTCTTAGTCGTCATGGCCCATTCCTTATAATTATGGTGAAGACAGAAGCGCCACGTAGTCTGGGTAGACAAAATAACAGCCCATCTACAAGCATTTAACCCATATCGAAGATTTTGTCATAAAGACATCAGCTTCAAATCCTACCTGGGTTTTCAAAAACTCGTCTTCAGCAACAACTGAACGTAAAGCGGGTAGGGCCTGTGTAAGCTGAACCGGGCTAACTTTTGTTCTCGCGGAATTGATGGACTTGTCTTGTCTTGGCATGGATCGCTCAGGCTCGCTGTAAGTTGCAGGCAAGCCATTTGTACGAATGACAAATCGAAGACTTCCAACAGAAGTCTGGCAGCCTAGTCAAAAACAACAGCACATTGCAAGAAATGGTACAGCGACTACATGTAGGTAGGTAGTGACGGGAAACGATGAGGCACGTACCTGGACATCGATCCAGAAACGAAAGAGAGCAGGTGCGTGGCTCACCAGGCGAGGCCGGTTCGCGCCTACGACATGCACCAAGGAGGGAAATAACCGATACGTTTGGGTAATAAAATGCCCCAAAAGGTCCCCTTTTCTGGATCGAAGGTGCATTTACTGGCAACAATGTAGACCGAGAAGCTCGCTCGGCAGGCGCTAAATGTGTATTCCACTAACGGTTGAGCGGGCCGGCCTTTAGACTGCGCATTCAAACACTGCTTTCACATGATTTGGCAGTTTTCCATACCTGCACCACCCCCCCTCCCCAACACGCCCCTGGTGCTCAGCGACTTCTGGACATTTCATTGACTTTAATCTGTTTCATATTTCAACTGTGCATGTCATATCTTTCTGATATATCCGATTCCTGCATGATCACTTCCCGCTGCGATGGATCTGGATATTGAGATGGGCGATGCCGCCGACGGCCACCACGATGCGGTGCTGGTGCCCCTGCCTGACGCAGACGATATTCTGGTATGATAGACTCTGGCCAACAATGGCATTATCCTCGCGACTAACGTCTTCTCAGCAACCGGACGAGGTCGACGAGCCCGGCGAGATTGCGGACGATGACCCAAAACCTGACGAGGACGCCACTACAATCGTACCCAACAAGATTAACATACGAGGCGTCGACTCTCTACACACAGATGACATCAAAGCATATGTCAAGTCCCACTTCGCCCACGTCGATAGAGTGGAATGGGTCGATGACACATCTGCAAACCTGGTCTTTGGCTCTGACTCGACTGCCCGCGACGCGATGATCGCGCTCAGCTCCATTGAGATTGCAGATGTCACCGCTCTGCCCGCCGGGGAAACGCTCCCCGCAAAGCCCGTTGAGGGAAAGCCGGAGATTACTCTACACGTCAGGCTCGCCGTGGCTAGCGACCGAAAGCAAGCCGGCGCGGCCCTTCGCAGCCGCTACTATCTCCTCCACCCAGAACACGACCCCGAAGAGCGCCGCCGACGTCAGCAGGACTCTCGCTCGCGCTACAGAGATAGGGACAACGGCGGTTATCGCAGGGGGGGCGGCCACCGCCGGCGCGACGACTCGGACGAGGAGGTGGAAACGTTTGAGGCCAGCATGTACGACGATGCGCCTCGTCCATCGACAAGAAGACGGTCCGACTCTGGCGACAGACGAGATTCATATGCGCGAGAGAATCGCGGCAAGGAGCTCTTTGCAGACAAAGCGTCGCGCCGCAACCGCTCTGCGTCGCCCATTCGCGACAACGACGGCGATGCCTCTATGGGCAGTACGCATGATGTATCGTCCCGCAACAGAAATTCGGCCCGTGGTGTGAAGGATCGGCTCCGCACAGAAAACGGTGCCAAGGAGTTGTTCCCCTCTAAGTTCGGTTCTGCCAGTGGCCAACTCGATAGACTTGAGGACGCCATCGGGTCCGCTCATCTTCGTGAGGAGGATATGCCAAAAGTCGTCACAGTTCCCGTCGGTTCGCGGGGCGGAAGCTTCCACATTAAGGGCGCAGCAAGCCAGATTGGCGAAGGGACCGCGGGGTTTAGCATCAAGGGTACCGCAAATGCCCGCGAGTTGTTCCCAGGCAAACTGGGCGGCAGTAACGCGGGTAAGGAATTATTCGAAGGGGGGAGGACAAAACAGAGACAAAAGGCTCAAGATCTATTTGGTTGATATATGACGACCTACCTGGCATTAAAAATGCAGGAATGGACCTAAGGATGGATTTTTGGCTTTTATTTTCAACCAGTCGAGTGTGCTTTGGGCCAATTAGCACCAGCAAAATATGAGGTTTGGCGTTTTGAACTATCCTAAATATATACATACCACTTACTCTCCCCCTCGATCTTAACTGAACATCGTCACCTATCACTACCACTTCTCTGATTTCACGTGCCCCGAACCAATGACGCTCGCCATATCCAGCGCTGTTGGCATGTCTGTCATGGCTGGCGGGCCGCATACATACACCAGGGTGTTATCTTTGCCCTCGCCAGGCTGGATTTCCGACAGGATATCACTCTGCTCCATTCTTCCAAAGCTGATACCGAACCTTCGTCTGCCCGCTACTTGAGGGTCTTGACGGCATTCGGCGCATCATACTCGTTGCTGGTGGGGTGGGCATCAACCTTCGGATGAGCATCCTGGGCCATCTGGCGGACGAGAAGGAGAGACTGAACATGCACGTCTCTGTATTGTACGGCACAAAGGTTCAGAAGATGGAGACCTGGACAAGGCGCTGTTTTTGGATAGAATCGCAGACCTATCTCAGAAGGACCGCGTGAGGGGTTCAGTGAGCTTTTTCTTACGCGATCAGTGTCTCACCGGGGAGAGTTGGGAGGGGATCGATTTGACGGAGTCCGCCGACGCGGACCTACAGAATCTCACCCGTACTTCGCTCTCCGGCTTCCATAGCCACATCGTTGCGGGATTCTCCGGTGCTTCCTGGACGGCCAACTCAAAATACGGCTCCGCCGCTTGCCAGGCGGCTGACGGCGGTGAGGCAATGGTAAAGTCGCCCAGCTTCGGGGCAAGCGTATCCAACCATTGTCCAGCAACAAACTATGAGGGAGGGTGCATCAGCCAAGATGTAGGCATGGTATGAAAGATGCTAAGTGATTAAAGACTCATTTTCGATGGGTCGCCTTGAAGCTGAGCCTCAAGATGCGAAGCTTCTCATGGGACGTTCGACGTCCACAATTGTCGCTGGCAGGAGGCTCTGTACATTCAGTCAGTCGTCTTTTTCGTCTGGTTCCTTTCTTTTCTTCGGCTTCGCGCTCGTATGTATATAATTGTTTACTGATCTAATTCCTTTCTCGCGAGGCTCTGCGGAAGTGCGCTCCTGATCTTGCCATATGACCGTGACCCGATTTTGCAGAGTAGTGATGAATGAGCAGCCTATAAGTGGCATCTTGGGATAGACACTGGGTGATCTGTCATAGAGTCTCCGCAGATGAAGCATGCGATGAACGACGTGGCTGCTAACAGATTTCCGCTGATGTTTCTGGCAAGTTTATGCATCCGCTCCGCCAGCTCATGGGTTAAGTGACACCGAGCCGGTTTACAAGACCCAATGAAGTATGTACAAGGTCACTCCATCGCAGAATGCACCACATTTGAATACATTATCGACAAGGATCATTTTACTTAGCGTGTGATTTCTATCTTACCACTTGCGCGTTTTAATCCACCGCAAAATACCGAAAGTCACAGCTGCTTCAACACGCTTTTCTTCTTGTTAACCACGGGATCGCGGCATTTGCACTAATCCAACACATCTCAAGACTCTGTCCAATTAACCTGCTCCATGACTTGGCCTGCGGTTGGATGTGTGTAACCGATTCGGAGACGAAGGCGAAGCGGCTACAGCGAAAGCGTTAGTACAGACGGACATGTTCTGCCGCTATGGGATGTGTATACTTACGCCCTTGCATCCTGAAACTCTCATCATTTGAGTGGCATCGGCGCCAGGTGACAGAGTTGTAGAAGATACACTGAGAAGCTGGAGCTTTTGAGATTTGGGGACGGCAGCCTGGAGGCCGACGTTTGACAAGGTAGCGGAGCTAGACGTATTCTGGAATTTGGCAGTCGCCTGTATCATACCTTCGGCGTTACGTTGAACCTGGAATGTGACGTTGAGGTCATTTGAATGATAACACGCAATGCCCTGGCTACCCTGGGGAGCTGACTGAGCAGCAGGAGCACTAGGCTGAGAGAGTATATCCAACCCAGATGATGATAGGCTGGCAGACTGCGCCGAGGATCCAGCTCCGCTACCAAAAAGATCCATTATGGACGAAGTATTGGACTGCAGGGGAGCGGCTGGGGTAGAATCGGAGCCGAAACCACCGCCTAAGATATCTGCCAATAGATCGGAGTTCGAGTTTTGCCCGCTATTGGATGGGGCAAGCGTCGTAGCCGGAGTATCCATGATATCAAGGAGATCTTGCTCTGTTGGTTTAACAATCTTGGATCTGCGGTTAGCAGCGGCCCTGGATTTTTTGGTCGGGGCGGGCCCGAGGACACGCGACTCCTCCTTGATTTGCGGCGGCGGCATCTTTTCTAGCACGCCCCTGCGAATTTGATCGAAGCCGAATAAGTTGCTGTACTCGACAGCCCGCTGCTGTACTTCGACATCCAAGCTAGTTTGGTGATTCTGTAGTATACGCCTTACCCTCTCAACCGAAGACGCATCTGAGAAGCGTGTGGTAAGCTTCATAAGTGCTGTGACAATATATTCTGTTGAAACTTGATTGGCGTAACTGCTGTTCAGAATGAGAGCAAATAGATCGATGACCTCGGACTCCTTGACTTCTTGCACGAGCTCTTCCTCTTCGTACTGGCCACCCTTGAGTAGCGCATCGGCATACTCTCCGATGCACCAGGCGCCAGCCTGAGTCAGGCTCTCTTGGGTAATATCCTTCTTCAGGTTGACGTACAACTTTTGCACAGCGTATGTTTGCAGCTCAGGGGTCGTTGCAATGAGGCGGACGTATGAAGAGAGGATCTGTTCCTTAACAAAGTTTCCAGCAAGGCAGAGAACACGCAGCATGGTATCAAAGTGCCATCTCTTGTTCGGGGCGAATTTATCTGCCGCGATACCAATTTGACTCGTCATTGTGGGCTTAAACTCATTATCAGCGACTTCCAGGAAAGCCAGGAGCTCACGAATCAAGACGCGAACGTTGCTCTCGTTGATAAGAGTGAAGCTCAGCTCCAATGCTCTCCGCCTGATACTGATGTCAGGATCTCTCAAACATTCCAGAATCGTGTTCCTATGTCTCTGGACGGCATTTGGTTCAATTGCAACAACCTTGATTAGGGTGTTGAGAGAAACGTAGCGGATGTTGTTATCACGGTTGGTCAAAAACTTTCCCAGAATATTGACACCTAAAACACGCAATCCTGAGTCGGCCTCGATATCGAGAATAGTTCGAACTGCTTCGTAGAGGATAGAATTTCCGACATTCTTAGAAGAATCCGTGTTTGTGGCCACCTGCGCAAGGATATCATTGATATGCTCGCTCGTTTCAGGATCACCCATGGCAAGTATTCTCAGGAGGCGAAGAATCTTGACTTGCAAGAAGGGGTCCGTGATACCTGTGACATCATGCTCCGGCGCATAGCCGGAAGTGGATAGGCTTTTCAGGATCTTGACGAGACCAGGAACGAAAGAGCGGAATTTCTCTACGATACCCTCCTCGCCGCCCTCCTCCTCATCCGCTTCACAAAGGCTAGTCACCAGTGTCAAGCCGCATAGCAGGACGCCATGGTTTCTGTCCGAGAGCAGCTGAGTAGCCTTTTCAAGGAAATGTTCCTGGAGATCTGGCACCTTTCGACATATTCTCATAGCACAAAGTGCTGCCTTGCGACGGATGTAGGGGTTCGAAGTTGATAAAAGGTTCTCGATTTCCGGGAATAAGTCTCTTGACATTTCAATTGACGCAATGTTTCCGAGCGTGCAAAGCGCCAGGCCGACGATATATTGGTTCGAATGACCAAGATCGCTGGGGGTTGTTAGCGTACGTCACTGCTATCAGTGGTGAAAGTCTCACTTTTTTAAAGAATTTGTAACCAGAGTCAAGACCTCTTGATTTTCATCCAGTAGTAAACTGGTTGCAAGATGGCCAAGTCTTTTATCAGCAAAGCGGGGTGATGCGAGCAACTTGATGCACTCGATTTGACCGAAGTGTGTTCGCTCGCCGAGCGTGAAGAGGTAGAGCAGCTTCGCGACATTGTTTCGTCTGATTTAGAGAGTGTGAGTAATCGGATGGGCCTAGGAGCGCAAGTATCGAGTTCTATCGCATACCGAATGCCATGGTCAGCGCTCTCTTCGCGAAAGCTTGCTCGAATAGCGGCGCTTTCTTTCTGGATAACGGCTCGTTCGTCGGCGATTGTCTTGGCGGCACGCACATTGCGGATAAACTGCTTAACTATCGCGACGACTTTGTTAGCATATATCGGTTTTTAGATCAGAGGAGACTTGATGTGGCGTCGTCGTACGGGAGCTCATCTTGGGAAGGGGGACGACCCCGAGAATGGGCCGTCGAGCTGGTCAGGTTCCAGTAATAAGGTAGTATCAAGTGCAAAGGGCGCACAAGATAAGGATATTACAATTTGGGATTTCTTGGACCCGACTGTTACTCGAACAAGCAGTGACAAGAGGTATCCGCAACAAAGTGTCTGGGGAGTGTGTGCGGTCGGCGTTGTCTACCGTCTAACGTGGGGCAGCAAAGAGGCCACCACCACCGCCGCCGCCACCACCACCTCCTCTATCTTACTCGGGAAAAATGCGGCCCGCACTCCCACGAAGCTTTCCATCACATTCGCAAGGCTTTTTTTTTTTTATCAGCACATCCCATACCTATTCTAGACGTTTTGATAAACTCAGAATATGAATAATCCTATGTCTCCCCTGAATGTATACAAATATCACAGTAGAACGCTAAGGATATCAACCGTCTTTAACCAACCCGATAGTTATGTCTTTAGTCAATCCAAGGCAAGGGCACGACTGTCTGCTCTCTATGGAATAATAGAAAGCACCATCGGTGAAAATTGAGACGGCGAAGTGTAAGTATGCGACCATTCAAAGAGATATTTTTATTTCCCAGTAAGAGATTGCTAACCATACGCCATCAACTTGCTTTGAAAGCTCAGAGCAGGGTTGACCAGCACTTCATTCCAGAAGTCGTGGACGAATAGTCCCTCGGTTATTTTTCAAAAAGGTATTCTGATTCACTTGCCATTCTCGTCACATAGTAAAGACGCAAGATATGGTCCAAACTCACGAAACATCCCAAACTCGCCTGCCTGCTGATGTAGATCGGCCGCGAGACAGATGTGCCGCAAGAATGTTGCTTGCTGGAAGCTCTCGGACCGAACTTATTTTTGCATCATAAGTTGGACAAACTCGTTATCTGAACAGCTGTTAGCTCCATGTTGGGCGCCTCGAGTGTGTCGGACTTACAGTCAATACGGCCATCGCCGTCCTGATCAGCCTCGCGGATCATCTCGTCAACCTCATCATCGGTAAGCTTCTCGCCAATAGAGGTCATGACATGTCGCAGCTCAGCAGCAGAAATGAAACCGTTGTTGTCCCGGTCGAAAACCTGCAGATCGTGAGTCCGGGGGGTTCGAAACCAGATATGCCCAACCCTTGACACGAACCTTGAAAGCTTCCATGATTTCCTCCTCAGAATCGGTATCCTTCATCTTGCGAGCCATCATAGTGAGGAATTCTTTTCATCAAGTAAGCTTTTGCGCCGCAGAATATCGGCCGAGTCACTCTACCTACCCGGGAAATCGATAGTGCCGTTGTTGTCAGCATCGACCTCGTTGATCATATCCTGAAGCTCCGACTCGGAAGGGTTCTGGCCAAGGGAGCGCATGACAGTGCCGAGCTCTTTGGTCGTGATTTGGCCTGCAGTGTTGACGTTAGCTTGTCGTCTTCCGGTGCGGAGAGCATGCATTTGGGCGCCGGGCACAAGTCGCTTCGTCGAATATTGATGCGCACGATCGATTAAGGTTGAGTCGTTCACGATTTTGAAGGCACTCACCATCACCATCCTTGTCCTGTGCAAAGGGTAGTTAGAGAGCGTGTTTGGGAAGCGACGCGGAGGCGCGAGGCGATAGATAAGACTAGTGAGATACTTACAAAGAGAGAGAAAGCCTCCTTGAACTCGGCGACCTGGTCTTCGGTAAGGGAATCAGCCTGTATGAGGTAGCTGGGTTAGAACGTGTGGTGGCTGTGGCAGCTTTCTGTCTAGCCCCTCACATCGCGGGGTCACCGCAAGTAAGCAGCGGTCGGGCGAGGACAGCTTTCAGAAGTAGACGAACCATGGTGGATAGTATGAGAAGCGAAAAAAATGAAGGCGAGTAGAAATCAGGAGTTCAGGGTGACAGCAGCGGAGGTGTTCAAGATCCGTACGGCTTTTGTTAGGTTGCGACGGCAGACGTGGGGAGAGGCAAAGGGGGGACGAGGCAGAAATAGAGGCAACAATTGTGTGTAGCACTGCGTTGGAGCCCACAGCAAGGAAGCGCCCAAAGAGCTGACGCCGCCCCAGACGCACGTCGGCTCCACCAGCAACAGTTATCGGGCGCGACATACAACGACAAGGTAGTTATTAGTAGTACACTACAACCCCTAAAAGATCGTAACAGCAGTACTTCGCCCCACTGCATCGCGCTAATTACTAAAAAGTCTTAGTGTGTGTTATAGAGTAAGAGGTGATAAAAGGGTACTTAATTTAACTAGTAGATTGTATATAAATTTAGGTACCTATAAGTCTCCTAGTACCTTATATACCCTCCTTATACTTTAATAACCGCCCTACACTACTTAAGTATACTATATACTAATTTTTTTAGATAGTCCTTAGGTATAGCCTCTTAAGCCTCTAAAACTAGCTTATATAATATAATTCTAGTAGGTCTTATAGTTATATACTTTTTAATCTATTTCTTTATCTAGTACTATATATATTTAATTAGGTTAAGGTTAAGGTTATAAAGTAGCTATAAGGCCTAAAAAACGCCTTTAAATTATATTATAATCTATTCTTTAGTGTTTTTTATAGAATAACTTAGTATATTATCTTACTAAAGTATAAAGCTTTTATTTTAAATCTAAAAGTTATATATAAGTAGTAAAATATATATATAATAGGACTTAAAGGTTATTATACCCTAGTGTTATAGATATAGAGGCCTAGCTAGAGGAGGAGGCTATAGGTAGTAATATAAGGAAGGATGTCCTTATTAGGAAAAAGAGATATAGTTATATAACTGTTTAGTATAATCTATATAATTAATATACTTAGTACTAAGCACACTAAGTAAGTAAGTACTATAGAGTAGTAGAGGATAGGATAGGTATATAGAGAAGGGGATTTCTAGTAGATAGCTAGACTAGATCTCTACTAATTAATCTAAGTAATATTCTAAGTATTAGTTTATTAAGAGTAATCTTTTAATAGTACTTATTGTTACGGGCTAGGCTACACCTAGCACCGTACAGTTCGAGCGAGGGGTCCTTTATAGGTGCAACCAGATGACAAGTGGTCGACTTGTCATTACGAATCCTTTTGCCTGCTTCCGTGGCCTAGGGGTTTTGGCCTAACAGCCAATGATGGCAGTAGCGGCTGGTTGCTAGCTATGAGCCCCGCCCGGGGTCAGCCCATCACACTTATATACTATAATAACTATTTAATAGTACTCTTATATATTTTAACCTAACTTATTACCTAAGAAATAGACCTACTATAGATTAGGAATAAGCTACTATTATATTTTAATTAGTCCTATTTAGTAAGTTACTTTAAAACCTTAGGTAGTTAACCTTTAAGATATCTACTATAAGTGGACTAACTAGCTAGCCTACTAAGGACACTACTATAGATGTCTAGGAACTTCTAAAGAGAATTAAAAAACTTAAAAGGGTTAATAAGAAACTTTAAGACGCTATAGAAAAATATAAAAAAGAAATTAACGACCTTAAGGAAGCTAGAGACGAGTTTAAGAAAGAACTTAAAGTAAAAGAAGAACTAGGACATAGTAGTATACCTAAATTTCTAAAGCTAGTACCTTATAATAGATTAAAGGGAAATATAAGAGGCTTTCTTACCTAGGCCTAGGCCTATCTCTAAGTTAATAATAAGACACTTAAGACGCCTAAGGCTTAGATCCTATATATTAGAAACCTTTTAACTAAAAAGGTAATAGAATAATAAGAGCCTATACTATACGACTACTTAGAAGGAGAAGATAATACTAGATAAAACACTAAAATAGTCTAAGTGTTTAAAGACTATAATAATTTTAAAGAATAACTCTTTAATGCCTTTAGAAACCTAGATAAGTATAAAAAGGCTATATAATAGCTCCTTTAACTTAAGTAGACTAGATCTATAGCTTATTATACTAAGGAATTTAAAAGAATTATATCTAAACTTAATTAGGATAATAAACCTAAGATAGAAATCTACTACTTAGGCTTAAAGGAAGAACTAAAGGATAATATCTATAGAGAATTACGATCTAAATAGTTTAATAACTTTATAGAATTAGTTATTAAGGTAGATAATTACCTATATAAAAGACATTAAGAGAAAAAAGGAGGACCTAGCTACTAACTATTTAAGAAGTTTAATAAACTAAATATTAGTAAGCTATAAAAGACCTTTACTACTTATAGTCACTATACTAGACTAATAGAACTTAATACTACTAATAAAGAAAAGAGTAAGACTTACTATAACTATAGTAAGAAAGGGTACTTTATAAATAAGTATAGAGCTCTAAAGAAACTATAGAAGCTAGTTAGAGAAAGAAAGAAGCTTAATATAGTAAACTAAAAAAATATACTAATATATAATATTAGTATAGTTAATAGTAAAGAATACTTCTTAGATAGTAACTACTTTATAGATTATAGTAAAGTAATATTAGATAAAGACTAGAATTTTAGTATATAGTTATTACCTAAAGAAGATTAGGAATATAGAACCTAACTACTAGCTTATATATTAAAACTAGAATTAGATATATAGGAAGATACTAAGTATATCCTTACTACTCCTAAGGAATACTAGAATAACGATATATATAACTATCTATACTTCTTAGTATACTATAAAGATATATACTTAATTTATAAATCTAATAAAAATAGAGCTAGATATTATCTAAAGAAATCTATTAGTACACTAAAGAGCACACTATTAAGTAGAGAAAGAGACCTTAAACCTATTATAGTCTCTCTCTATAGATATAATATAAAGGATCCTATTACCCTTATTAGCTAGCTATAGACAGCTAAATATAGTACTAATAGTATATATAAGAAACTAGGGAATATATACCCTACTACTAGAATAATAGACTAAAACTATACTATAATTTTATAGGTATTATACCTATACGACTACTATTAAAGACATCTCTAGAAGAAGCTTAAATACTAGTAGTTTTTATAACTACACCCTAGAAGGAATAGTTCCTATAGACTATTCCTAGAAATAGATCTCTAATACTAGAGAATCTAAAGTAGAACTTCTATAAGACTAGTCCTTAAAAGAAATAAAAGGACTTACTATATTAAGGATAAAAACCTATATACTATCTAAGCTATAACCTTATAATATAAGGAAGGAGGAAACTATATAATAGAAAGAAACTTACCTAGCCTAAGTTTAATTAATATAAAGGGAAAGTAGTTAATCTATAGCCCTACTCTAATAGGATAGTTAGAAAACTACTACTAATATAAACACTAAGAAGAACGTATAAACTAAGATAGTAATTAATATTAGTAGGATAACTTCTTATTTAAATAAAAAACTAAAGAGAAAAAGAATTTAAGAAAAGACAGTTATTACTACTATTAAGACTAATTTATTAATAGAGATCTAATAGGTCTTTATATACTATAAATATTAATAGTACTATATATCTTATAATTAATATCCTTATTAAAGGAAAAAGAATTTAAATAATAATTAATAGTAGAGTATAAAGAAACTATATCTTATTAAATCTTATTAATAGATTATAATTACTTTAAAAAAAGAAAAATAAGCCCTATTAACTTATAAATATAGAAGAAGAAGCTATTAAGTATAGCTATAAAGTAGTAGATTAAGAAACTATATAACTTCCTATTTCTATCTAAGGTATAAACTATACTCTCTCTTTAGATATTATAAAGATCTTAAAATATAATATTATATTAAGGATACCCTAGTTATAGGTAAGTAATCCTAGAGTTAACTAGAGAATAGACTAACTTTAGTAGAATATACTAGAATATAATTATAATAAGAAGAGTAACTAAAGAAAGGTATTTTTATTAAATTATAATTAACCTTTAAGACTATATATAATTATTAAAGAGTTAAAAGCTAATATAATAGAGATTTCTAAGGAATACTTAAAGTATAGTAAACTATTTAGTAGAGAGCTAGAAATAGGACTATTAGAGTATTTATATTAGGACTATAAGATTAAACTCTAGTCTAGTAAAGAACTAACGTTTAATAAAGTCTATCCTACTAATCTAGAGTAGGATAAAGCGTTTAAGGAATATTTAGAGGAAATACTATAAAAGGGATATATATAACTATTAGAGTCCCTAGTAGGACACTTAATCCTATAGGTACTAAAGAAAAATAGAAAGCTATAACTATATATTAACTATTAAAAAATAAATAAGATTACTATTAAAAACTAATACCTATTACTATTTATTATAAAGATCTAAGACTAATTAGAATAAGCTTAATAGTTTATTACCTTTAATCTAAAAGGGGCTTATAATCTTATCTATATAGTAGATAATTATAAGTAGAAAACCGTCTTTTAAACTAAAAAAGGATATTTTAAATACCTAATAATACCTTTTAGACTTATAAATATACTTATAACCTTCTAAACTATAATTAATATAATATTAAAGAAATAACTTAATAAATTTATTATTATCTACCTTAATAATATATTAATCTATTTAAATATACTAGAAGAATATAAGTAGTATATATATAAAGTACTATAAATATTATAAGATAATAAGCTTTTAATTAAAAAAATAAAGAGTAAGTTTTATTAATAGAAAGTTAAATTCTTAGGATATAAAATTATATTAGGATAAA
>JANZYN010000210.1:0-24437 GCA_025583755.1 Cordyceps tenuipes
GTTGGGAGTAATCTCCTAACGTGACTTACGCTACGATACTGCTCACTGGCACTCTTGTGCATTTCGACCTGACTCTCTACCTAAGAAACAGACCTACTGTGGATTAGGAATAAGCCACCGTTACACTAGGCCTATACCTTCCTTATATAAATATAGGTAGGTATAGAGCTTATATAAGTAAGTATTATATATATATAATAATAATAAAAGGACACTATAGATAAATCTTACTATCTAATAGAATACTATTAGGTTAGGGATAAAGTATAGCTCTCTTTATATAATATTACTATATTTTAGCCTTTTAAAAAGCTTAACTAGGTTTATTATAAATATATAGTAGTAACTATACTATTATTAGTTATAGTAATACTAGATATCTTAAGGAA
Organism: Cordyceps tenuipes; assembly: GCA_025583755.1. Taxonomy (NCBI): domain Eukaryota; kingdom Fungi; phylum Ascomycota; class Sordariomycetes; order Hypocreales; family Cordycipitaceae; genus Cordyceps; species Cordyceps tenuipes. The sequence continues at coordinate 390 of JANZYN010000210.1, forward strand.
TATATATAAGACTTTCTATATTAACCTTATTAAACGTATAACTAAAGACCCTTTCTCCTTTTAGGTTATAACTAACTAGATACTAGACCTAGTCCTAGTAGATAAGGGTAATAGGTTAGGACTATATTTATAGTATAAAATAAAAGAAATACTATAAGTATAAAATAGGTAGGGTTAAATAAAATTATATAAGGCTTTTATTAAATAATAAGGCTATAGTAAACTAATATAAGAACTACTTTAATTACTAGTAGATATAGAAGTACTAGTATAATTTACTATATAATAGGGAAATTTAGAATCCTATAATAGTCTAATAGTAGTAAAAATTAAGTAATACTAACGATATAATAATATAACTACTAGTATAAAGGTTAGGACGAACTAAAATAGTATAGGTTAGAGGATAAGGGCGTAACTACTAGTATAGAGGTTAGGACTAACTACTATAGTATAGTAGTTAGAACGGTTAGGACTAACTATTATAATAGTATAAAGAGAGACATATATAGAGGGGAGGGCTATATAATAGAGTTAGGCTCTAGCCTAGCTTATATAATAACTATATAATATATTATATAAAGTATAGGTAGAATAGTTAGAGTAAACTACTATAATAGTATAGAGAGAAGTATACTTATATAGTAAGGTAGATACTAAGAGTAAGATAGACCTACCTCCTATTAGCTATATAAGAATAACCTCTTAGTACTATAGTACTACCCCCTTTTTACTCCTTAAGAGTTTTAATAAACATCCTTTATAGCACCTATTTATAGTAGCCTAGGGCTAGTCTATAATAGTAAATAACCTTATAAAAGCTCTTCTATAATAGAAATTTAAAACGTTTATAATAATATTAAGTTGTAAAGACTTACTTAAATCTTTTAATTTAACTTAAAAGCCTAAAGGTCTTTTATAGTTTAATAATTAGCTTAATAATAAAAAAGAGCTAATAAAAAGACTAATTAATACCTTTACTAATACCTTTAATAATATCTTTATACTAATTATATATACTACTCTTATTACTATACTAAATATATATAATAAAGCTATATATAGTATAATTCCTTACTACTATATTAAGCCTAAAGATTAGTATTAATTACTTTAATTAGTATTAAAAAAGTATACTATATAACCTTTTATTAGGTTACTTAGTTAAGTCTACTCTTTATAGCTTAAGTACTTTAATAAAAAGATATTAAAATAATAAGAAAAACTAAAAAAATAGTTAGTACTTAGTAGGCCTATTTAATTAGATTATATCTATTTTTCTCTATCCCTTTAAAAATATAAGTTTTTTATATTATTTTAATAACTTATAGTATAAGTTAGTTTTTTTTTATTATAGAGACTTAATAAAGGCTATAGGTTTAATTCCTACCTTTTCTATAGTTTCTTTCTAAAAAAATAGCTATAAGGGGTATATTAAGTAGGATTACTAGATATTATAGAGGAAAGGGGATCTACCCTATAAAAGGGTTATTTTAGTACGTATTTTTCTATCTTTTATAGGTAGGCACCCTATAAAGTAGTATTAGGGTGTAACGGCTATAGTATAGTAGTTTTTTAGTTAATCAACGCACTTTCTATAATCATTAGACTGCTTATAGGACATATAATAATTTTAGTAGGGTGCATTTTAGCTAATAGAGGTTCTAATTTACCTAGTGTTACGTGTAGTAGTTATTCCTTATAGAAAGATGATTAATTAAACGAAAAAAGAGCTAACTCTAAGGATAAAAGTCTAAGACACCCTTAAAGGGTGCCGTCTAAGAATTAGGTAGGTTCTATAGCTAATTTATAGGGTTTCCTCCCCCTCTTATGTCTTATAACCTATCTTTCTACTTAATACACCCCTTTAGTAAGTTTTTCTTATAAAGAGAGGCTATTAAGTAATTAGTCCTAATCTATTAACCTAAAGTCTAGTATTATATAGAGCCTAAAAAAAAAGGAAAAAATAGTAAAGGTAGGAATTAAACTTAGGCTACTATTATTTTAACCTACTTTTATATATTACTATATATATTATTATATTTTATATAATAAAAAGAAATAAATACTAAAATTAAATAAAATAGTAAAACTTAATTAACTATTAAGCCTTTTAAGAACCCTCCTTTTAACCTTTTATACTTTAGGTTATTACTTCTCTTATTAGTAAAGGTTAGATAGGTTAAGATTCTAGGTTTTTTAAGTTATCTAGGGCTTTATAGAGTACTATAATAGAATTACTAATTAGGCTAAAGCTATTATATATTCTACTACTAGGGATAAATATAATAGTAGAATCTAGAGTATATCTACCTTAGGTTAGTATTCTACCTTACCTATTATACTATTAAGAATTATAGATTATTAGTTATAGGGTAATAATAAATTTTAATATATAACCCTTATAACTATATTATATATTAGCTATAGGTATTACTTTAGGTTTAGCCTAAGAGGCCTCTATAGGCTATATCTTATTTTCTTCCTTTTATAAAGGATCTTTAAGGTTATTATTTAGTTCTAATTAGTCTATTATAGCTAGTCTAGTTATTAAGGCTTCTAGCTATAGCTTAAGGCCTAGCTAGTTAATAAAGATACTAAATTTCTACTAGCTAAAGGCCTTTATAAGCCTATCTATAGTTATTTTATAAATTAACTTCTAATAAAGGTTAAAAGTGTTAGTATAGGCTTTCTATTAAAGCTAATAATTATAAATATTAATATAATATAGCTTTATAATAAGCTAAATCATCTAACTATTATTATAGAAGAGATTAATTTTTTTATTAAATAAGAAATTAATATTCTTATAGAAGTATTAAAAGGTAAAAAGCTCTTTAACTAACTAAAAGAGTATAAAAAACTCTACTTTAGTTAAAAAGGTTATAATTATATTTTATTTACCTAATTAGTAATAAATTAAGCTACTAAATAACTTTAGTATATATCTCTAGGTACTTTTTTAGTCCTTAAGGTTGTTAGTAAATATAGTATTATTAAGTATTTTTAGAACCTTAATATAACTATTAAAGGTAATAGTAAGATTCTAGCTTTAATAGAGATATTAAATATAGTCTTTAGCTTTTAAAATATACTCTTTTAATAGGTTTTAAAGGAATTAGGAGAGTTTTAAGGTAGCTAATACTATATTTAGTTAAATAATAATTAAAGGGTAGTTAATTAAACCTATTATAGTTTAATATAACTTAATTTCTTTTTTACTAGCTTTTTTCTTATTTAGTAAAAAAGGCTCTATTAAGAATAGTATATTTACCTTTTTTTAATTAAGGTAGTTAAAGTAAAAAGCTATCTTCTAAAGATAGAACTTCTATAAAAGCTATACCTTTTATTCTAGTCGATTCTTAATTACCTTAATAGCTAAAAACTAGTAGAGATTACTAAGGAATTTAATATTATATTTCTTAATAATCTCCTAATATAGTTATTAGTATTAGTTAGTCTTAGCTTTTAGATAAAGGATAATAAGGTTATTAATAAAGAAGAAGAAAAGGATTCTTACTATAGTTATAATATAAAGGTCTTTTAAGTAGGCTTTAAAGCTAAGCTTTTTAAAGAATCTAGAGAGCTCTTTAAACTATAGAAGAGGTAATCTTTAGAGACTATAGAGTGCCTTATAAAGCTACTAGAGCTTATAAGGCTATTAGAATTATAAAGGGAGGTTAGTATAGATTTCTTTATTAAATAATACGTTTAGAAAGGTAGTAATAAAATTATATTAGACTAATTTTAGGTTAAATATAACTATTAATACTATTATTAACTAAAAGGTCTATATAGTAAGAGTTAATACTATCTTTATTAAGTAGTTTATAGGTTATTAATCTCTATAAATATAGACTCTTATCTTATACTTCTCTAGGTATCTAAAAGGGTTAAATTTATATATATAGACCTAGTAGAGGTTAAAGGCTTATTAATTTAACTTAGTAATTTAATTATTAAGAGCCTTAATAACCTTTAGGTCTATAACTTACTAGATTTCTTTAACTATTAAGTTATAGAATTAGACCTAATTTAAATATAACTTAGCTTATTAATATCTATTTAGAAGAGGTAAAAGAGAATTATAGTATAGCCTATTTAGGAAGGTATTATTTAGTATAGTAAGTATAATTCTAATAAGTTAGTTTTTTTAATTTTTATTATTAGTATTATTAGTCTATTCTATATTAAAGTCCTTTAGGTTATATAGGGTTTATAAGGGTATAAAAAGTAGTTAATTCTTATCTTCTTTAGTAATTTTTTAAATTTCTTTAGTTAGTTCTAGGTTTATTAATTAACTAACTAGTTATTATTAGTTACCTTAATTATAGTCTTTACCCTTTAAGCTCTAGAAGAGATTAAGATTACTACTCTTAAGTAGGGTAGAGGTAGTAGAGGTATAATCTTAAAGATAAGCCTTATTAAAGGCTTATTCTTTATTTAAAAGGTCATTAAAGAGCTTCTTAGCTAGCTATAGGAGTTATTAAAAAGCTTCTTTATAGAAATAGAAGTAGGTCTTATTAAATATTATATAGCTTAAGTTAATTATTTTTATACCTTTTAATATAAAGACCTAGATTTAGTATTATATTAATAAGACGATTTTTATAAGGTATTTAATATATACCCTCTACTTAAGCTTATTAGTTTAGTTAATAATTCTTTCTTTAATTAGTAAAAAGGCTTTATACCTAAATATTTAAATATAGGCTATTTAAGGTCTTTAATCCTTTTAGAGGTAATTCTATTTAGCCCTATTAGTCTTTAGCTAATTCTAGATTAGCTTAAGAAGAGACTTCTAATTACTATAATAGTAAGGGTATTAGTTAAAGAGATAAATAACTATCTAGTATACTAGGTTCTAGAATTAAAGAGAGAAACTAGCCTAAAGGTAAAATAGTATTACTACCTCTTTTATAATACCTTTAGAGTGTTCTTAATAGCTATTATAATATAGGTGGTTTAGTAAGTTAGTCTAGAATTTAATTCCTAATTAAACTAGCGCTTATTTAACCTAAGTTAAAAAAGAGGTTTTATTATTTATAAGGATTATTTAAATCTTAATATTATACTAGTATTTAATTATATTAATAAAGGTATTAATAGTATTATTTAAACTAGTCTTCTTATAGAGTATTTAGTACACTTAAAATCCTATATAGTAATAGGTTACTAACTATATATATTAGTTATAATTAAATACTAGTCTAAAGCTAAATAGGTTAACTAAAATAGTTATAAATAGTATAACTAGAAAGCCCTTTTTATAAAGAACCTATAATATTAATTTTATAGCTTTCCTAGTCCTATATACCTTATAGACTAATATTAAAGATACTTTATTAATTATAAGGCTATTTAACTATTATAGGGCTTATTTTATTATCTCTTAGCTAGGGTGGCTAAGTTAGTAGTACTAAAGGTTAAATAAGGTCTCTATTATTAACTTTAGTACCTTTAATAATATAGTAACTATAGTTATAATAGGATTCTTTTTCTAATATAGAATAAAAGACTATTTTCCTAGTCTTATAGTATTAAAGAGGCTAGTCCTTTATTCCCTATTATAATAGTATACTTTATTAGTCTTTATAGACTAGAAGATATTAGTAAGCTTTATTCTATTCTCTAATATTAGGTTATATATTAATTAAGAATAGTAAATAGCTTTTATAAGATAAAGAGTTAGGCTATTATTAAGCTTTATAGTTACTATCCTAGTTCCTTAAGCTATTTTATATTAGTTAAGGAAGGTAGTAACCTCCTAGTAGTCTATTTTATTTAGATCTTTAAACTAAGACTAATTATTAAAGATATAGTCTTAAGTACTAAAGTCCTAAAGGATAAGGTCTTTTAAAGATATATTAGTTATAGGTTAAGGTTACTAAGTAATCTCTATAGTTACTATAAAGGTTATTCTCTTTCCTTCTTTAATAGGTCCTTTTAAGGAGTCTTTAGTATTAGTCTAGGCCTTTATAATCTCGTCCTAAACCTCTTTTAAGGCTTTAGTAATTACTTATTAAGCTTTTTCTTAAAGGCCTTTCTACCTTAATAACACTATTAGAGTAGTTAGGTAGGTTTCTAGTAGGTAGAAGAAGTACGATTTTTAATAAACTAAAAGGTCCTTAATAATATAGTTCTTTTAATAGAAGTTATAGTAAAGATAGTCTCTTTTTAGCCTTATAGCTATCTCTAATAGCTTAAAGATAGTTACTAGGGCTTTTAGTTAGTAACTTTATTAGTTAAACTAAAAGTTAATAGCTATAGCTACTCTTATAACTAATAGGTTAGGATTATTATTATAGAGTTAATTAAGAAGATATTCTATATTTTAAACTTCTCCTTTTAATACTTCTAACCTTATAATAGCTATAAAGGTAGGTAGATAGGTCTTAATAACTATTAGGACCTTATCTATTATCTAAGCTATATTAGTAAATTACTAGATATAGAAGTTATAGTACTTTTAAAGAGTTAATTTAACCTTTTAGGCCTACTTATTAAGGCTTATATTCTTAAAGGTCTAAATAAAAAGAAGAGTATTTATTTCTTTAATAAGGGCCTAATTAATCTTTTTATTAAAGGGCTTAACTTATCTCTTAAGCTTATAGTACTACTCTTAGAGCCTAGTAAATTCTAAGACGTATAGTAGATAATCCTTATATAGGGATAACTTAACTATAGCCTATAGAAGGTTAAGAGTATTCTTTTAGGTTTTATATTTTTTATTTTAATAGTTAAATAGACTAAGTTAATTATTAAATTATTATTATTAAAGTTTTAAAAGGTTAAAAGTATTTTTCTTTTATTAGTTAGTTTAAAAGAAGGAGGTAGGTAGTATAGTTCTTTTAGCTAAAGAAGATATAGTAACTATAGTTCTTTTTCTTCTTATAATAGAAGTAGTTAACTTAAGGATAGGTTCTTAAGTTAAAGGTACTAGCTTATTTTTATCTATATCTTTATAGACTATAATAGCTTTTTTAAAAGAAGGTAGGATTAGAAAAGTAGGTTACTTAAGGGTTTAGTTAGTTATTAGGTTAATATATAACTAAAAGAAATTAAGGTTAGTTAATTATTTAAGCTTTTAATCCTAGAGAGGCTAATTAAATAGGCTATTAAGCCTATATATAAATTTAATTAGTACTAAAGTTATAATAGCTATTAGTAAGTTATTTTTTTTTAAGTAGATTATTAGTTTTTAGTTAAACTAATTAATAAAGAACTTTACTTTACTAGAATAGTAGAAGATAACTTTTAGAGTAATTAAACATTCTAATTAAGCTAGCTAGATACTTAATAGGCTTATAACTATTACGTATAGTAGTTATTCCTTATAGAAAGATAATTAATTAAACGAAAAAGGAGCTAACTCTAAGGCTGAAAGTCTAGGACACCCTTAGGGGGTGCCGCCTAAGAATTAGGTGGGTTCTATAGCTAATTTATAGGGTTTCCTCCCCCTCTCGTGTCTCGTGACCCGTCTTTCTACTTGACACCCGGCTAGGTAACTCAAATTAACTAAAAGCGCTAGTGACACCTATATCGTTTTCACAGCATTAATAACACAACGTCGAAATACTTATAGCTCTAGAGTTATGAGTAGGTATAGAATAGATGAACTAGAGACGAGGGAAGCCCTATTCGCAAACTAAAATATAAAAGCCATACCCGTGCCACGCCCCCTCTCTCGTGCCTTAAGAGGGTGCTCCCCACCTAAACCGTTATATCACTTAAACCGTTATTTTTAAAGATAGAATTAATAATAACTTAATAATATAATACCTACTAAATAACGCTATTATTTTTAAAGGAAAATAATTTTTCTAATAGCCCTACCTTCCACCTATCCCTAATAACTTTTATAGCCTATTTAAAGACCTTAATATACGCCTATTATACTATAAGCTAGTACTATAAAACCTTTACTATAATCTCTTCTTCCTTTTTCTACTCTATATTAAATATTATACTATATGCTATATTAGTTGTAAGGGTGCCTCTATACTGTATATAACGATTCTTTTTTTACCTCCTTTACTAGAATTATTATTATTAGGTAAATTCCTTACGTATAGCCTTTTAAAGTTAAAGAGATATAGTAGTGTAATATAAGGCGCCTTTAATTAGCCTATCTACCTTATCTAATAGCCCTCTTTTAAAAGGACTATTCTTTAATTCCTTTTATACTAATTTTACTAGGGAATTTACCTACTATAAAGTATAAGAAGTATTAAAGGGTAAGGAGCTATTTAATTTATTAATAGCTAGAGGTAATAGCGTTTATAGCTATACAACCTACGCTAGTATAACAGCCGGGTTATAGGGCTAAATTCTAGTCTTTTTAAAAGTAGAAATAATTAATACTTTTATTAATACTTTCTTATAAGCTTTTTAAATTAATTTAAGAAATTCTAGCTTACTAACGTATAGTACACTATTATAAAGAGTAGCGTCTAAGTACTTCTAATACTAGTGCTTTAATGGCTAAAAAATCACTATATTAAGTAGTTATAATAAATGCGTTAAATATAGTAGTATTCTAAAGGGAATTATACTATTACCTTTATAAGTTCTTATAAATTTAATTATATAATAAGAGCTATAACTATTAAGAATAAGTAGGTAGTATATACCTAATTAGTACTAATTTATATACTTAATAAAGTAATATAGCTAGTAGAAGGTAATTTCGTTATTTATAAATCCTATTATAGAGACTAATATCTTTATTATTAAATCTATTGCCTTATTAGAATACTATTATATTATATATATCTTTATAGCTATAATAATAAAGGCTAGAATAAAGATACTAGTAGTAGAGATAGCCTTTATAATAGTGGCTAATTCGTGATTTTTAGGGCTTAAAAAGTACTACTTATAGTACCTCTTTATTATTATAAGTTAGTCCTTTCTAACACTAATTTAAAAGCCTAACTCGTCTATATTCTATATATCTTTAGGGTTAATACTATTATTCTAGATAACCTAATAAAGTAAGTAAAAATATTTATTAATATTATTTAGATCTTTTAAAGCCTTCCTTTTAGCCTTAATAATTCACTATTATTATTTTATATAACTATAATACTAGATAAAGTATAACGTCTAGTTCTTTCTAATAGTAGGAATATTATTAGGCTTTAAGCGTATTAATAACTACTCCTTTAGTATTAAGTTTACTATATTAGTAATAAATTTAGAGTGTATAGTAAGGTTTAGACTATTAAGATAGTTAAGATAGGTATAGATCGCCTTTTCTTCTATATTAGTTAATATAGTATTAACACTATAGCGCCTAATTAATAAATTTACTCCCTTAATACGCCTAATAAGCGTTATATATAGGATTACGAATTTCTTTATAATAGATATAATTAATTACTTAGGATTTTTATTAATAAAGACGAGAGCTTTAATTAATTCGGATTCTAAATATTAATATAGTATCTTTATTAGTTATTAAGTTGTTATTACTAGTGTAAGAATAACGCGTCGCGTTGACGGTTTAAGTGATATGACGGTTTAGGTGGGGAGCACCCTCTTGAGGCACGAGAGAGGGGGCGTGGCACGGGTATCGCCGATAGTCATATGTGGCGCATTCGCTTCAGCACAACAAACGGCTCTATGGGTGCCTGACTGCGGCGATGAGGTCTTAATGCTCGCTGATTGGGACTCAGATTTTTGGGCGGACGATGACGAGAGGGTGCGGCGATATAGACACAAAGCGCAATTGTAAGGACCACCCAAATGGATATTTTTGGAGCTGCTGCGGCGAGCTTGGCTTGGAAGACGGCTGTGTAACCAGCGACCATGAGGCAGATCCAACAGCGGTGTGATCACATATGGAAGCATTTTGTGTACTGTATTTAGTAGGAACTAGGCATTTGAATCAACTCACTAGCACCCTGTCACAACGGCACTTTATCAACACGCACACTTACCACATCGAATATTGCCCTTTCGTGCACCCAGCATTGAATTTCCAACCGCAGCTCCAACCGACCGTGTCCTCCATCCACAATTTTTTCATGCAACTGCATTTTATGCTCGAATCATGCGGCGTGGGTCCAGGATGCGTTCAACGTTCGTCTGTACAGCCTCGAAACGCATGTAGTCACAGATCTCACTCTCCAAATGATTGATAACAGCGGCAAGAGTCGTAAACTCTTTTTTGCAGTCGCTATTAGGACAGTGATAAAGCTTCTGTTGGTGAATAGGGGAGCCAAGATGCTGATTTAAGGATGTGAGTTTGCCGAAGAAGCCTGCGCACAGGTAGCATTGGTAGGCATTAGCGACGGAGTTCCATGCCTTTTCAGTAGCCTCGTAGCTAGTGCTGCCCGACCAAGTAAGCAATTTCTTGGAGATGACGCCATGAGGATCACGCGTTCGGACAGCCTCGTAAAGTCTATCGCGGTTCAAAGAAACCCTGGTGCAAGAGCCGCTTTCAAGATGATGAACCAGGCTGGTAGCCGTTCCATGCTCAGTTTTGCAAAAAACGCACGGGATGGAGCTATTGTGGTGAATCCTGCTATGCAGGTGCTACTCGATACCCGTCAGAAAGGCGGCAGAGGATAGACAAAGACCTTACTTGAGTAATGTTGTTCCGGTTTTGGAAGTATCTGTCGCAGGGGTCACAGTAAAAGTGCTCCCTTACTTCGTGGTCCCGAAGACTCTCTTCATTGTGAAAACGCTCGTCGCAGTCGTCACACTCACAGTCTGGGTTATCCGACACAGACTCATCCCAATGGTCCACATCGGTCATATGCTGGTTTACAGCATGCTGACTGCCGAAATACTTGTCGCACGTATGGCACTCAAAATCTGGAGGACAGTGACCCGTCGCGTCCATGTGTTGCTGCCGCGACTGCCAGCCAGCATGGAATACGCGCCAACAAGTTCCGCAAGTGGACATATCGAGACCGCAGAGAAAAAAGCTTGAAAGGAAATGTCTAATTATCGAAACACAGGGTAGATGACTTTATATGGAAAATAGATGCGGGAGGCAAATCAACCCCGAGACCTCAAAACCTGACGCGCTCTGAGAGGAATCAGGGTGCTAGGTGGGAGGAATTTGTTTCTTTTGAGTACTTCTCTACAGCCAGGGTACCTCAGCCGTTGACATGAATATGCATATGCGTATTAATGTATCAGCACGTGTCTGCTTACGATTGGGCAAATGTAGCTCAGTCATAAATCCTAAGCCGTGTTGGGGCAGCCATGCTGTGTGCGCCGTCTGTCATAGAGGCTCATGACTAGTGTGATTGCGATCCATCCATACGTATCAGCGCATACGGTGAAAAGCAGAATGCAGCCCAATGCTGCAGTGAAGTTGCAGTCCTTTTTCGCACTCTTTGTCGTCTGCCATATCGTAGGTTATGTCTGTAAGGTGTGACGGCATTTGATGGGCGGGCCGCTACCAATTTCTTGGCTTTGAATTAGCGAGCTTCACCTCGTCGTTGGCAGATTAATCAAGCCATCTGAGGACAGAATTGCATATCCCCATGCTATGAGAGATGTTTCTGACAGCATTAGTGGTGTGCTCAATCCATGACGCAATGTCTCTTTAATCCTAGCCAGACGCGCAGGAAATCTGGTGCCTGGCCACTTCCATCCAGCAAGCCGGCAACAAAGCGCCAAAAGATGCCATCGCGTGATGTGTATTTATGTTCTCGAAGAAACTGGGGAGATCGGATTGGCTGCGTCGTTCCTGCCGACTGCAAACATTTAAAGCTTTGCACTTTCCCTCTACTGCCGCACAGAATACCGCGCAAAGAACTCTTGGAATGTCGGATGTATGAAGTAGTAGTTTGTACTAGATCTTTGCTCCTGTGTTTGTTGTAATTTTCGCACATCCATGCGTCAGCCTTCTTGTTGATCGCTGCAGGCTGATCTGCATCTGCCACAACAAGGTCAAAACTCCGCCCTTCTTGCTGCCCAACGTCAACTAAACGCCAAGCATTGGTAATAGCATCCACATGGGTTCTTCGCATAATGCTTGCCATAGTTGATCGCCGGGAAAGTCGTCCTGTCTTGCGACAGGCCGTACCCAAGTGGAGTGTTCCCCTGCTGAGGGGTTTCCTGGTTGAAAATGTCCATTGCTGTCCAACGGTAAGGCCACATTATCAATATATGTGTCAACATATAGATGGAGTCCATCGTAGATTTTTCCCTTACCTTGCTTGGGCTGGTCCCCAAACATCCCGCCCAAGCGCTGCCAAGTCAAGCCGATCGTTATAGATCGGGGGTGTTAATAACAAAGGCGAGGTTTTCACCCTCGCTTTCCTGCAGCAGAGGCAAAAAACTCAGGAAATTTTACATGATACTTACTTTCTGTTTAATCTCTTTCGCCCTAAGGGTGGAAATGCGTGCGCAAGACTCGTAGGTAGCAGCGCAAATTCAACGAATAAAAAAGAATTCAAGATATTATATATATATATATATTTTAAAAAAAAGGAATAACCAAGCTACGATAACTTGGCTTTCTAGTAAATAATTATATCCCTAAAACGTTATACTAGTATTTATTGTTTTTATTCTATAAAATCCAGCACTGACGACGTTGCTTGAGGACGTAACAACAGGCAAGATTGGATCAGCCCGCGAGTCACCCTGCTGCCCGGACAAAGACAGATGCAAATCCTGTATGCCTCAGCCGCATGCCGTCGGATACGGTCGGCCGCATCGCGACACACACGAGTCAGCGCAGCAGCTAAAGTATCTTGTCTATAGGTATTCTTAGAAAAATATCTTCATATATAAGCGCCATCTTTAGGCCCGGCATAATGGTGATGAAGCCAGTCATTCCACGGCCAGTCAACTAACGCGCGAAAATCAATCATAGTATCACATAAATCGTCGTCTTCCCAATATTCTAATATACTCTCGCGCGACTCCGGCTCTAGTGTTGGCGTTTCGTGAGGTGGGTCACTTACTTCACAATCACCAAAGTCAATACACCGTATTTCGGCCGGCTGGCCTTCCTTGGCGGATACGACAACAATGTTGCGCGGGTGGAAGTCGCTTTGGTAGACGCCAAGCTGGCGCATCTTACTAAACGCATTAAGGACGGCCTCCATGATAGCCTGGCGTTGCTTCGTGCTGTAGAGACGGACCTCGGCAGACGACAGCGACGGGCCGTCCGCGTACTCGTACAGGACAAGCCGTACGGGCCGTGCCTGCGCACAGTGGTACCGGAGGGCAACCTGGGGAACAGGCATCTCGACGGTGTAAGAGCCGTAGAAGCGGGGGACAGCGACGCCCTGCAACGGCTCCAGCCGTCGATAAGCCGCGGTCTCGTTCCTGTAGGAGCGGTCGGCCAGTTTCCAGGGATCGAAGAGGACGAGGCCGCTGTACAACGGGTCGTAGAACTTGGCGGTAACCGCATCGTCCTGCGCGGCGCTAAAGGCCAAGGGCTGGCCGTGGAGCGCCAGCGGCCTGGCCCTAACGACCTGGGAATTCTCCGAGTCGCCAACCTGGAGCCGCTCCGTGACCTGAAGACAGAGCTGCCGCTTGCCAAGCTTGCCGGGGTCGGGCAGGTATTCGAGGCATAATTCCGCAGGGTGTCTGGTTCTAATGCGTTCCTGAACGTCGTCCTTGGGCTGTGTGAAAGGCGTGGACGTGTTTCGTGATGGGGTGTGAGATGTGGCAAGGAATGTAGCGCCGACTTCGTAGGGGTTCTGGATGTTTCTTTCGTCCGGGTGGCTGTTGAGGTAGAGGCGTTTGTCTAGATTTTCGCTGCTGTAGGGCCGGGAAGTAGCCGGTACACGCATCTTCGCACGATGGTCGGGTGATAACGCTGGCCGACCGTAGAAATGGGCTTGAGGCGATGCCTTTATGTGCCTTTGAAATGCTATGCGTCGCATTTGGGAGGGGAGAGACAGGATGACCGCAAGTCAAAGTGTAGTTGAGTGATGATATACTTTCACGGGGGGAAAGTCGCTAGCGTCTTCTAAGCCGAAAGATGTGGCCAACGTCACGTGCTACATACACCCTTGATGAAACACACTTTTAAGGCTGCACCCCATAAAAGGGTCATTTTTGAACGTGTTTTTCGGCAATTTACAGAAGGCACCCCATAAGGTATCCCCAGCTGTCCCCTGAGGCAGCAGCTCTATTATCAATGATCGTAGGCTGCTTTCGGGACAATCCCATTATTAGCCGTGCCCGCCCCCACTTTCGGAGGGCTGTTTCGTAAGCTCAACCACCCTCTTCAAAAAGTGCGTGCTTATCACCAAATGCGTCACATAACAGTGACTTATATTATATTACAACTTCGGAAGAACGTAGATCCATTTTGGGTGCCCAGAATGGGTCTAGTCAACAGAGCTTACGAAACAGCCCTCCGAAGGTGGGGGCTAAGGAGTCTGGGAATCTGCCTTGGGCAGCAAGGCTGCACAACCCAACCTGCTTGGTTCTATGTTTCCTATATTTATAATTGTGACGACGGCCGCGAACGTTCCCTTCCTATCAACCTACCCTGCTTATTGAGCTCCCTTCGCTTAGCCTCAGCTTAGCTTTCATTCCTCCTATTAAGTCACGCCTTCCCGTTCACGTCGCTTGTGTCGCCCGTCGCGATTATTTCGAATCATGAGACAATTTTCTACTAGCTCAATGTGGCGATGGAATTACTCCTATTCAACAGCGCTTCGCATTGCCGGCCCGTCTTGGCCCATGTCGAGCAAAAAGACAGAGTTGGACGGGAACAATGCATCACGAACAGCAAGTTTTGCGCTGCCGTTAGGTCTGCATCGCGCTATACCTGAGCTCCCAGCATTGGATTTGACCCTGTTCAACCCAGAGCTCATGAAGACGGATCTCTCGGTGTTGGAGGAGGATGAACAGGACCTAATTGAAACTGAAGGTGATGTGATGTAAGTCTCCTAATCAGCCCCTTTTTCTCTATAAAGGAAGATATTAGCTTTGCAGTAAACCGATTGTCTACGCCCTATCAAGGTTATACAAGTGCATAGTAGTACTATGCTTCTCTTTATTATTATATGTTAAGTAAAGCTAATTGTATGCTCTAGTAATTATTTGGCTGTTTATAGCGTTCGGGTGGCTCGGATGCTCACCCCCAGCTATCTAGCGTCTCTGGGATTTAAGGGCAAGCTCTCCTTTAAATTTGAGCATACTCAAGACAAGTCTAGGATTGATTGCTTCATATCCTATGATGGAACTCCTCTTATCTCGTTTGACTATAAAGGTCCCAACTGTGTGCGAACAAGCGAGCTTGACCAGTGCTCTGTTACGACTGTGGACGAAGCGAAAATGAGCATTCAGGCAAGAGGTCAAGCGGTAGCGGTGAAGAAGGCACGAACTCCTAATAAAGGCGAAAGTCAAAACGAAAACGAAGCAGTGAAGCAGGGGGACACCCTATTGAACACTCCAGGTATAACAATCACGACTCGGAGATTGATACAATCTGCGCTCAAATACAGGATCGATATAGGGACTCCAGTGGTGATGTTCTACGATTTTAACTGCTTGGTTGTCACAAGGCCATTGAAGGGTATGTCTCATCAAAATGAACATCTTATGGAAACGTTCGTGTTCACGGAGCCTGAAAAGTCCACCAAAGGCAACCTAGTTGAGCTAGAGTATAATCATGTGGCTGTTTTGATACGGTATATCGTGAAGATGGTTCAGGAGGTAGAAGAGGGCAAAGCCACTAACTAGATATAGCTAAGTGCTCTCTCTATTCATATCACACACTGGGATTTCAAGAGTAACCACACACAGCTCTTGGATACGAGCCCCATCAAAAGCCAGAATACTTACTGTACCAGCATATGAATCAGTCAGTGCTAGGTATGGTAGGAACGGGGTATTCGAAGACGCTGCAGCCACCCGTGGCGCGGGCTTCATTGCATTTGTACCACCTCCACTTGTCGAAGTCTCCTAGAGGTCAATAGGTCTCGTAGATACCAGCTTCTATTCAATGTCCAGTTGAAAGGCCGAGACATAACCCTTGATTTTATCTTCACCACCCCGGATGGACACAAACAAGTATTGAGGGGGGCTGCCCGGAGGCCCGGTCGACAATCGAACTTCGTCCCCGTCGTATTTCGTGTGGTTGTTACCCTACGGTAGAACACTAGCAGTAGAGATATTCTAAGTGCTTCACCGTTCTATTGTAGTGCTTCTTTACTAGGCGTACATCCACTATAGTAGAGTGCTCCTATATAACGTATATAATCTTTCCGGCCGGATGAGGCTAGGCATGTTGCGGGCCGTCGTCTATAGTAGCCTATAGGTGAGTTGTCGCTAAAACTCAGTTCACCCCTTATGTGGGGTTAGAGGTAATTTAATATTATTATAAATATAGTCTTATCCTTTTTATTTATCTATCTATAAGTAGAATATAATACTAAGTTACTACTTAATTACTAGAAGGTAATAGAGACTTCTCTAAAATCCTAATATAAAAATAGATCTATAATCTAATATAATACCCTTTAGTATACTATTGTTACGAATGATCCCGGGTGACGCAGGGCGGCCCGAGGAGGAGGCTAGGCGAGGCGCCTATAGGGCGCCCAATTAGGACAAAGGGTCACGTGACCACGGTGGGCTCACGGGAGCACTATAAGCTAGTGAGCTAAGGAAGGATCACGGCCTCTATGTAATCTAGTGATCTAGTCGTTATAGTAGAGGATAGGATGGGTATATAGGGAAGGGGATTTCTAGTAGATAGCTAGACTAGATCTCTACTAATTAATCTAAGCAATAGTTCTACTATTAGGAGTAACCTCCTAACGTGACTTATAACGCTGCTTATTGCACTTTTATACATTTAACCTAACTTACTATCTAAGAAATAGATTCTACTATACCTTAGAGATAAGCTACTATTACATTTTAATTAGTCCTATTTAGTGAGTTACCTTAAAACCTTAAGTAGCTTACTAAGATGTCTACTATAAGCGGACCTACTAGCGCGCCTATCTAGAGGACTAATAAAGACACTACTAATAATGTCTAGAAGCTTATAGTAAGAATTAAAAAACTTAAGAAGACTAATAAGAAGCTCTAGGAGGCTATAATATAGTACTAGAAGGAAATTAACGACCTTAAAGAGGTAAGAGAAAAGCTTAAGTCCGGATTAGAAAAGAAGAGTGATAAGGGATTAGGACGAGGTAATATACCTAAGTTCCTAAAACTAGTACCTTATAACGGAATAAAAGGAGACGTAAGGGGTTTCTTTATATAGGTAAGAGCCTACCTCTATATTAATAATAAAGCACTTAAGACACCTAAAGCCTAGATCTTATATATTAGTAACCTCTTAATTAGAAAAGCTATAGAATAGTAAGAGCCTATACTATACGACTACTTAGAAGGAGAAGATAACACTAAACGAAACGCTAAAACAATCCGAGTATTTAAAGACTATAACAACTTTAAGGAGCGACTCTTTAACGCCTTTAGAAACCCGGATAAGTATAGGGAGGCTATACGATAGCTCCTTTAGCTTAAGTAGACTAGATCTATGGCTTATTACACTAGGGAATTTAAGAGGATTATATCTAAACTTAATTAGGATAATAAGCCTAAGATAGAGATTTACTACTAAGGATTAAAAGAAGAGCTAAAGGACGATATCTATAGAGAACTATAGCCTTAGTAGTTTAACGACTTTATAGAGCTAGTTATTAAGGTAGATAATCGCTTATACGAAAGACGTTAAGAACGAAGGGGAGGACTTAGTTATAGACTATATAGAAAGTTTAATAAACTAAACATTAATAAACTATAAAAGACCTCTACCGCCTATAGTCACTACGTAGGACTAATAGAACTTAACGCTACTAATAAAGAGAAAAATAAGACTTACTATAACTATAGTAAGAAAGGGTATTTTATAAATAAGTGTAGAGCCCTAAAGAAACTATAGAAGCCGGTTAGAGAAGGAAAAAAGCTTAGTATAGTAAATCGCGAGAATATACTAACACATAATATTAGTATAGCTAATAGTAAAGAATACTTCTTAGACAGTAACTACTTTATAGAATATAATAAAATAATATTAGACGAAGACTAGAATTTTAGTATACAACTATTACCTAAAGAAGATTAGGAATATAGAACCTAGCTACTAGCTTATATATTAACCCTAGAGTTAAACGTATAGGAGAATACTAAGTGTGTCCCTACTACTCCTAAAGGACACTAGAACGATAAGATATACGACTATCTATACTTCTTAGTATATTATAAGGATATATACTTAGTTTATAAATCTAATAAAGAAGTATTAGGGTAGTACCCTTATAAACTAAAGACCACTCGAACTAACTAGCTAGAGTTAGAAGACGCTTTTATTATTCTAAGTGTCTTTAATATAGAATAGAAGAGAATCTTCTATAAGACACTAGAAGAATCTAGTAGTACGCTTTAGAGCGCGCTAATAAGTGGAAGAGGAGATCTAGAACCTATTGTAATTACCCTCTAAGGTACTAACGTATTAGACCTAATAGTACTCTTTAACCTAGTCTACTAACTAGTAGTAAAGGAGACCTATTATATAAGAAAACATCCTATAATAAGCGTATCGCACTAAGAACATACTATAATCTTATAGGCCTTATACTACTATAATAGTTATAGACGACACCTTTAGAAGAAGCTTAAATATAGATGGTTTCTAAAGGAACTACGCTTTACTAGATATAGACCGTACTTAGAAATAGATCTATAACACTAGGGAATCTAGAAGAGAAACACCTTAGAAATCGTTCTATAAAAGAACGAAGGAAGTTATTATTATATTAAAGATAAAAACCTATATACTATTTAAGCTATAACCTTACGATATAAGGAAGGAGGAAACCGTATAATAGAGAGAAGCTTACTTAGCCTAAGCTCGATTAATATAAAGGGAAAGTAACTAAACCGCGACCCTACTCTAATAGAATAGTCGGAAGACTATTACCGATGTAAGCGCTAAGAGGAACGTACTAATAGAAGTAAGAATTAAAGCTAATAGGACGACTACCTGTCTAAGTAAAAGACCGACGAGTAGAAATTAAGAAAAGATAGTCGTTACTATTAGAAGGACTAATTCGTCGATAGAGATCTAATAGGTCTCTAAGTACTATAAACGTCGATAGTACTACACACCTTATAGTTAAAATCCTTATTTAAAAGAAAAGAATCTAGGTAATAATTAATAGTAGAGTATAAGGAAACTATATCTTACTAAATCTCGTTAATAAATTATAATTGCCTTAGAAAAAGAAAAATAAGCCCTACTAACTTACGAACATAGAAGGAGAAGCTATTAAGTATAGCTATAGAGTAGTAGATTAGGAAACTACACAACTTCCTATTTCTATCTAAGGCAAGAACCACACTCTCTCCTTAGATATTATAGAGATCTTAAAACACAACGTTATATTAAGGATACCCTAGTTATAGGCGAGTAATCCTAGAGTCAACTAGAGAACTAGCTAACTTTAGTAGGATATACTAGGATACGATTATAATAAGAAGAGCGGCTAAAGAAAGGCACCTTTATTAAATTATAACTAACCTTTAGGACTATATATAATCGCTAGAGAGTTATAGGCTAATATAATAGAGATTCCTAAGGAATACTTAAAGTATAGTAAGCTATTTAGTAGAGAGCTAGAAATAGGACTACTAGAATATTCGCACTAGGACTATAAGATTGAATTCTAGCCTAGTAAGGAATTAACGTTTAATAAAGTCTATCCTACTAATCTAGAGTAAGATAAAGCGCTTAGGAAGTATTTAGAGGAAATACTACTAAAGGGATATATACGACTATTAAAGTCCCTAGTAGGACACCTAATCCTATAGGTACTAAAGAAAAATAGAGAATTATAACTATACGTTGACTTTTAGAAAACGAATAAGATTATAATTAAGAACTAATACCTATTACTACTTATTATAGAGATCCGTAATTAACTAGGGTAAGTATAATAGTTTACTACCCTTAACCTAAAAGGGGCTTATAACCTTATCTATATAGCGGCTAGTTATAAGTAGAAAACCGCCTTTTAAACTATAAGAGGGCACTTTAAATACCTAGTAATGCCTTTTAGACTTATAAACGCACCTATAACCTTCTAAACTATAATCGATATAATACTAAGAGGATAAATTAATAAGTTTATTATTATCTACCTAGATAATATTCTTATCTACTTAGATATATTAGAAGAATATAAGAAGTATATATATAAGGTACTATAAATATTATAAGATAATAAGCTCTTAGTCGAAAAGATAAAGAGTAAGTTTTATTAATAGAAAGTTAAATTCCTAGGATATAAAATTATACTAGGATAAATTAGGATAAGTCTATCTAAGATTAAAGATGTTAGAAATTAGCTAGAACCTATAAATGTTAAGGAAGTTTAAGGATTTCTTAGATTTACTAACTTCTATTATAAGTTTATTTATAAGTTTAGGGAAATCACTATTCCTTTAACCGACCTTATAAAGAAGGATTATAAGTTTAAATAGATAGAAGTAGAAACTAAGGTATTCTAAGACCTAAAAAACAAAATCCTAGAAGAGCTAGTTCTTCTTATAGCTAATCTAAATAAACCTTTTAAAGTTAAGACTAACGTATCTAACTATATAATTAGAGGATGGTTAGGATAGAGAGATAGTAAAGGAAGACTCTATCCCGTTGTATTCCTATCGAAGAAACTTAACGGACTAGAACTTAACTATAGTATATACGATAAAGAACTTATAGCTATTATTTAAGCATTTAAAGAATAGCGACACTATTTAGTAGGCGTAAACTATAAAGTTAAGGTTTATTCTAATTATAAGAACCTAACCTTATTTATAACTATAAAGGATCTAAATAAATAATAGATTAGATAGTACGAAACCCTTATAGATTATAATTTTAAGATCCTATATTAGAAAGGATCGCTTAACAGTAGAGCTAACGCTCTAAGCTAACGTAAAGACTTAAGATCGATAGAAGCACTAGACGAGAATCTACTGCTTAAGTACAATAAGGATAGGAACCTTATTCTAGGTATATAAGAAGTTAACGCGACCTAGTAAGTTAAGCTAGACGATACGTAGATATAGTGTATTGTATTGTATATAGAAAATAATAGCTACCTAGATAATTAGGAAACGAAACCGTTTATAACTAAGAGTAGGAATAACTACTTGTTCTAAGAACGCTAGTACGTTCCTAGTACACTTTAGAAGTAGCTTATTAAGGAGATATATAAACACCTATTATATAGACATTAGGGTGTAGGGAAAATGATTAATAGATTAAGAAGATTATACGACTTCCCTAGAAGTAGAAAGATCGTATAGGAAGCTATTAAAAACTATAATATCTATAATAAAGCTAAGGTAGTATAATATACACCTTATAGAGAACTATAACTAATACTACTACTAGAAAGAGTATAGTAAATAATTATAATAGACTTTATTATTAAATTACTAAGGTTAAAGGAACCTATAACTAAGGTATACTATAATAGTATACTAGTTATTATTAATAAACTTATAAAGTACGCCTATTATATTTCTTATATAGAATTAAGTAATATAAAGGATTTAGTGTATATCTTCTTTAAAATAATCGTTATATAATATAGGTTACTTACTAAGTTAATAACGGATTAAGATAAACTCTTTATATTAAACTTCTAGAAATACCTTATAGAAATTATAAAGGTTAAGTAAAACCTTTTAATAGTATTCTATCTATAAATAGATAGATAAACGGAAATCTAGAACTAGATACTTAAGTAGTATCTATAAAACTATATAAACTACTAATAGAACGATTAGGTAGAATAGCTACTACTTGTATAATAGGCTATAAATAGCTTATAGAACGAGAATATAAAAATGTCACTATTTAAGGCGAATTATAGATTCAACCCTACGATTAAAACATATATAGTATAGAATATAAACGCGCTAGTAGCTATAGTATATATAGTAATAATTATAGAAATATAAAAACACCTATAAGTAGAATAGATATTTTTATAGAATCGAATAAAACACTATACGGATAAAAAGAGATTACTAGCGCTAATCCTAAAGAGAGGAGATAAAGTTTATCTTATTTATAAAAATATTAAGATAAAACGACCTAGTAATAAACTCGACTAGAAGAAAATCGGACTATTCCTTATTAAACGAAAACTATTAAAAGTTAACTATAAACTATTACTACTAGAAGGGATAAAAATACATCCTATATTTTATATATTATTATTAGAAAAAGCACTAAGTGATACAATACTCGCTATAAACGTTACTATTAAAGACACGAATGAATATAAAGTTAAGAAAATACTTAGAGTATAAGGTATAGGAAAAAATCGCTGTTATCTTATTAAATAGAAAGGATACCTAAACTCTAAAAACACATAGGAACTAGTTAAGAACCTTACTAATTACTCCGACCTACTTTAGTAGTTTTAGGAGCAATTAAGGGACCTAGGTTAGGGAAATCCCTAACGCTAAACTAAGTCTAGTCGGGTTCGTTAGGAACACCTAGGGCCTATAGGTCGTAGGCTATCTAGTGTTCGTAGGAGTCTAGAGTAGGAAGAATGTCGTCTTCCTTATCTAGCTCCTACATCCTACGCTTAAATAATTCACGACTCTTATCCTTCACCTAACGGCGAATCTTCTAGATCCACACTAAACGATATACTACCTAAGAAAGTTAAGACTATAGCTCTAATAAATAATCCTCTACCTTTTCCTTATCCTTGTCTAGCTTCTTCTATTAGGCTATTAGACGGTTTACTACCCTAGTGTTAGTAGTTACTATAGGAGACCCGAGAAGAACGGGAAACCTATAGGAAGATGCCACTATTATACTATCGTAGGAACGACTATGACTAACGCACTATTTACAACGCGTTTTACCGTCTATAAAACAGCACTCCTTCTTATGTTTAAAGTAGTAAGAATAAGGTATGTCTGTATTAAATCCGTTTAAGGTAATAAAGGCCTTTAGGACGTTACGCTCGTTGCTTTTACGCGAGTAGGGTTTCTTAACACGACTCGATATAACGTTAGAACATAATAATGCAGGAAGGAAGTTACGACCTACTAAAAAAGGAACTTAGTGGCCTTAAGGGTAAGTCTAATAGGGGGAGGAGTATAATATTACGAATGATCCTAGGTGACGTAGGGCGGCCCGAGGAGGAGGCTAGGCGAGGCGCCTATAGGGCGCCTAATTAGGATAAAGGGTCATATAACTATAGTAGGCTTATAGGAGTACTATAAGCTAGTGAGCTAAGGAAGGATTACGGCCTCTATATAATCTAGTGATCTAGTCGTTATAGTAGAGGATAGGATAGGTATATAGGGAAGGGGATTTCTAGTAGATAGCTAGACTAGATCTCTACTAATTAATCTAAGTAATAGTTCTACTATTAGGAGTAACCTCCTAACGTGACTTACGACGCTGCTTATTACACTTTTATGCATTTAACCTAACTCACTATCTAAGAAACAGATTCTACTGTGCCTTAGAGATAAGCTACCGTTATAACTATAGTATACTACTATTTTTTTAAAAATAATTTCTATAAATATATTACTAGTTAGATTCTTATTTATAGTAATATAGATATTATATTTACTTAATTAGTTAACTATTACTAGAATTATATTTAGTTTATTTTAATTACCCTATACCTTTAGTAATCTAGTAATTATATTTATTATAATTTTTAAAATAGTATAAATAATATAATAAAATAACTATATAGTTAATAGTATTTTTCTTTTATTATTTAGTAGTTATAATATAACTTTATATATATAGTAATATTTTTCTTTATTAATAACTAGAAAAACTATTAACTTACCCTTTTTAGTATTAAGTAGATTCTCTAGTAGTTTATTATAAAGTTATTATAATATTATATTAGTATTTTTATTTATATTTTTACTAGTACTAATACTCTTTTATTTTAATATAGAAGGCTATAGTTATTTATTATTATAGGCTAGCCCTAGGCTACTATAAGTAGGTACTATAAAGGAAGTTTATTAAAAACT
>JANZYN010000211.1:0-23988 GCA_025583755.1 Cordyceps tenuipes
ATATTGAGGGGCCTCGTGCCTACAGGACGCAGACTCTTATAGTAACACTGAAGCAACGCCAAGGCGGTTGCCTATACGCACAGTTTATACAGCTTAGTCTTGTGTAAAATCCTCAATATTACTTATAACATATCTCAGCTGAAATACATCTCGAACTTCCTTCCAACATGTCTGCCAACCCTAAAGACGTATTTAACGACAACAACGAGGTGGATATTGTTGATGATGAAGTTCACTCGGACATTGACTCTGATGAAATAGAGTATGAGGATGATGATGCACACGAGGGAGTCGCAGAAGAAGAGGTTATTGAGGAGGAACCCGTGGTTGAAGAGCCTGTGATCGAGCAAGCCACTCCATCAAAGAAATCCAAGAGGCTCTCTGTTGCTTCTGGAAAATCTGTTGTCACTCCAGGAAAGGTTAAGCCTAGCAGCGCAGTTAAGAACATGGAGCTCAAATCCCCTGGTAGCGCTGTTAAAGCCATTGGACATAGTCTTTCTCCCACTAAGAACCCTTTCCCTTCCTTTGGAAAATGGACAGAGAAGACTCTCTCTGAAATTGAGATAGTGGTGCCTGTCCTCACTGGTAAAAACGAAAGCACTAATGATCTCACCAGAGCCAGTAGACCCGAGGCTAGATACTGGAAGGCACCCATTGTCTTCAAATATGGCAACTTCACCAGCGAGACTCTTAGGTTCGACAATGTTCCTATTCCTCACCACACTGGAAAGAACTATGGATCCTCGTTTGTCTATCTGTGCCTTCCAGGTTTTGCATCTAGGATTTTCTCTGAAGCATGTAAGACCAGACGTCCCACTAGAGTTACGGAGAAGAGCCTTGTTGAAGATCACAACAGGTGGTGGAAGGTGGCCAATGATGTACAAGAGACTGTGGGTATCGTAAACAAGAATACTGGTAAATTCCACAAGAAGAGTCTCGAGGCTATATTCGATGCCACTAGCGCAGGTATCACTGCTAATGTAACCCTGTCCTTCATGTTCAAAGCCTCCACTGACTCTAAGGATGCACTCAAGCCTACTACACAGGGGAACGTTTCAGTGTCTCTCATCAGAGCCGTTATCTCCGAGACAGATGTTAATGTCCAGATGCCTGTGCGTATCTCCAGGGCTAAGAACAAGATTGAGCCCGCTGCTACCAGTGCTGATATCGCCAATGACAAGCTTATGGAGAGACTCAGTGCGATTGGTCTTTGAATTTACCTCAGTATGTGTGCCGTTATGTCTTCATGGTTTTGTTACGTTAGTACGTCCGAGTAAGTTAGTGTTTTTAAAAAAAGCTTGTTTTAAAAGGTAACGTCCCAGACGTATAGTGCACAAGTGTTACATGCAAGAAATTTTCAGTGTACATAAAGCTGTTTTTATCGGGTTACCTGTTTATTTGTGTCGGTACTTTGCACACAATGGACATAGGAGACTGTCTTAGGGAGGACGTAGAGGTCGTAGATGTGTCTCTGGGAGACCCCACCAGTGTCCAAATGTCAGCTATAAAGATAGATAGGGCTTATCATAAGCTTATATTAGAAGACAGAGAAATATGCCTAGCTTTATCAAAGAGATTCAAGGGTAAGGTAACTCTATACGGCACCCCTGACTACAAAGATCTAGTGTCCCTGTGCTTATCCACGGATGGATACAAGGTATGCAGCAGCTACTTGAACAATGTTTCTGACGAGGATGTTGCGTCTGCATGGCAATTTATTGACACTATATCAGTGAGCTCCACGGAAAGATGTAGGCACTTAGTAAGCATTGGAAAGGGGGAGAGAACAGGCATGGGGTTTCTCAGGTCACCTGTTAGAGGCCATAGGAGCCCTAGAGCTACCAGACGTCCCCAGAGAAGCAGGCTAGGAGTAAGCTTAAACGGCCCACCAATGTTGCTTAACTCCAATACGGGTTTGGTGTCTGAGCACGATACAATGGAGGAGGCTATAGCCGAAGATTGCTCATATTGGGTGTTAAAGTCCGTTGATCCAATGGAGTCTTTTAGAGAACTAAGGCTTAACGTCTCCGACAGGCACGAGGGTATCTAGTATCCTGGAATGCATGGACGAACGGTGTGACCTTATTATAGTGTCTCTAAAAAGTTGGCATACTTTATACCCCTTATGAGGTGTCCCTAGTACCTTGAAAGTTCCATCGCAATATAAGAATATACACGTTGACTTGTTGGGATCCTCACTATTATCGTCAGCTTCAGGTGATGCAGTTATTTTAAAACATCTTGTAGTAGGAACGTAGACTATGGCACAGTCCTTTACACAGAACCCTTGGTATAAAGCTATTGTGTCTTTGGTGAGGGACATTAACTTAACGTCTCCTGGAAACGTGATGGTATATAGGAACCTAGACTTTGAAGCGTTACAGTAACTCCACGAGACAGAGTTTGGTATTCCTGATTCCTCTACTATGTAAGGTGCTATCCTTCCCGCTATCTGACACTTTTCTTTTGATGTAGCTATTCTACCAGGGGATGGATTGTTAAGCCTAGCAGTGACTCTAGCCCTGGCTCTGTTCATTTGACCTGAAACGGAAGAAGAAGCTACGGCTGTGGCGGAAGAGACCTCTGGCTGTATAAATGAGAGTCTGATTCTAGCGGAGCCAGGGTATTCTAAGAGCATGCAAGTAAAAACCTTCCTCCTCTCAATACACGTGGACGAATTACCTCCGGTTAGGGGTATCACTATATTATTCAGTATGTCCACTGAGGTCTCAGGCAGATCTACCCCATATGTATTTTCATATATAGACTCGCATAGTATTTGTCTGTCATTGTCAAGGGCTCTTACTGCGCTCTTCCTTAGCCATTCTTGAGACCTAACGTTCTGTTTAGTGGAATGACGGAACATATTGTATAGCATTGTGTATAGCGCAACGTAGTTGCTGTAAAGATTCCAAATAGAGCTTTCAGTTGGACACTGTTATATATCGAGCAAATTTGCAAGTCGTGCACGTTGACTCTGAATATACAAGTAGCAACTACGTTGCCTGAGTACACTGACTATCTTGTAGCAATATAGCATCACATCCTTCGTGTCACAAACACTTCACTTCCCTCCAAACAAGAACCATGGAGAACCTAAAAGAGGAGGCTGACGAGTTGGACCTACAGTCTAGAATACGAGAGATATCTGAGAAGATGTCCATGAATAATTCCACTAATAGGGCTGCAGAACATAGGGCTGTGTCTTCTTCCATAGGTGCAGAAAGTCCTGTGGGTATACTCTCTGAAATCAGGGAGTCTCAGAACAGGATCATTGAGCTTCTAAAGTCTAAGGCTATGGCAGATCTGGAAAAAGAGAAGAAGAAGGACATTAGACATAGGGAGATATGCACAATACTTCTGGGTATGGCTGAAGGAAGTTCGCGCAAGGTACACCATGACAACGCACAGGGGCTACTCGTCCAATCCGTGGCTAATACACCTCAGAAGTCCGTTAGCTACTACGGAGGAACCTCTATAACAAGTGGTATACACCTAGTGTCTTGCGTCATGATGCATCTAGACTCCATATTGATCAAGCACCCTCATTTTAGAAAGATAGCTTCGTCTGATACTACCTTCATGGACATAAAAGAGTGGTATGTAATGTGCAATTCTGTTATAAACGCAGACAAGAATTCGAAAGCTGGACTCAGAATGCCAAAGCCTAGCGATGAGGACTTCAAATCTGCCTGTAGGGTAATAGCCTCGCCTCTGGAGGGTAGAAGGCCAATCTGTGACCCCAGCCATATATCAATACTCATTGAGCAGAGCCCTGCCCTTATGAACACAGTGGAGTGGACTAGAGCTGCCCTTCTAAGATGTCCTGGCTCGCTTAGCCCCGAGAGGCAGTGTAGGTTCAAATCTACAAAATATCCTTTTATAGATGGAGACGGGGAGATGAACATAGAGAAAGGACTCAAGCTTGTAATGCCCAGAAGGTCTAAACACCAAGAAGTAAGCGAGCTGAAGGTCACTGAGAGGAAGGAGTACATGAGACTTATACTGGAGCTCAACTTCAGCTCAGATGAGGCTTTAAACAGAGTTAAGAAGAAGGCATAAGTGCCGTAGATTTTAGGCTTTGTGTTTTTTTTTAAAAAACTGTAAAACTGTGCACATTTCCTAAATCATCGCGAGCTTCTCCAAGAGTCTTGGCAAAATACAGGTAGGAGAGACAACTTCATCGGACAGTCCAAGTGAAACATTCGCGTCAGTGCCGGAAACCCGGTGATCCTCTCTAGCACTGTCAACAATCAAGCCCACGTGATCTGTCTCCGCCTTGCCGGACTGTAAGGATATGCGTATAGCTGACTGAAGACCCTCACACTTACCCTCATATCGTTCCTGGAGGTAATATTGCACCGACCTGAGAGAAGAGAGGTCATCATTGTCAAGCTCGGAGCCCATAGTGGTCTCTTTGTGTACTACCTCCTTCTTCACAACCCTCTTCTTTCTCACTACTCTCTTGACCTTGGGTTTGACGTCCGTGGTGTTCTTAGCTTCTTCAACTGCAGGGGTAGCATCATCATCGTCTACGAACTTTACCGCGACACCGTCATCCTCGTAGCTATTGGTTTCCTCTGGCATAGCGGACATCTTAGACGATGCACCAACAGACGGGGCTTGTTTCTTCCATGGTTTCTTGCCACCCCACTCGGTACTTTTTCCCACCCTGGAGGAGTTGTCTCCTGCTGCAGAGATCTGGGCCAAGACTAAGTCTTTGAGAACGCTGTCCCTGTACTCTATCAATGCCATGGAGAATTTTTGCTGTGCCTCTCTGAGTGTTGGCATCTTGTGGTTACCTTCTAGTGCCTTGAAAGCATCTTCTATCTCTGACACTAAGGTATTGCTGGCCTCCAACACTCTGTTCACTTGAGGGACCTGTGCAGACATCTCTCTACTCAGTTCATTTATATAGTCCTGGGATGTGAGAGGAATGTAACCACGCGAGCGCTTGATGGCAGACAGTATGGCTAGAGATGTGTCCTTTTTACCGAAGGTGCTGAAACGCGACGCTGAGTCGCCTGGTGTCTTTTTGCACCACGATGCAGGGTTAGGGTACTCTTTCTTTGACATTCTGAGTCTATCCTTACCCATGCTTTTTAACACGGAGTTCATAACGTTGATTGAAGGTATGCCCATACATATCACATCTATCTTTGAATCTGATATCAACATGCTTGCATCAATTATGCTGCGTATCCACCTTTGAAATGAAACGGTCTCTAAGAGTGAATGGGAGGAGGAGAACGGTGTAAAAACTGTGCAGTTCACAATGATAGTGCCAGAGTTGAGGTACTTCCACCCGCTCCTAATCCATCTTTCTACCTCTAGGTACGTGGCGCCAAACATGTTGCTCAGATCCGTTGCTATACCACTAGTGGAAGGGGTAGGTCTACTCTTACCTGGATCATAAGACATAGCTGATGATATAACTGGGTGTATGTCTGTTGCATATGGCCTCTCTCCTACTATTATGGTTTTCACGGGAAGAGACATATATGATCCCAATATGTAAGATGCAACGGGAACAGAGTAGTGTTTGTCCATGTTTTGTGCCAAACCTATATCTGCTAGGTACCTACGAGACTCCAGCTGAACGGTTAGCTCGGCCACTCTTTCTCTGCGTGCTAGATCCTCCATTGTGTGTGACATTCTGCCAGAAGCTTTGGACTAAGTTAAGCTTATGAGGGGAAGAAGAGACGCTGTTTTTCTTGTAGTGACGTCTACTATGTAAGCTGCAAATGTACTGACAGCAGAAGCACCTACCTGTGTGAGCAGTGGAACAATATGCTCTATCCACTATTGACCTAGACAGTGCCACAAGTTCGACCATTAGGTCGTCTCTACACACTCTATCTATTCCACCCGTTCCCATTGCCACTATGGAAGGGGATTCTGTTGTGGAGTAGAAGAACGGCAAGACGCGTATCTTGGAGCCATCGCTGTGTGGAACCATAGGCCTGAGATCCAAGTGGCTGTTGTTTACAGAGGTGTGAGTGAAAGTCAATGCCCATAGACTATTTTCAGAGGAGTTGAACAATGCTGAATATCCTAGAAGCTCTGTAGACCAATACCATATCAGACTGTCAGTTGCGCGCTGTAGAGACAGTGTCATCTTCATTGCAATGTCCTCCTCTAGGCGCACTACTTCTTTGCTTAGTGTACTGTAGAGTAGACATGATCTTGAACCATCGCTTTTTATCTGCGAGAAAGACAACACTACACACATACTACATCTACTGGACTTCTCTGTGAGGCTGACTAACTCCAATGGATCTGTGTATCCCTCCTCTACCAGGTGTACGAAAAGACCCAGGTTGTTTACGGAGTCACATAGGGCTAGCACAGTGGATAAAACTGGATCTCCTATGACACAGGGAGCTCGGTCGAAGCTTGATCCCATGAAGTGGGTTTCCATCACAGATGGAAGTGAGGTTGGGTCCAGATGGGACGCGAGAGCAGCGTAGGAGTCCTGATTGCCTCTATACCTACAGTGCTCGGCTTTCTTGAGAAGATCTGACAAGAAAGGATCTGTGCATAGTTCACAGTAATCCTCACAGGTTGACATTGTGTACAAAGTAAGATACCAGCTTACTTGTTGGATTTTTGCCGCCGTACAAAGACTTAGGAGTGAGTATTATACTAACTGTGACATGTGCAGTACTTACTGCCCTAACTCCACTGGCACCTCCGTGTGGTACCTCATACCTAACAATAGAGTCAAGAGATTCCATCAAGTTCAGAGATCCGTTCTCAGGTAGCCTGAATCCTGATGCACTTGCCTTGACCCTGTAAGCAGAACCTCTACAGTTAACTACCTTTAGATCGTAGTTTCCTGTAGGGGACACTATGGGGTTTATGTCTAGAACACACAGAGCCTCCAGTATGGGATTTGTAACTCTGAGGTCCCTGGCTAGCACTAAAGAGTTACCTCCAGGGAGACTTTTGAGAGCTACATAATCAGCTTCGACTTTCCTTGAGTCCATTTCCAGAACGTAACAGGACATGTTGAAACATGTTGATTTGTAGTCCCCCAAAAATACACTCACCATAGTCTCTACTAGGCTGTTCTTCATGACTCTCCTTACATAGTAGTTGTACGCGATGCCTACAGTATAAGGCCTACACCTAACCTCCTCCACAGCAAGTTCTTCTACGGTGCTAATGTTAACTGACAAAGGAAAATCGAACTGATCAAGTTCATTGGCAGAGGGTGGATCCTCTACTCTATACATGTAATAATTAAAAATCGACGATTTACAAACTCCAGACCCCATACATTTACACTTCTCATTGGTACACATGCCACATGTGGATATTTCCCCCCACCCAGTTGCATAGAATAGGTCATCTATGCACTCGTCGTGTATGTCTATCTCCATGGTGACCTCTCTATTATGTACAAGGTAAACCTCTGGTTATTCATATGTGCCACGAGCGCAACGCAGTTGCGTTCTTACACACATCAAACATGGAGTGCTTCGAGAACGTGAAACCTTATGCTACTATTCCCGCACAGGAGCACAAGTATGCTATACGCAGCTTGTTCGAAGCATACAGAGATAATGGCGGTGCTTGCTGGGTAGACGCTGATCCACCGGAGTATAGTGTCACCATGGAGACAGGAGAGATAACGTGTCTGGCAAAAATGGCACAGCCAGTGGGGCTACCTTATAGAGGCACTTACATTGGACCAGAACCTGCGATGCATAAGACTCTTCGTAGTGCTCTCACTATTGCTATGAAATGGATAGAGGGAGCTATTGACAGCGGTTTGTTGTGGTGCCCTCCGTCCTCTACAAGATACCGCCGTAGCCCCACGGGTAACTGGAGCGCTGAAAAGACTAGTACTGGATTCAAAACTAGTGCTATAATGACAGCTCTAAACAATCGTAACATATGTCCTCTCTCTTGTTCCACTA
The DNA here is from genome assembly GCA_025583755.1 of Cordyceps tenuipes. Classification (NCBI taxonomy): domain Eukaryota; kingdom Fungi; phylum Ascomycota; class Sordariomycetes; order Hypocreales; family Cordycipitaceae; genus Cordyceps; species Cordyceps tenuipes. The sequence goes on from JANZYN010000211.1 coordinate 7,926, forward strand.
TACACGCAGCGCTGGAAGCAGACAAAGTATCCAGTAAGCAGATTTTTACTGATATATATCCATTTCCTAGAACCACTGTTCCTTCAACTGGGCTATTCGGCACATCTCACAACGTTAGTTTTATAGACATGTCACCCCTGGAGAAGAAAAAGGAGCCTGACACAGAGAGTAGGAAGTGGAAAGATGAATATGTAGGCTTCATATGCGCCCCTCATACGTCTCATTCTTACGAAGCCGGTAGGTCCAGGAGAGTGGCAGTAGATGTGTCAGTGAGATTGCTAACGTACGACACTTACGCAGCCCTAGAAAGTATGAAGTCTAGAGAGGTCTCTGACGACGACGAACCTAAAGACTGGAGTGTGTGGTGCCTTGGTCAACATTGTATAGTTACAGAGTCCACTGTAAATCAGCTCTGCATATATCATAAGCTTAGGTCCATATCTGCTGACCCAGTATTCGGCCTATATATAATGAAGGAGGAAAAGATATGTGTTATCCACGTTTCATCAGGAGTCCTAACAAAGTTGTGCAGCAATGGCGTCTGGTCTGACAATTACAACGCTCATTTCAATGACAAGACCAAGTTTACTGTCTCTCCTCACATATCCACCTCCGGTCCGGATTTCCACAGGTCATGCTTATCTGGTCACTACTCTTACATACCTTTTGTGGAGCACAATGCAGCTATCAGGACGTCTATATCTTCTGCACAGGTGACTCAGGCCGTGTGTCTTCCATATTGTCCCGCAACAGCCACTGTTTCCCCGTGCTACACTTTTAATCCTGTGGTCACCACCCCTACGTATAAGCGCATAATGGTGAAGCAGGAAATAGAGACGGATTTCGCCAGCTACATGCCAGGTGAAACTGTTTGTGTCTTATACCACAATCTGACTCTAAACTACGAGGATGCCATAATAGTCTCGAAAAGGTATGTACAGAATGGAGGTTATTCTACGGTGTCCACCTGCAGATATCTCTTACCTGCCTCAGACTATGTTCCACCTGCTGGAAAGATGCTGTGCTCCAGGTTATGCAAGTGGTGGAAATCTAGGTGTCAAAAACACTGCAGGCACACTATGGAGTACATTGAAAACTGCAAGGTCATAAGTCCATTCGACGCTCCAACTGGCACAGTGATATCTAAGAAGGTACTGAAGACTGGTGAGCAGAGCGTGAAGGTGAGAAGCTACGAGACATTCCAGGCGGGAAATAAGCTGTCAACAGGCCATGGACAGAAAGGCGTAGGATCCATATTGATGGACTATGAAGATATGCCTATTTGTACCACTTCTTCTGGAGAGCAGATAATACCTGATGTAGTTATGGCAGTTGGCTCCATTGTGAACAGACAGACTGTGGGACAGATATATGAGTCTGGGGCTGGCCTAGAGAGACTTAAGGATCCGTGCATGAGCAGAGTTGTACAACCTGACGAGACAGCACCTCTGGGTGAAAATGTTTCTGTAATGGACGGTCGCACTGGCACTATGTACAGAACCGCTGTAACATGCAATGAGGTGGAGGATGGAAATCCATATTTAAAGAATACAGTAGCTACAATAGGTTTTGTCAGAATGTTCAATCAAACTCAGATGGTGCGAGAGAGGGCTTTTACTTCCCATAGATCTATGAACCCGACGACTCTTAGAACCCCTATAAAGAGATCTAAGGGAGGTGCTCTCAGAGAAGGAGAAATGGAGATACAGGCCACTGTAGCAGCAGGGCTAGTCAATTGTGCAGAGGAACTGAGGAAGAGAGGTGATGAGGTAGTGGTTCTCGTATGTATGAAGTGTCAGCGCCTGCGGCTGCTGCATTGCTGCACAGAACACACTGAGTTTGCTGAAGTAACGCTCCCATATGACATGGTGGTTCTAGACTGTGTAAACAAGATAACATACAATTGCACATTCATATATACATTGGAGCCAGATGTCTAAAGAGAAGGCTAAGTGTCTAGACAGATCAAAGGGGTTCTTCGTGGACGTAGGAGAAAGAGATCTGTTCTACATAGAATTGGAGGACACATGTGCATATGAACAATTGTATACATCAATGTCATCTATAATAATGTGTGCAACATCAAACAATGGGGATAAAACTATTGTGAGAGTGTCATGGTCAAAGTACAAGAGAATAGCACAAGGAAAGGGCTACACTGGTATGGAGCGCTGTGAGAAGCTAAGCTATGTTCCAGATCTGTACAGCAGAGAGCTGCATATGGTGGGGTCTACGTACGTAGAGGTGAGCACTAGGCAATACATACCAGGATACCCCCTTTCCGAAGTGTGGTGCACCCTCTCGGAGGAGGAGAAGGAGGTTATAATGATACAGATAGAGAATGTTATACACGACATATCAGAATATACCTCAAATACCTTTATGGAGCTCCAAGGGAGGAACCTGTCTACACCTAGCCCGGTACAGTATATAAACTACAGGATGTTACTCTCCATGATAACTAGGGACTTAAATAAAGGAGACATGAAGATACTGGACATGGAAGACTTCTCTCATATTGCTGTATTATGTCACAACAACCTGTCAATGGACCATGTACTAGTGGACAGCGAAGGTATAACTGGAATAGTAGGATGGAGCAAGTGTGACTACATACCTGAAGTAATGGATAGAATGAAGTACCAGTTCACTAGGCCAAGGCTGGACGGAGAATCCTCATGGTACAGTAAGCTCGCAATGATGGAGCTATTCCACCCACAGCCACCTCCCCTTTATACTGTCTGCTGTATGTACTATAACTACTACCTGAGGCTCAGGTCTACCCCGTGGAACCATCATGATTTCCTTGAGAGAAAACTAATGGAGACTGCTGACGTTGTTATACCTGTGATGAGAGAGACTTACATGGGCACAGACATATACAAATCTCCAGGTGAGAGGAAAGAACAAGTCGAAGAAAGGCGACCAAGGTCGCGTGACAAGCACATTGATAGTGATAACCTCACAGAGATCTCTGAGGACACAGTTACGCACGAAAACAAGCCACCTCCCTCTATAGCTACCTGGGAAAACTGGGAAGACATAACATCTGATTGGGAAGGACCCGAAGATACAGAAACAATTTTAGACATATTGGACAAACTAAGTGTGTCATAATGGGTATATTTGACAGACCAACCTCAGACTCTAAGAGATCTGCCAGCAAGAGACACACTAACACTGTGAATGGTAAGGTGAAAGATGGCAGAGTGAGATCCAGCGTAATGTCAAGAGATCTGAGGATCACGTTCGAGAACTTGATAGCATCTATATCCAATGTCGAGGGAGACAGCCTAGACAAGGAGTCCGTAGCTAAATGTGTCAAAAGTGTGTACAATTGGATGGTATTTGACCCTGATATGCAGATAGATGTTCCCGTGCCTACTGGATCCAGCAAGTCTGTAAAGATGTGGCCCCACGGTGCAAGGGTAGATACTAGAAGGAAGTCTTCCAGCAACTGTGGAGAAAAGAGCTCCAGACAACTCAAAGAACTTAACGACGAAGCTATGATACATATAGCCAGCTCTGTTGTCTCTTCCACCCTAGATGAAGACGTGAAAGCCAAGTCTACGGGGAAAATCATGTTTGAGTCTCCTAGAGGCCACGTGTACAGTTCCGCTGAGCACAAATCTAACTATCTTGGTGACACTGTCAGCCACGCCTCTAGCAGCCAACACCAGGAGCCACGGGCACTAAGCTACATTCCGGAAGGACCCCCTCCACCACAGAATAGTTACAGTGTGCCGTACCGAGCTGCCCCTGGAGGTTTCAAACCTGTGTCTACAGTGCCACTTAATGTGCCTAGATACTCTGTTATGGCAGGAGCAGTTCCTCCCGTGCAGGTACAAGAGACTCCTGAACTGAAGCATGCTACTGTTAACAAGAAGAAGGTTGCCAAGAAGACTAAGGTGGGCTCTGCTCCCAGGGAAGCTGAGGATGATGACGGTGTGCCTGTTGCTTTCGCAGATTACGAGTGACTTGGAAATTGCTATTTTTCAGAATGCAGTGCGAACTTGAAATGTTGCTTTTGCTTACGTGTTTTTAAAAAACATCAGCGTTACATCATTCAGTCATTAATACATGTATTTTGCTGCATATATTGAACACATCCTCGTCCAACTGCACGCTTGGTATCTGCAGTAAATCAGAGGCTTTCATTACTGAAGAAAAGGACTGGTACTCTGATATGGTAGTGTAAGGCTCTATATATTCTTTGTCTCCGCCCCACTTCACTGAACACTGTGTAGCACTTATGCGTCTCATTCTGGTGCCCAGACAGTCTATCAGATCGTTTCCTACTGCAACATTATCGTACGGGTAAAAGCAGCCGAATGTAGGTATAGACCAATAAGTAGATATCTCGTACAGTTCGGGTATTACATAATGTGCACTGAAGAACGCGGTAGTTATAGCTATCTCTTGGCTTATTGACTTCATAAGGTCCTCATCTGATACAATGCTTTCTAAAGGACAACATAACACCATATAGTTCTGAGACCCTGACTTGAGGTGTCTTATATTAGACAGTATGTCCCTAGGATCAGTGTGAACTCTTGATACACCAGCCCTCACTTTCAGCATTTCACATCTCTTGTCGTCTGGTTCCACCAATATATACGATACACCTCTACCCTGAGTGAGAACGTCCAGTGATTGACCTGTACCTGTACCTACATCCAGAACTATTTTTCTATTTCCAGCCCTCTGTAATGCTGCTTTCATGATGGTAGACTTTAGAGACTCGCACCACATTAGAGCGCTCCTTCGCCTTGTCTCATCGTCTCTGACTACGGAGCTAAATGAGGCTAGTACACTTCTCACTGCACTAGTGCTGTTAGCGGAGGATTTGTCAGTGCGTTGGAACAGGGGCTTAGACAATATGCTTTTACCGTCTTTACATAGCCTAAACCTTACCTCAACTATACAGCCGGGCTCTAGCCCCGCCGAAAGAGGAGCATGCTCTATCACCACGTCTCCATCAGATGTAGCTAACGTACCGTCGTCCCTGAGAAGAAGTTCTATCGACCTCTCCTGTTTCATCTTTCTGGCAGTAGTACTTCCCTTCCATAGAGCTATAACTCCATCAGTAGGGTATACCGACTCCCTACACTTAGACTCTGCCTGGAACAAAGTAGGATAGTAAGGCTTAGTGGACACAAACTCCATATTTATAGCAGCCTTTACTTTAAGAAACTCCTTCAGAGACCATGAGTAATCCCTAGTCTTAGGAGATGGTATACCACTAGAATCTGTAAGCATGTCTATCATGAAGCATCCGTACGACAACGTGTTCTCAACGTCTATTACTATGGGCCTGTCAAAAGAGCTTCTTCTGTCTAAGACTTTCCATCCTATTTGCGGATACCCTTTCCCTTTTCTGAACATGTGGGCAACCATCTGATACACTAATACATACGCTCTTTCTCCGTCCACCTTGGGTGAGTATACAGCGCCCTCCTTTTGTACTCTCCTGGAGTCCCATGCTCTGGGGCTGTTGTTGTTCATGGTAGCCAACTGATCTCTGGATACGAAGCTCCTTATACTTGGCCATGTCTGTTGGAAAGAGTGTACCACTACCATCGCTCTTCTGACCATCTCCTCAGTATTTTCTCTTATCGGGACTACTGCACTATGTATACGTCTCATTGCTACATCCTTAGAATAAAGGAATATGTCTAGACCACATTGGTTGGTGATTTTTCTCACTACCCCATCCTTCTCTCTGTTGGCCAGGCCTGTGGTTCCAGCGACCTCGTACAATTCAACTACGTTTACTTTGCACTTAGGAGATGCTCTTACACTCTCCCTATATCTCAGGACAAGCCCGGAGTACGCTCCTGTAGTGTGGTAGTATGCCATAGCTCTACCTCCGTTAGACAATGCAGGCACCGGACATGGGTATCTTATATTGTCCTCTGATTTCACGTTAGAGAAAACTGAAGGTATCTCTGACAAATAAGCCTCTATGTAAGAACACTGCCTTGCTACTCCATTGTTTACGAACACCGGTTCTGACGCTGATCGCTTATGCAATATGCGTGGAAAAGACAGGCTTTGATATGTACCTGGGTCTGAGAATCTCAGCCGCGATGGTTCTAAGGGACACATGCCACAAGACCATATAGATGTATGAGCTTCGTCAGCAGCCCTCATTTGGTGTTGAAACTCCTTGACAGGTGAACCACATCCTAGGCATATGTTGTTGGATTTTTCTTGCATTTTGTCTTTACGGTGCCGATGCTTGGTGGTCTTACAACTGATTTGAGCCGGTAACCCTTAGTCGTGCGGGACAGCAACGTAGTTGCGGTTGTACATTTATACACAGCTGTTGGGATGAGTCGAGCTATATTGCACTGATGGTAAAGTCTATACTTAGAGAGTAACATAATGGGTAGAGGAACATTATACTAACGGTGCTACACAAGAAAGCGGAGCAACAAAGTTGCATTGTAGCACGATTCAGTTCATATCTCTGTTTATATATACAATCTCTCGATAAAAGGAATTCTCACAACCAAATAACAAAAAACAAACAACATAAAAAGACATAGAAATCTCACAAAAACACATTCACAACCACGCCCGCACGGCATATTCCATTTGTAACGATATAATGATAGAGAAGACTTTTATAGAAAGAAGAGTGTATAGCGGAGCTCCTGTGAGGAGAGGGTATCGTGTAGCAGGTATCAGATGTGAACAGCTTGATAAGAACGACAAGCCAGTTGAATTAGTAAAGGTAAAGAATCAGGCTGAATATAGCGCTGGATGCCCCCTTCACAGAGGTATATGCTTCGGACACATGTGCGAAACTCCTACAGGGAACATATTACCGCCACATTCGCTATCTTTCAGATCTGGTGACATTAGGACACAATACTACATAGCCTCCAGTAAAGCCTTCGAGAGAGATCCCAAGTCTTACATAAAAGAGCTTAAAGAGACAAACTATGGTAAGTGGGGGCATCTCAGAAGTATAATGTCCACCCCTGTGTCCGGTAGCGCTAGGTTAGTGTGTATACCCCACGACAACTGTGATCCTCGTATAGTGTACATGTCCAAGAATCTAGCATCTAAAACAATATTCTGTCTCCCAGTGCAATACGAGGACGGAACTCTAGGTTCTACATACACAGAGAGAGAGCTGAGGGAAGGTGACTACATAATGTTAGAACGCGCCCCTAGTCTCTCTAAGTTCAATAACCAGCCTATGAGACTTCACTACTGGGATAAGGAGTGCATAGGCATACACCCCAAGGTATTTGGGTACTTCCATGGAGACTATGATGGAGACGAATGCCACATATACGCCATAGGGAACCCGTCCTCTATAGAAGAAGCTAAGGCTTGGGTCCAACCTCTAGACTCTAATCTCAGTAAAGCAGGTAAGTACATGGAAGAGACGTTTCCTCAGGAATACATCAACTGCAATGGTGATGGTGATCTAGGGTTCTTAGAGTATACCACTCTGAGCTTTCACGAGATATCTGCTGCAACGTACTCATTGCCTACGGGAGACTACACTAGGAATAAAACACCTCTTCTCAAAATGTTCAAGCAGAGGTTAGAGGAAGCACCTGGTACGAGAACATTCTTAGAAGACTCAATAAAAGGTGTAAGGGATATAATGAGACAGCAGATATCTCAGGGAAAAATAGGAGATATGAGCAGAGTAGCCAGAATATCCGCTATGTGCTTCGTACGTGGAAGGGAGGGCGGAACTTATGTAGTGAGCAGGAAGTCTAGGGTATTGCTAAACAAAGACACCACTGGCTCCACTGGTTCCCCTGCAGTGAGATGCATTATGGTGCTATGTCAAGCTTCACAGGAGGCTGCTTTGCATGCTCATAGAATAGGATCTTCGGAGTCAACTGGCATAGATCTAGTGAATGATCTGCTTAGAGGTAGACAGGACACCGACGGTAAGATATCTACCACTACTCTGTATATACTAGATGACCTGAATGTCACCAAGGCCAGAAGTGAAATGAGAGCAACTTGGTGCTACTGTGCTGATAAGTACCTTGTATGTTTGGCTCCCGATAGCATAGAGGACCCTGAAATACTGGGCAATATAGTAGGGTCATATAGTCCGTTAGTTTTGTCCAAAATACCATCCGGTAAAAGGAAGGCTGTGTGCAAGCTAGCATTGAGCGTGGTATACAACTACTACAACCTGAGCCTAGAGGGAGATGACATAGACGATCTGGTTGAGGCCATGTGTTACAAAGTGTCATTGTCTCCTCTGCCTATTACCACAAGAGACGGAATGCTATCTAGGGGGTTAGGCTGGATGGAAACCGTTATGGCTTGCGACTACACTAAGACTCCCATTGTAGCAGGATCGCACTCTCCAGCATACTCCGCTACTTCTGCAACCATGTGCTCAAACTTTTCAATGTTATAGCGCGACGATCTATTTTATTTTTTAAAAACTGTGTTAGAAGGACTATGCGATCTACCACGACTCCATGCTGCTCCTAGATACTACATCCTTCACTTTCCCTAGCTTACATGGCACAGTAAACCTTTCTATTTCCGTGGATATTGTGCTCAGTATCTTCCTACCGTCATATGGTACTGTTGATGTAAGCACTGCTTCATCTTCGGGTATGAATTTAGGTCTGCCATTTATGTGGGAGTACTCGTAGCCACTCTGACCGTCTCTCTTCACATACTTAGAAACGTCCGATAGAGTGAACCCGCCATTTACAGCCATGTATGATACAGCAGAGATGAATTTAGATATGGAGTCTATGGTGTCCTGAACATCGTCCATGAACAAAGAGTTCACACAGACCTGGGCAGCAGCTTTGGACAGACCAGATACGTCCCTCCTGACCAACGATGTACCTACATTTTTTACTAACCCGTTTTCTCTCAGCATACAATATCTCTTCTTGTCCATCATGATACCCTTCGGATAATATTCTTCCACCTCCATTTTCATCAAGCCTAGGCTGGTACTTGAGAAATACGAGTGTAACCCCTCAAGTGCTATAGACACATCATTCATCACGTCCTCCTTTGTACCTTCTCTCTCTACCATTACAGAGTCAGTGTCTCCGTATATTGCTACTAGCCTCCCTGTTGACAAAAACCTCGCAGCAGTCTTTACACAGTACCTACCTATAGCAGTTATGGCTGCTGCACAGGAGGGACTATATATGCTAGACTTGTCATATCCGATAGACCCATATAGACTGTTAGCAGATACTTTAAGGGAGCCTGCATACATTGGTTTGCTCTTCTTGTATATCTTTCTTCTTTCTACCATCAATGTCATAAAATCAGACATAGGCGACCTGTTCCTGTTGTCGAATGTTACTACTCTATCCTCTAGCCATACCTTTGTGACGTTCTTGGTGACGGTTACGTGGCCCACTCTCTTATCGTGAGGCGTCTTGTCCACTTCGAAGCTATGAGGGTCTATACCACATGATGCCACTATGGTGGGATACATTGAGCTAAAGTCACATACCACTATATTTTTGTGCAGCCCTCTGATAGGATCCATAACAAAGCCGCCGCTATACTCCTGTGGCATAGTACATTCCCCCCACTTTATCACATACCCTATGCTTATTATGTGTGAAGAATATCCTAACGGAGCCATAGTGCCAGTAACGTACCTAGAGCAATCGTATATAGGAGAGGAACAACATAGCGCGAGGCTTGGAATAACGTTTTCAAAGTCCTCTTTTCTCCATATATCTAAGACTACCACACAGTCGTTCATGTTGTATGTTCTCAGTGAGTCTTCATCTATATGTCCTTTCATGCTCGGCATCTTCATCTTCCTAGTGACATTCATGTACACGGCTACATCCCCTAGTTTAAAAGAGGGCATTTTATACAAACTCTTGTTCATATATATCAGAAGGTCTATGTTGTAGGTCCCGGGGATATTGAGTATGGAACCATACGAGGGCTTACCAAATGCCCCTATTCTAGACACTATGAAAGAGTTTTTCAACATGTTATTGCACCAGTACCTCATACACTCATTGTCGAAAGTGTAGCAATTCCAACCTATGAGCCACAGTGGAGAATGCTCCGCAGTAAATAATACAAACTCAGACACTAGCTCCTCTGAACCTTTGAGCTCACTAGATCTACAATAGAACTCTAGACCACATGAGCACTTGGCTGCTACAGAAAGGATGTCAGCGTCTACGAAGTCGAACCCGTCCTCTCTGGCTCCTTTTGTGCTAGTCTCTATGTCATAAGACAAAGCACATCTGCTTGTACCGTTGTACTGCTTGCAAGCTCCGCTTTTACAGTCTCCTCCTATGTTGACACCGAATACCGCAGCTCTCCTAGACTGAGCGAAGTTAGTACTGTCTGGAGGTGATATGGAAGCCACCTTCGCTGAGGATACATCAGATTCTACAAATCCTAATACGCCCTTAGTCTCTACGTCGGAGGACCATGAAAGTGGATCGCAACAGTACACTTCCTCTTGCCCTTCTGGACACACCATTTTAACTATGAAGTCTCCCGAGGCTCTGTTGCCTACCCATCTGATTGTTCTACCATGGTCTTCTACCAGGTTTCTAAGTTCTGCTAAGGATACCATAGACATCTTAACCGTGTCCTACGCTCAACCCTGTTGGGCGCAGGCACTATCTGGAAGCTTGCAAGTAAAGAAACTATGGGTTCTATATTATACCGTGATGATTCCAAGTGGGAGACGCCTGTAGTAACTCTACCAGGCACAGATAAGTGGCAGATTTTACATAGACATGTAATAAGAAACGGCTTCTGTGTAGACTTGTGTGGACAGCAGATGCTGTTCTTGGATGTATCAAACTTCTGGATATCCCTAGTATCTAAGACAGCTGCATTGAGGATAAGCCAGATAGTAGGCAATGACAACGTATCAGTAAACTACATAACCTCATATGAGCCATATTACAGTAAGATGTCGAAGGCCAGTAGCTCTAATTCTGCATCGTATGTTCCAGTTAGTGTATGCATAGGCACTGAAAGATTAGCTGTGGAGCTAGACCCAATGAGAAGAGAGCTCCAGTTTTCTACTGTCGAGCCGTTCCCTATCAGAAGAGGACCAAAGAAACTCCCCGATTTCGTATATGGGCTATGCTATCAACCTACTGACCACATCCAGATACCCAGTACCTATGTATTTCCGGGCAAAGGTAGAATATTAGACTTCGTAAGACCCCTTTTCCCAGACGTCAGGTCAATGGTAACTTACATGTGGTTGATTGGAAACGCTGCCAGAGATCCTGTAGCTAGACCCAGGTGCATGATGCTGTGCGGACATGGAGGTTCGGGCAAAAGCACCGCTCTCAGAATGGCCACAGCTGCTCTCTCGGGTGCTACAAACATATTGCCAGACAACATATTGACAGAGACTTATAGAGGCGTGGAGGACAAAGTAGCACAGACCATTGTGAAGTCCAGATTAGTTACATGCTATGAGCTGGACCTCGACAATAGGACAGTGAACATGTCAACATTCAAAAATATCACAGGAGGAGATTACGTCAAGGTGGGAGAGTTCATGTCCAAAGCAGTGTGCTCGCTAGCTATAGCTACGAACGGACTTCCCGATGTCATCAAGCAGCCAGAGTTCATGTCCGAACAGCTTAGCAGAAGAATGGTGTGTATTAAGATGGACGTAGACACTGCTAACGCTGATTTTGAACCAGACCCTAGTAACACTGTAGACAAGATGGACTTCCTATGCGCTTGTGTTTACATTAGGATGAGGCACGATCATTTACCTATATCCCCAGACAACTTATTGATAACTATATGTGGATCTCTATACTTTAAGGCTATATTGCTTGTAAAGGAGGTGCCAGTGGAAGAGGTAACTGTCTTAGAGGGTAGAGAGGTGCTAGCTCTACTGGCTGGGCTTTTGAACACAGACCAGCAAAGGATAGTAGACAGATGTAGGTTAGTGTCTATGTCCTGTGTAGAGAATACGCCTATGGGTTACATATTGAGGGGCCTCGTGCCTACAGGACGCAGACTCTTATAGTAACACTGAAGCAACGCCAAGGCGGTTGCCTATACGCACAGTTTATACAGCTTAGTCTTGTGTAAAATCCTCAATATTACTTATAACATATCTCAGCTGAAATACATCTCGAACTTCCTTCCAACATGTCTGCCAACCCTAAAGACGTATTTAACGACAACAACGAGGTGGATATTGTTGATGATGAAGTTCACTCGGACATTGACTCTGATGAAATAGAGTATGAGGATGATGATGCACACGAGGGAGTCGCAGAAGAAGAGGTTATTGAGGAGGAACCCGTGGTTGAAGAGCCTGTGATCGAGCAAGCCACTCCATCAAAGAAATCCAAGAGGCTCTCTGTTGCTTCTGGAAAATCTGTTGTCACTCCAGGAAAGGTTAAGCCTAGCAGCGCAGTTAAGAACATGGAGCTCAAATCCCCTGGTAGCGCTGTTAAAGCCATTGGACATAGTCTTTCTCCCACTAAGAACCCTTTCCCTTCCTTTGGAAAATGGACAGAGAAGACTCTCTCTGAAATTGAGATAGTGGTGCCTGTCCTCACTGGTAAAAACGAAAGCACTAATGATCTCACCAGAGCCAGTAGACCCGAGGCTAGATACTGGAAGGCACCCATTGTCTTCAAATATGGCAACTTCACCAGCGAGACTCTTAGGTTCGACAATGTTCCTATTCCTCACCACACTGGAAAGAACTATGGATCCTCGTTTGTCTATCTGTGCCTTCCAGGTTTTGCATCTAGGATTTTCTCTGAAGCATGTAAGACCAGACGTCCCACTAGAGTTACGGAGAAGAGCCTTGTTGAAGATCACAACAGGTGGTGGAAGGTGGCCAATGATGTACAAGAGACTGTGGGTATCGTAAACAAGAATACTGGTAAATTCCACAAGAAGAGTCTCGAGGCTATATTCGATGCCACTAGCGCAGGTATCACTGCTAATGTAACCCTGTCCTTCATGTTCAAAGCCTCCACTGACTCTAAGGATGCACTCAAGCCTACTACACAGGGGAACGTTTCAGTGTCTCTCATCAGAGCCGTTATCTCCGAGACAGATGTTAATGTCCAGATGCCTGTGCGTATCTCCAGGGCTAAGAACAAGATTGAGCCCGCTGCTACCAGTGCTGATATCGCCAATGACAAGCTTATGGAGAGACTCAGTGCGATTGGTCTTTGAATTTACCTCAGTATGTGTGCCGTTATGTCTTCATGGTTTTGTTACGTTAGTACGTCCGAGTAAGTTAGTGTTTTTAAAAAAAGCTTGTTTTAAAAGGTAACGTCCCAGACGTATAGTGCACAAGTGTTACATGCAAGAAATTTTCAGTGTACATAAAGCTGTTTTTATCGGGTTACCTGTTTATTTGTGTCGGTACTTTGCACACAATGGACATAGGAGACTGTCTTAGGGAGGACGTAGAGGTCGTAGATGTGTCTCTGGGAGACCCCACCAGTGTCCAAATGTCAGCTATAAAGATAGATAGGGCTTATCATAAGCTTATATTAGAAGACAGAGAAATATGCCTAGCTTTATCAAAGAGATTCAAGGGTAAGGTAACTCTATACGGCACCCCTGACTACAAAGATCTAGTGTCCCTGTGCTTATCCACGGATGGATACAAGGTATGCAGCAGCTACTTGAACAATGTTTCTGACGAGGATGTTGCGTCTGCATGGCAATTTATTGACACTATATCAGTGAGCTCCACGGAAAGATGTAGGCACTTAGTAAGCATTGGAAAGGGGGAGAGAACAGGCATGGGGTTTCTCAGGTCACCTGTTAGAGGCCATAGGAGCCCTAGAGCTACCAGACGTCCCCAGAGAAGCAGGCTAGGAGTAAGCTTAAACGGCCCACCAATGTTGCTTAACTCCAATACGGGTTTGGTGTCTGAGCACGATACAATGGAGGAGGCTATAGCCGAAGATTGCTCATATTGGGTGTTAAAGTCCGTTGATCCAATGGAGTCTTTTAGAGAACTAAGGCTTAACGTCTCCGACAGGCACGAGGGTATCTAGTATCCTGGAATGCATGGACGAACGGTGTGACCTTATTATAGTGTCTCTAAAAAGTTGGCATACTTTATACCCCTTATGAGGTGTCCCTAGTACCTTGAAAGTTCCATCGCAATATAAGAATATACACGTTGACTTGTTGGGATCCTCACTATTATCGTCAGCTTCAGGTGATGCAGTTATTTTAAAACATCTTGTAGTAGGAACGTAGACTATGGCACAGTCCTTTACACAGAACCCTTGGTATAAAGCTATTGTGTCTTTGGTGAGGGACATTAACTTAACGTCTCCTGGAAACGTGATGGTATATAGGAACCTAGACTTTGAAGCGTTACAGTAACTCCACGAGACAGAGTTTGGTATTCCTGATTCCTCTACTATGTAAGGTGCTATCCTTCCCGCTATCTGACACTTTTCTTTTGATGTAGCTATTCTACCAGGGGATGGATTGTTAAGCCTAGCAGTGACTCTAGCCCTGGCTCTGTTCATTTGACCTGAAACGGAAGAAGAAGCTACGGCTGTGGCGGAAGAGACCTCTGGCTGTATAAATGAGAGTCTGATTCTAGCGGAGCCAGGGTATTCTAAGAGCATGCAAGTAAAAACCTTCCTCCTCTCAATACACGTGGACGAATTACCTCCGGTTAGGGGTATCACTATATTATTCAGTATGTCCACTGAGGTCTCAGGCAGATCTACCCCATATGTATTTTCATATATAGACTCGCATAGTATTTGTCTGTCATTGTCAAGGGCTCTTACTGCGCTCTTCCTTAGCCATTCTTGAGACCTAACGTTCTGTTTAGTGGAATGACGGAACATATTGTATAGCATTGTGTATAGCGCAACGTAGTTGCTGTAAAGATTCCAAATAGAGCTTTCAGTTGGACACTGTTATATATCGAGCAAATTTGCAAGTCGTGCACGTTGACTCTGAATATACAAGTAGCAACTACGTTGCCTGAGTACACTGACTATCTTGTAGCAATATAGCATCACATCCTTCGTGTCACAAACACTTCACTTCCCTCCAAACAAGAACCATGGAGAACCTAAAAGAGGAGGCTGACGAGTTGGACCTACAGTCTAGAATACGAGAGATATCTGAGAAGATGTCCATGAATAATTCCACTAATAGGGCTGCAGAACATAGGGCTGTGTCTTCTTCCATAGGTGCAGAAAGTCCTGTGGGTATACTCTCTGAAATCAGGGAGTCTCAGAACAGGATCATTGAGCTTCTAAAGTCTAAGGCTATGGCAGATCTGGAAAAAGAGAAGAAGAAGGACATTAGACATAGGGAGATATGCACAATACTTCTGGGTATGGCTGAAGGAAGTTCGCGCAAGGTACACCATGACAACGCACAGGGGCTACTCGTCCAATCCGTGGCTAATACACCTCAGAAGTCCGTTAGCTACTACGGAGGAACCTCTATAACAAGTGGTATACACCTAGTGTCTTGCGTCATGATGCATCTAGACTCCATATTGATCAAGCACCCTCATTTTAGAAAGATAGCTTCGTCTGATACTACCTTCATGGACATAAAAGAGTGGTATGTAATGTGCAATTCTGTTATAAACGCAGACAAGAATTCGAAAGCTGGACTCAGAATGCCAAAGCCTAGCGATGAGGACTTCAAATCTGCCTGTAGGGTAATAGCCTCGCCTCTGGAGGGTAGAAGGCCAATCTGTGACCCCAGCCATATATCAATACTCATTGAGCAGAGCCCTGCCCTTATGAACACAGTGGAGTGGACTAGAGCTGCCCTTCTAAGATGTCCTGGCTCGCTTAGCCCCGAGAGGCAGTGTAGGTTCAAATCTACAAAATATCCTTTTATAGATGGAGACGGGGAGATGAACATAGAGAAAGGACTCAAGCTTGTAATGCCCAGAAGGTCTAAACACCAAGAAGTAAGCGAGCTGAAGGTCACTGAGAGGAAGGAGTACATGAGACTTATACTGGAGCTCAACTTCAGCTCAGATGAGGCTTTAAACAGAGTTAAGAAGAAGGCATAAGTGCCGTAGATTTTAGGCTTTGTGTTTTTTTTT
>JANZYN010000212.1:0-21615 GCA_025583755.1 Cordyceps tenuipes
GTACTAATCTTAGAGAAAAGAAATAAAGTTTACTTTATCTATAAAAATATTAAAATAAAACGACCTAATAATAAACTTAACTAAAAGAAAATTAAACTATTCTTTATTAAATAGAAACTATTAGAAGTTAACTATAAACTATTATTACTAAAAAGAATAAAGATATATCCTATATTTTATATATTACTATTAGAGAAAGTATTAAGTAATATAATATTTACTATAGATATTACTATTAAAAATATAAATAAATATAAAGTTAAGAAAATACTTAAAGTATAAAGAACTAAAAAGAATTATTATTATCTTATTAAATAAAAAGGATATCTAAACTCTAAAAATACTTAAAAACCATTTAAAAACCTAGCTAGTTACTTAGAACTACTTAAACGGTTTTACTAAATAGTAACAACTTATCCTAAGGGAAGTTTAGATCCCTAAAAGCAATAAAGGACCTAAAAGGCTTATCTAGGCTATCTAAAGCTAGAGCCTTTTAATAAAGTATATAAGACTATATTTTAGTAAAACGGTCTAATTAAAAAGTAATATTAATCTCTTCCTATTAAGCCTAAGTAAAGGTAGAATAAGCTATAGTAGTAGCTACTACTAGCCGACTTACTTCTTAACGTTTTTTCTACGCCTCTTAGTAAAGATACTCCTTTTAGGACTTAATATAGTTAAATTCCTTTACTAAAAAGTTTCTATTATAGTATATAATTCCCTACTTTATATAAAAGGTACACTTAGTATACCCTTTTAGAATAAAATATAAAAGGTTTTTCTTTTAATAAAGAGTATAATAGCCTATATTAAAAAGTTATAGGCTAATTGTCTTAATTTAAATAATAAGGTCTTTATAATATTAGGTTAAAGAATAGTAAGGTTTACTAATATAAGCGTTAAATATAGTTAGGCTATAGTAAGAAAAGAAGGAAGATAAAGGAAGGAAAAGTATATACTAACTAAAGAACTATATAGAGGCCTATTATAGTAGCCTTAAGGATAAGACTAATAGAGAAAGAGTATTATATTATAAATATAGAGGCCTAACTAAAGGAGGAGGCTATAGGTAGTAACGTAAAGAAGGATATCTTAATTAAGAAAGAGGGATATAGTTATATAACTACTTAGTAGGTTCTATATAACTAGTGTACTTAGTACTAAGTATACTAAGTAGGTAAGCACTATAGAGTAGTAGAGGATAGGATAGGTATATAGGGAAAGGGATTTCTAGTAGATAGCTAGACTAGATCTCTACTAATTAATCTAAGTAATAGTTCTACTATTAAGAGTAACCTCTTAATATAACTTATAATACTACTTATTATACTCTTATGTATTTAACCTAACTTACTATCTAAGAAATAGATTCTACTATACCTTAGAGATAAGCCACTATTATATACTAGAGTATAAGGGCCTATTCTTCTATTAATAATAGACTTAGAAATAGAAGTATTTACCTGTACTTACGTCCTTATATACCACTTAGCTACCTAGTTAAAGATAATAATTATAAAATAGTACTAAATTAGTAACTTTAAGGCTTAGAAGATAATAAGGGAAAGATAGGGTCCTACTGAGTTTATATAGAGCTCCGAATTATCCTAGCCGGCTTACGTATTACGGCGCCGTATTTAAGCAATCATCTACGAAAGCTAGTGGTGATTTCTAGGGTGGCTGATGTAAGCTACACCTCTAACAAACGGTTTCATTTCTCATCTCCCGCCTTCGTTTAACGGTCATGGATCCGTCACCAACAAGCGCACCGAAAGCTAAGATTCCCTAACACTGTCACTCCTCACATACTACTTGCATTTAGCAGTCGGGATTAAGAGACTTGCATACAGGAGCTGGTAGTCCTACAAGCCAAGCGTCCACCAATGTATATTACGTGCATACGAGGCTGAACATCAAAATGACACAGACAACACAGCTTCCATGCCTAGAGGTGCGACGTATATCGTGGGTACCCCTGGGTATCGCGGTTGTGCGATACCCATTCAACGCAAGCCTGATAGCCGTATCGCGATGCAGTACGTGCAGACTTGTCTTGCTGCCCTGCATGATGGGTATCGTAGGGTCGCGCTCCCACATACAACTGCAAAAATCTCGGATCGTCACCGTTTCGTATATTTACTACATAGAAAAATCACACTCTATAAGAATAAACTAGTTATAAAATTCGTAGTAGGGCGTAAGATAGTGTATTAATCTTAATAATAAATTTAAATAATAAATTTCCTTCTACTTAATATACTATACTAGCTAGGAGGCTAAAAAAAAGTCAGATAAACATCAGCCTACTATAAAATACTATAACCCTTATATTAGAGTTTAGAGGGGTTTATAGATATAGCTCTCTAAACTTATAAACTCTCCTTATATAAGGTAAGGGATACTATTAACGCTATAGAAAATAGTAATTTAATGGTTTTATAAGTAAAATACACTATTAATAATAAAGGGTTTATAGAGTAAAATAGTTCTAATATTAGAGAGTCTATTATAGTATTAGAGTAAAACGGATTCCCTTTCTAGATAGAAGATAGATTAGAATTCTATAAAATAAACGTTCTATTTAACGAGGTAAGAATAAATAACCTACTATATATTTCTCCTCTAACCTTCTTCTTATTAGTATATCTAACCTCTCCTCCTAGAATAGTTTAGAAGAAGATATGTCCTAGTACACTAGCTAAGGTATAGAGTATACCTAGGTTATATAATTTATTTTAGAGCTAAAGGCCTAAAAGCTAGTCGACGTTATTTTATAGTTCACCTACTATTAAAAGGCTTATAAGTAAAATACTATATTTAATTACATCTATATAAACTGTCTATTTAGGCAATAGACTATCTATTTTATAAAATTAAATAAAGTACACTTAATAAAGCTAGCTTAGAGGGGAAGGAGCTTTATTTTAATAGTAGTGGATTATAAGATTCGTTATAGTCTAACCTAGTTCTATTAGTTCTAACATTCTTTCTAAGGTCACTTTTAATACCTAGATGTGTATAGAAATCTAGTGTGGTTATACACTAACGTTCTTATTTATAACTAAGGATATACTCTCTATATAGCCACTAATATATCTACTAAATCTACCTAGATTATATAAGAAGGTCTTAGAGATAGAAACCGTTAAAGTAGGCGTTAACTTTATATTCTAAGAACCCTCTAAAACAATGATAAGAATAGATAATAAGTTATTAGCTAGTGACATTAAGGAGTGAACGAACTAGTAATACCGCCTAATCGCTAGGTATAGCTATAAAGTTATTAACTAAGGGCTATTATTCCCCCTTCTAATGTATTTAGTAACTATACGGATTTATTAATCTAGCTTAGATATTTAGGAAAGTTAAGCCGTATAAAGAGGGGAGGGTTATATATTAAATCGTTAATAGCTAGTTAATATAAATCGCTTAGTATATTAGAAGATAAATCCGGCTAGTCGATACTAGGAGGTAGTAAATTAGTCGAATTTACTAATTAAAAGGCGTATTAGTTGTTAATAGGATAGAGAGCTATAGGATAGGGTGGTTCTATATTTCTAATATTAAAACATCCTTCCTTAAGCGTAATAGTATATTCTAGTTAGATAGTAGAGCTAGAAGCATTTAGCTCTAAAGTAGAGTCCCTTTGTCTTTTCTTTATAATGACTTATAAAGCCTATAGAAGATACCTACGTAGCTTATTATCCACTAGCTTATAGAGTTTAGAGTATAGTCTAGCTATATACGACGTCTTTATTTCACTCGCGTCGCTATATTATCGTGTATGCCTAATATACTTACTAACAATCTAAAAGACTTTAAAGTAGTATATATAGACCTTTTTATATATAATATCTAGAGTAGTAGCTATTAATTAGAAATGAGTATACTAGTAAAGAGGTACTTACGCATTCTAAAATACACCTAGAGTTATTACCCTTTTAGGAATAGCTTTCTTTAGTTATAAGCTAGATATAGACATTTTATATTAGACCTAATTAAATAAGGGCTCTTACTATTATATTCTAAGGCCTTATCCGTCTACTATTCACGGTTTACGTCTATATAGGCTTTATATCGTTTAAGTTCCTTAGCTCTAAGCTGTATTATATTAGGCACTAACTATAATGTTGTTAGAGTAGAACTAACCCTATACTCCTTAAGATACTACTATAAGGAATTTTCCGTTTAAAAACAGGCTGAGTAGAAGTTGTACTACCACTAGTAATAGCTCTTGTACGATATATTCTAATACTAGTGTTTCTAGTATAATAAGGATAAGGTAAAGGGTAAGTACTTATACCTGTAATAACTAGTTACTAAGTAATATACTATTATATAATCGTCTAGCCTAGGTTCTTATAGTTAGGCTTACTATTTATATTAACGAGCCTAATAATATTTTAACCTATTAAATAGCTAAATAGTATTCTATAAATCTCTTCTCTTTTAACTACTTTTAGATATCTTTTTAAACTAGGAAACCACTACCTACCCTCTCGTATAGTAGTGCTTATTATAAGTATAAGTAAACCACTATATAAGACTTACTAAAATTAAGGCCTCTACGGGATGGCCTGCCTAACATATAGCTATACGGCGAAATAGAATAGCAACACACGACGGTATGAACGAAATCGCTGATTGTAACGTGCTATATTTATTAACCGTTCTAAAGCAAGGTGTGACTAGAAATAGGTAAGTAGTAGCGGTAGGGAGAGGTGATAAAGACAGTCGGGTTCTAACTAGGCAGTTATAGAATCTATGAACATCCTATTCTTTAATAGCCGTGCTAACTAGAGGGCGTTCTATGTCGCTTAATTCGTTTTTAAGGCTAACGGTAGGGGAAAGGTATTACGACTATGCGATATGTACATGTATGACGTGGACGTATCCACACGGCCACAGCCCTATACACAAAGCAGCCGATCAACGCAGTCGCCTAATTGTACATACTGTGCAAATTGTCCAATGCAACATCACCTAATGCTTTTATGATGAATTCTTTACTGCATAAAGGAGTCGAATATATAAGAAGTAGAGTTCTACGGCCATTCATACTTATACATCCTCTATATTACTATTGTTTACTCTCTTAGTAGCTCTCTTATAAAAACAACCTTCTTAATCTTAGGCTCCTTTAAGAAGAATATCACGACTCGCCTATTACCTCCTCTTTCTATTTAGTCACCTCTATCTCGATTTCTTAGCCTTTAAAACTATAAAAATAAATATTCCCTTAGCGTACGCTAGTCTTAACCTAGTAAGACGTGCGATGAATATAAACCTATTAAGAAATAGGCGACTTAAGAGGTTCCTGCTTTTTAGTAGGGCGGGATCGACACATAAAGCGACTGCCTTAATTAAGCGAGCTAAATATTTAGTCGAGGATACTTTAGCCGAGTAGCCTCCGTTTGTGAAATTCAACACGAAGCTTATCGACGGGCTAGTGGTCTCTTTAGCCGCCCGATTTTAGTTAAGAACCTTATCAGTGATGTGAAGGTAGATGCAACAAATTGGCCATAGGGCGAATCAGAATCCCGGACTTATAAGCAGCGAAAATGTGCAAAAACTGCAAATTCTGCGGCAACCATCCCGGAATGGGCCTTTGATGATTGTGTGATATCATATACTCTAGACACAGCGAAGAGCCTTGTGCAGGCGCTATTTGGCATTGTGGTACATCTGAGTGATTGGCCAAATCTGCGTGGGCCAATCCTTCAGGCGTGTCTGCACTAGCTTTGATTTCAAGGTGTCTCTAAGGTCCATTCGCATGTCTAATAGCCAGTAACGGGTTGCGCCGTATATTTTAAGCGCTCTACCATAACCCTTCGTTAACCGTGAACGCCAGACTGACCACCCCTCTCTCAAAGATGGTTCCCGCAGGGATGATGCTCCAGGAAGAAGCTCGACCAATATATGTCATAACATGTACGTCAGTATGGCGCTTCAGGTACAAAAGAATTTCAAGCGCAAACAGAAAACGTGACAGCATGGGTTGACCACAGGCAGTAAAAAACCTTGGCGGGTTATCGCCGCCAACCCCGGTGGTGAACTCATTTGGCGCCCGTTATCACGGGCTGAAAGCATGTTTGATTGATTAGCGACAGTTTGTGAATGTGAGCCCGCTGGGAATTATACTGTGTCCGAAGAAACAGCTCGTGATTGTAACCAGTTATTAGATGTGCGTGCATGATGTTTTCCGCAAGACCGAAATGTATCACAGCACTCGGCCATGAATCATGAATCAGTTGTACAATATGGCGCCCCGCAAATTTGCCGAGCATCCGTGTGTGGAAGGCTTCAGTACTGTTCCAGTTGGTTCCCTGGGCTGGGCCTACGGAGGTGGCCACGACCTGACACGTCAACGCTGAGAGGTCACTAGGCGCCCTGTGAAGCTCACAAACGATGCCAATCACTGTTGGGACAAAATTTGAGAAAAAAAAAGCCCAATTCAACAACCGGAAAAAAGTATAGATAAAATTAATCTCTCTAACAATTTCTACTGCCATTTCTCAAAAACGCATGTGCGGCTGTAGCAATGGCATGAACCCGACTGAATTGCAATAGGGAGACCTTCCAACCACTCAATGCCGATGCAAGTTAGGCTCCCGCCTGGAACAAAGACGTAGGTTGCCTTATGTACTGGCAAGTTACGGCCGGCATTGACTCTTCTCCTCTCTCGAAGTTTACGTTTCCGCCTGATAAGCAATGATGGCCTGGTAGTAGATCGTTCTATAGGCCGATAATCATTAGCCAAGTACAGCTCGTAAGTATGGGGAACAACTACCATAGCGACTCGTTGGCTTGACCGCTGATTCCGCTTGGCAGCAGGAACTGAAAGGCAGTCGTTCTCCGCCTGGCACCTCTGGAGTGGCAAGGGGCATCGCTGTTTTAAAGAGAGGCTGTCCAAGGAAAGCCCTAGCTGCAGGACCTCCCTGTGCTGCCGTAGCATCTTGGTTCCTCACAATGCAATGGTCGCGATATGGAGCGGGCCAGTATATTGGACTGAACCATGGGGAATCTATCTCCATTGGTGAGCGGCAGGGCGAACAACTTTTAATCGAACCATGTGCGGCTAAAACTGTTGGAAACGTAGGGCTATCGATCTCCATTGGGGAACTGCAGATAGGGTCTGTGGGCCGAAGCCGGGAAGAATGACGGCAAAGCAGCGTGGGCTCCATCATAACTGTTGGCGGAGGCTTGGAGACCAAGAGTGGCATAGAGGTATTTATGAAAAACATCTCTGTTAAAATAAACAATCACGCTGCGCATTACCCGTATGTTAAAATAAACCGCTAGGTCGCGATCTCAGTTCTGCTGGGGTCTGTCTTCTGCATTCTGCAAGGAGACAGGTCTGGCGCTTACTGAGAATAATTCATTGGTCGCCTTACCCGACTGGGTCCGCAGAGCGTTGAGCAGTACGTGAAAGGCACGAAACGCTGCCCTGCGAAGCGCATTTTGCTTCAAGCCGCCGTCACCACATGGCTGCTATTGGTTTGGGTGCGGCTGCACTTCGATAGTAAGTCTCGATAACATGCTTTGGCACTCTTGCGTGCTACTATTACTGCGTTTCGCAATCTGGAAGGTACATCTACAAGTCCAACGTGCGACAGCTCTTTGATTGAACGCAAAGCATCGATAATCACATCGCCGATCAGAGCAGGGATGGCCGGCCGGATGCCTTCTGTCAGTGTTTTGGCTTACTACAAACTTGGCTTTCTGCTATCCCGGAACGACGACGGATGCATCGCACAAGAAGTTGCACGAAGCGTCCCGTCGTTGGCCCTCTAGCAGCCGTCATCTTTTCTGCTATTCCTTGTGACATGGTGGGTTGATTGAAGGGTCTGGCCGCACAATTCTGTCCTGAGCTTTCGGCATCGGTCAATGATCTCGTAGGCATAGAGATAGACGACGCTTCTTGCTCGGCACCTTTGAAGAACAACTTGTCTTGGGTGGATGGGAAAGGATGGTCTGCCACTATGCGTTGAAATGGTTACAGGGTTAAACAAGCTATTCCGTCGCCCTCGCTGTCTTCGTTGTCGTCGTCGTTGCTGTGATCGCGGGTGTCGTCGTTACCGTACTTATGGCCATCTTTGGTGGCCGATTCTTGTCTTCACTCGGCGCCTCGCGAATGTCATCATCTTTCAACGCGTCTCGCCAACTACCGAAGCTAGAAGCGGCGGAAGACGAGACCGAGACTGAGTTGGATGCGTGTGATAACCGTTTCCTGGCCCGTCCGCGTGTACCCCAGTCAGAATCAACTATATCCCCATCCGTCGAATCAGACAAATCTCCCCATTCATCTTGCACCAGCTCGTCGCGCGTGCGCTTCTTGGGACTGTGGCTGCGGCTCTGGCTGCGGCTCTTACCCCTAGCTAGAGCCGGCAGGAAGCCATCGCGACATTCCTTCCCAGAAACGTCGCTGGCATGGGAGCGACCATCTTCGCCCACGAGCACCAGGCGGCGCGCCACGCCGGCGCGGACAAATGTCGTCTGCCCAAGCACCGTCCACGCAAACCGCGCAAAGAGGTACTCGACAGCCAGCCCTGACAGCGCCTGCGGCGGCACGTTGTGGTACACCGCCGCCAGCTCCTCGCCCGGGAGGCCCGAGAGGACGTGGATCGCCCAGGCGCCCCATTTCGGGACGAGAACGAGCTGGCGGTTGTCAAATGCCTGGTGAAGGTCGGAGCGGAGAAGGAGGGCGTTGCTGGTATCGTTGGTCGCGTTCGACGGGGAGGCCTCCGTGCGCACAGCGTACATGGTCATCTGATTCGCAGCAAACCATGCGTCTTCCTTTTGTGGGATGAGATGCGCGACTTCGTTGCCGAGGACCGACGCCGTGATGCGGCACGACTTGTCGCGGGTGTGGATGGTGTCGCGTGGACGAGACTGGAGCTTGAGCTCGGGCGCATTCCACGTTGGAGGCAGGTTATTGTGCGGGAATGCAAAGTGCTCGAACGAGGGGACCGTCGGATAGGGACTGGCGTCGCCATCACGAGCTGGGACATGGAAGTAGTAATCGCGGCCGAGCAGGAGGTCGTCGGGTGCCAGCGCGAGGGGCGTCGCATCAGGGGCGTTGGATTCGGAGAGAAAGCCATCCCAGCGGCAGTTCGCGACGATGGCGCAGGCTATGCGCGCCGTCTCGTGATGGAGGCCGTAATGTATTTGATAGGGGTTTTCGGTTTTCTGAGGGTCGAGCGCAGTGAGGATGAGCAGAGTGCTCGAGTTTTTCGGGTAACCTGGGTGGTGAAGGAAGACTCGGTGGTCAGACAGGGAGGTGGTTTCGCTCGTCGGAAGGCCGTCGTCTGGGTGCTTTGGAGGCGGCAACTGTTCCCGCAAACGGTATGGGGCCGCCATTTCCTTTTTCTCTTGAGTTGTAGATGAAGATGGAGGTAGATGATGTATTTGCGCGAGCCACTGTGACAGTATTAGTGCCTGACGTAGTGCCTTGCTAGTCGTTGCCACGACAACCTCCCAATCGATAAGACACGAGGCTCGCACAAACTGAGCCGGCCGTACTAGAGCTCATGTGTGCATGCCGTCAATTAAGAAATGAATCATATTGTTGATTTAATAAGGAGTGATGCAAAAGGACGGGAATACAATCGTTGGGTAATTTGCACAAGACATGGCGCGACGGCATAATGCTACTACACTAGCGAGACGCTATAATAGCTTACCAGCGTGCACCTTGTGATCTCACATGGCAAGCTGAAGAGACGAGTGAAACTGTATGATGTAGATTAGAACGCATAAATGGGGCCGAGGGACTCGGTCACCAGTCCGACCTGCATAGCAGTAAGGACAATGGCAATGTACACTGTTGCGCTTAACCCTTCTATATTTGTTTGGTATAAATGTCAGTGAATTTAAAAAGTTCTATCATTTTTCCTTCTCTGCACTGCCGACTTTCTTGCCGAATTTCTTGCCGAATTTCTTACTGAGAGCCGCGGGTTTGGGATAAGCAATAAGCGTAGCTCGTCGCTCATCGTAGCTTACTAACGACCTGGGGAACACGAGTGTTGTCAACAGGCTCAATGCACCGCGATATCAACGAGACACTGGTTAGATAAGGTCTCTCCTCGCTGTTCCAGGTGCCGTCGATTTTCTTCTTGTCTGCATTGTTACTGGCCGAATCGATTCATTTTCACAGCAATCATGGTTCACGGAAATTCTTGATCCTACAGCTAGGGCTGAACATGTCACGGCATTGCAAAATTCATGAGGCAGGATTGTAAAGCGTACTTTGATAAACGGTTTCCTGCACGGATGCCTGGAGTCATGACATAGTCCAAACATTTATTTCGCAGTATAATTAAACTATATATGCCTTCAAAGTATTAAATTTTTTTCTACTCCTATTGCCCATCGCGTGTCTAGGATTACAGGGTAGGTGCGCAAAGCAACAAATTCTCCTTATCTCAACTTTACGAGCAGCACTTACCCGTACAAAGTATAATCAGTCATGGTCAAGGTAAATAGTGCCCATACGATAGATGTGGTGACAATTGCGGTGATCGACCACAAATAGATAGCTACGAGGTATGCGCAGCTATTACTTAGCAAGTGAACAAGGCCGTTGTGGTATCGCTATGATTCACAAGCCGCTAATAGAGCCAAGGAAAATCGGTGGTCAGATGCATTAGGTGGGCGGAATATTATGTTACCCAGCAGAAGAGTCACTATAGCATAACAACACTGTCAGCTCCATACATTCTATCTTCGTCATGACCTGGAAAGGCCTCCATGAGCTGAGTGCTGCAGGCAAGAATTGAACAACAGTAAACAGTTTTCTGCAAGGATGCCTGGCTCGTTCAGCTGAAGCGGGTCGCGCGACACACCAGGGCGGAGCTCACCCAGGTCGCGCGTCGTCGCGCGATTGGCCGGACGGGCGAAGGATTTCCGTACGGTCATGCTATTACCACCTAAATATATACGAATATCTAAACTTTCTAAGGCGGGAAGGAAAGAAAAGGGGGATACGCTTAACTATAATAGCACGAAGTAGGGTGTGCTAGATGTACTAAGAAGTTCTGTGTCTGTACAATCTGTGCAGTAGGCCTGTTCACACTAGGGAAGAACCCCATGCGATATAGAAAGTGCTATTAGGGCAAAGACGGGATTTCTAGAGCCGGATAGGTACGCTGCGAAATAGTAGTTAATTATTATTTAGGTACAAACCATGTGCTATTTACTACCATTTACTCTCGGCTATACTCGTAGATCAATCCTAGCTTTCGTGCCTCCTTGTGCTATATATCAGCCGAATAAATCGACAACTAAATCTTTTGCTTCTTAAACAGCGCCATCGCCACTTATTACCCTCTCGTACTTTGGCCATAAGCGCTAAAATGCGTTCTCCGTTGTTAGTAGATGGCATTATGGCTACGTCTCTAACATCTAGTGAAAGATGAGCTTTTCCGATCAGCTACACCCCTAAAATCTTAAGGTGTCGTAGCTAGTATAGGTAACACAATATCCCATTAAGGCATTACACAAATTTTCACAAAAGAAAAAAAAAACCAACATACATCGCAGTGTAATTAATATCTATACCTAGAAATACCTATTTACTTATTTATTTTACTCTACACGTAGTTTCCTATAATATAGGGTAGGTGTATCGATTAACTAGTTGCCCTTATCTTAATTTTACTAATAGTACGTACTCGTATATAATATAAACAGCTAGTGTAAAGATAAACAGTATTCCTATAATAGTTATAGTAGCGATTATAGTGATTGACTATTAACCGCCTTATATAAAATAGACATTAAGTAGTATTAAGCTAAGTCTAGTCGTTAAGTTTATTAACACTAGACTAATATTAGTATTAAACATATTAACTTAAAAGGCAGTATAGGAACTTATATTACTAAATAATAGTTTATCTATATATAATTATAACGCTATTTACACTAAAGCCATCCTAGCCTAAAGGTCGTAATAATATAAGTAGTATATATAAGCCTAATAACTAGTATATTCTATACTATAGCTATTAAAAACCTAGTAGTAAGCGTAGCCTTTTCTAGGGCCTCTATATAATACTTAAAGGTATAGGTGGCTAGTAATAGTAAGAAGCTAGCTAAAAGTAGCTATATAAAAATACTAGTAAATACACTATATTATAGGCTAATTTCCTAATCTATCTATACTACTATTATATAATATCGTATAGTATAGCGCCTATAGGCTGTACGTATAGCACGAGTCATCTTGATAGTAAAAAGCCGTAGTAAAGTGTTGCGATTATTAAAGATAATAAAAAAAACAAGGGATAAAAGCAGAAGAAGACAATAGTATAATATAGTATAATAGAAGTAAATAGAACGTAGAGTTAATTATAAGAATAGTATAAAGTATAAAGCTGCTTATAGATTGTAGTATATTTTTAACCGCTATGTACATACTACCTACACATGTAAGGTATGTTTCCTAGCACAGGTAAGGTACGTTCTAGGCTCTAGAAGCTGGCAGGGCGGCCCTTGCATGCCTTAAGAGTGCTGATCTGCCTCTAGAATTCTGGAATGCTACTGTTCTAATATATCTTTAATAATAACAATTTTATTCTACTAATCTTTTATCCTTTATTATTCTCCCTCTCCTTTTCCTGCCTTTCCTCGTTTTCCCGCATCCACAAATAGCTAAGCCAACTAGCTAGCCCACTAGTAGAGACCTAGCGAGAATGCTTCGTTAGCGCTCCTACTCTCGCTAGTAGGCCCCTATGTTACAGATACAGAGGCCTGGCTAGAGGAGGAGGCTGTAGGTAGTAACGTAAGGAAGGATGTCCTAATTAGGAAAGAGGGATATAGTTATATAACTACTTAGTAGGATCTATATAATTAGTATACTTAATACTAAGTATACTAAATAGGTAAGTACTATAGAGTAGTAGAGGATAGGACGGGGATATAGGGAAAGAGATTTCTAGTAGATAGTTAGATGTAACGGTGGCTTATTCCTAATCCACAGTAGGTCTGTTTCTTAGGTAGAGAGTCAGGTCGAAATGCATAAGAGTGCCAGTGAGCAGTATCGTAGCGTAAGTCACGTTAGGAGATTACTCCTAACAGTCTAAGTATAGCTTAGATTGTTGCTTAGAGATTGATTAGTAGAGATCTAGTCTGTCTATCTATAGGAAATCCCCTTCCTTATATATCCATCCTGTCCTCTACTGTATTCCTGGATTATACCGATCCTACCTAATCTATTAGCCTAGATTAGATTAAGTCCGTCCGACGAGTCCTCCTAGATTAGTCCGATCCCTCCTAATCTAGTCACGTGACCCTCGGTCTTATCCTTGCATTAGCTATACAGTGGCTTCCTACCCCTCCTATGTCTAGCTTCCTTCGTGTACAACGGGCCGCCTATATAGGCCTTTTATCCGTTTATCACATTATTCCCCTCCTCCTTAAGTCTTATCCTTAAGGCTTTCTATAATCTGTTTTTCGTAGGTCCCCCTTTTCTCCTCTATATCCTTTTTCTCCTAAGATACCTTCTAACCGTATCTCTAAACAGCGGTCCTATTCGAACTAAAAGGTTAATCGCGAACGTCTTACCGATTTTATTTCCGCTTTTAGCTTCGTTATACCATCCTATAATTCTTATCGCTAAAACAACCGCGAGTGCATCGTCGCTAAAGGGAAAGACCGTTATAGTAAGTGCACACTACGAGGTTATTCTAACTGTAACCCGGGTGGTACATCTTTAGACGCCTATACGCGAGTTCTTCGTAAGAAGGACTGTCTTAATAAAGAGCGCGCGTCTACTAAGGAGGATCTAGAGCGCGTAATAGCTCGTCTCTAGAGAATTCGTTGTTAGGAAAAGTTTCTCTATTAAAAGGCTATAGAGATAGTGGCTCGTAGGGTGGAGAGTCTTAACGAGTTAGAAGTATAGGAGCGTTCTAAACTTAAAGCTTATATAGCTAACTAATCCCTAGAGTTCCTTATGAACTTAGGTCTTCTAGTTCCGCCTAAGTGTTTATTTGCTTTTAATAGAACTATTGTAATAGGTCCTAGTAGTTCCTAAGGTTCTTAGCTAGTTCCTATGTGTTCTTAGAGTTTAGGTACCCTTTCTACTTAATGAGATAATAACGATTCTTTTAGGTTCCTTATGTTTTAAGTATTTTCTTAACCTTATACTTATTCGTGTCTTTAAGGGTAACGTCTATAGCGAGTGTTGTGTTACTTAGTGCTTTCTCTAGTAATAACATATAAAATACGGGATGTATCTTTATCCCTTCTAGTAATAATAGTTTATAGTTAACTTCTAATAATTTCCGTTTAATAAGGAATAGTCTAATCTTCTTCTAGTCGAGTTTATCGCTAGGTCGTTTTGTCTTAATGTTTTTACGGATAAGGTAAACTTTATCTCCCCTCTCTAGGATTAGCGCTAGTAATCTCTTTTTATCCGTATAGTGTTTTATCCGATTCTATAAAAATATCTATTCTACTTATAGATGTTTTTATATTTCTATAATAGTTACTACGTGTGCTATAGCTACTAGCGCGTTCACATTTTGTACTATATGTGTTTTAATCGTAGGGTCGAATCTATAGTTCGCCCTAAATAGTGACATTTTCGTATTCTTGTTTTCTAAGCTATTCGTAGCCTATTGTATAAGTAGTAGCTATTCTACCTAATCGTTCTATTAGTAGTTTATATAGCTTTATAGATACTACTCGAGTATCTAGTTCTAGATCTCTATTTGCCTATCTGTCTATAGATGGAATGCCGTTAAAAGGTTTTGTTTAACCTTTATGATTTCTATAAGGTATTTCTAGAAGTTCGATATAAAGAGTTTGTCTCGATCCGTTATTAACTTAGTAGGTAACCCGTGTTATACAATAATTGTCTTAAAGAAGACATACGCTAAATCTCTTATATTACTCGATTCTATATAAGGAATGTAGTAGGCGTACTTTATAAGTTTATCGACTATAACTAGTATACTATCGTAGTATACTTCGGTTATAGGTTCCTTTAACTTTAGTAGCTTAATAATAAAGTCTATTATGATTATTTACTACGCTCGTTTAGGTAGTAGTATTAATTATAGTTCTCTATAAGGCGCGTGTCGTGCCGCCTTAGCTTTATTATAGATATCGTAGTTTTCGATAACTTCTTATACGATCTTTCTACTTCTAGGGAAGTCGTATAATCTTCTTAATCTATTAATCGTTTTCCCTACACCCTAATGTCTATATAATAGGTGCTCGTGTATTTCCTTAATAAGCTACTTCTAGAGTGTACTAGGAATATACTAACGTTTATTAAACAAGTAGTTATTCCTACTCTTAGTTATATACGGTTTTGTTTCCTAATTGTCTAGGTAGCTATTATTCTTTACGTGTAATACGATATGTCGTATCTACGTCTTATCTAGCTTAGCTTACTATGTTATACTGATTTCTCTAGTGCCTAATATAAGGTTCCTATCCTTAGTGGCTTATAATAAGGGTGCGTTGTCTACTTGTTCTTCTAACTTTAGATCTTCTCTATAGCTAAGCGTGTCTACTCGCCTATTTTCTAATCCTTTTCAATATATAATCTTAAAGTTGTAGTCTATAAGGGTCTTATACTATCTAATCTGTCGTTTATTTAGATCTTTTATAGTTAAGAACGATATAAGATTCTTATAATTAGTGTACACTTTAACTTAATGCTTTACTCTAATAAGATAGTGTCTCTATTCTTTAAAACACTAAATAATCGCTATAAGTTCCTTATTATAGATCCTATAGTTTAGCTTAGGTCCGTAGAGTTTCTACGAGAAGAATACAACTAGGTGCAACCTTCCTTCGTCGTCTCACTGTCTAAGCTACCCGCCTAGGCCGTAGTCTAAGGCGTTAGTCTTAAGCTCGTAAGGCTTATCCTAATTAGGTGCTTTTAACATAGGTTCTTTCGTAACTAAGTCTTTAATGTCTTAGAATGCCTTAGCTTTACGTTCTCCCTACTTAAAGCTAATTTCTTTCTTCGTTAGATTAGTGAGAGGTCGTGCTATATCGCTGTATCCCCTAAGGAACTTATAATAGAAGTTTATAAAGGCAGTGAACGCTCTTATATCTTTTAGTGTTATTAGTATTAGCCATTCCTTAATAGTTTTAATCTTATCGTCGCTTATTCGTACTTCTCTATACGTGAGTATATATCCTAGGAAGTGTATAGTCTTCTAGTGGAACTAGTATTTCTTTACTTCTACTAAGAGGTTATTGTCTTATAGCGTTTATAGTACCTTATAGACATATTGCTTATGTTCTTCTAGTGTGTCTAAATAGATAAGGATATCGTTAAGGTAAACAACTATAAAGATTCCTAGCCATTTCCGTAGGACATTATCGATTATTGTTTAAAACGTTGCTAGTGCGTTAGTCAGCCTAAAAGGCATCACTAGATACTCGTAGTGTCCTCTAGTGGTTCTAAATACTGTCATCCACTCTTAGCCCTCCTTTATCCGTATAAGGTTATAGGCTCCTTTTAGGTTGAGTGTTATAAACTATATGGCTCTATAGACCTTATCGCGTATTTTAGTGATAAGTAGTAATGGGTATTGGTTCTTAATTGTGATCTCGTTTAGTTGCTAATAGTCGATGTATAGTCGTAGTTTTCTGTTTTTCTTTAGTACCTATAGGATTAGGTATCCTACTAGGGACTCTAATAGTCGTATATATCCCTTTTATAGTATCTCCTCTAGATACTCCTTAAGCGCTTAGTCCTATATAGGGTTCTAGGGATATATCTTATAGAACCTTAGTTCCTTACCGGGCTAGAGTTTAATCTTATGGTCCTAGCGTAAATGCTCTAGTAGTCCTGTTTCTAGCTCTCCACTGAACAGCTTACTATACTTTAAGTATTCCTTAGGAATCTCTATTGTTTTAGCTTTTAGCTCTCTAGCGATCACATATAGTCCTAGAGGCCTATTGTAATTCGACGAAGGTGCCTTTCTTTAGCCGCTCTTTGTGTTGTAATCGCATCCTAGTGTATCCTACTAAAGTTAGCCTATTCTCTAGTTGACTCTAGGATTACTCGCCTATAACTAGGGTATCCCTAATATAACGTTATGTTTTAAGATCTCTATAATGTCTAAAGAGAGAGTGTGTTTCTAGCCTTATATAGAGATAGGAAGTTGCGCGGTTTCCTAATCTATAACTCCTTAGCCGTACTAAACTGCTTCTCCTTCTATATTCGTGAGTTAGTAGGGCTCGTTCTTTCTTTTCTAGGGCAATCGTAATTTATTAACGAGTTTTAGTGAGATGTAATTTCCTTATGCTCTACTATCGATTATTGCCTAGGTTTTATTTCCGTTAATAAGGATATTAACTATAAGATGACTAGTACTACTAACGTCTATAGTACATAGAGACTAATTAGATCTCCGTTAAAGTATTAGTCTTAGTTATAACGACGGCTGTCGTTTCCTAAACTTCCTTCCTCTTGTGTATTATTATATAGTCTACTTATTAGACTTGTCTTAGAGCTATAGCGACAGTTAAGTTGTCTGCCTTCTAAGTTAATTAGATTTAGGCTAAGTGAATCGTTCTCCCTTATATAGTTTCTATTATGTCCTTATCGTGTAGGTCTAACGCAGATAGTGTAGGTGTTGTCCTTAATTCGGGTTTCTTCGTTTCATCGTAATACGATGTAGTCGCTCTCCCTTCTATACTCTATCTAACCTTAGAGTTCCTTAGTATAGTAGGGTTTAATATCGGGAATAGGAAACCATTAGTACTTAATCTTATCTACGAGGTGATCCTTATAGTGATAGTGCGCACACGTGGTCTACGTAAGTCGGTGGTGTTGTAGGTGTCGTATAATGTGTTCGGGGTGGTTTTTGTCTTTAGATACCTCGTATTCTTCTTCCTAATCTTCTTAAATAGATGTGGCTAGTATATCTAAGTCGGTAATTACTTCGCTTTTAACTATAATAAACTCTATGTCCTTAGACTTAAAGTTTATAGGTCGTGCTTAGTTCTATAAGATATACTTCTTACTACTATAATCCTAAGGTGTCTTAAGGAAGACCTTCTTCCATTTAGTGTCTATAGTGCTTAAAGCGATAAAGGCGTCTTTAAGCTTTAATTAGTTGATTCGGGTGGTCCTAGATTCGTAAGGATACTATCTAGATCCTTCTTTATCGGTTTTATAGATTAAGTATGCATCGTCGCGACATACTAAGAAGTGTAGGCAGTTATGTGTATATGCCTCTTCTTCTTTGTTAGGTACTAGTTAGGTTCTAAAATCCTAGTCTTTATCTAATAAGGCTTTATTATAATCTATAAATCGGTCACCGTCTAAGACGTATTCCTTACTATTAACTATACTAATATTACGAGTTAGTAGGTCCTCTCGGTTTACTACGTTTAGCTTCTAGTGTTCTTATACGGGTTTCTAAGACTTCTTTAGAGCCTTACACTTATTTATAAAGTGTCCTAGCTTTCTATAATTATAATAAGTCTTACCCTTTTCCTTATAAGTGGCGTTAAGTTCTATTAGGCCTAAATGAGTTCCATAGGCTATAGACCCTTAGTATCGCCTACTAGTGTTCGGCTAATAGCGTAGTGGCGGGTTGTTTCGTTTTCTAGTGCCCTATCCTCTACGTTTAAGTCGCCTAGTATAGAGTCGGTTGTCGACCTTAATAATCTTACTAGCGAATTCGTTAAAGGTGTTAGGTCGATCCTCCTTTACGATCTTATCCTTTACGTCCTCTCGTAGAGTGTCGTAGAGTAGCTCTATTATACTATCGTCGTCTTACGTAAGGTGGTTCGAGATGCGCTTAAACTCCCTTATAAGGTGCTAAGCAGACCCGGTCTACTTAAGGGCTTTAAGTTTACAAGTAGTGGTGCGAATTTCGTCTAGATCTCTAAAGGTAGTTTAGAGTAGTTCTTTAAAGCGTTTATACCGCTAAAAGATTCGCGCGGTTTTATCCTTAGGTTCTTCGTTGTTAAGGTAGTCTTAAAGAGTTAGCTCCTACTACTCTATTGCCTTACTAGTAAGAAGATTTCTAATGCAAAGTATCTTTACGGTAGGATTAATAATAGTAGTGTTAATATAAAGATAGGCTTTAGCCTAAGTTAAGAAGTTTTAAACGTCTCCTTTAGTTCTATTAAACGAGTTAGGTTTAGGAAACTTTAGAAGCGTAAGGGTTCTAGTGTTAGCGTTCTGTATAGTCTAGATTTAAGCAGTAAGGGCTTCGATCTACTGCCTTATCTACGCTATAGTATTGCTAGGGTTAGTCGTTACACCGCTAGTAGTGGATATTGTGAAGGTTAGCTGCTTACGGTTTTAAGGTAACTCACTAAACAGGACTAATTAAAATATAATAGTGGCTTATTCCTAATCTATAGTAGGTCTGTTTCTTAGGTAGAGAGTTAGGTCGAAATGTATAAGAGTACTAGTAAGTAGTATCGTAGTGTAAGTCACGTTAGGAGATTACTCCTAATAGTCTAAGTATAGCTTAGATTATTGCTTAGAGATTGATTAGTAGAGATCTAGTCTGTCTATCTATAGGAAATCCCCTTCCTTATATATCCATCCTGTCCTCTACTGTATTCCTAGATCATACCGATCCTACCTGATCCATTAGCCTAGATTAGATTAAGTCCGTCCAACGAGTCCTCCTAGATTAGTCCGATCCCTCCTAATCTAGTCACGTGACCCTTGGTCTTATCCTCGTATTAGCCACATAGTGGCTTCCTGCCCCTCCTGTGTCTGGCTTCCTTTGTGTGCAACGGGCCGCCTATACAGGCCTTCTGTCCGTTTGTTACATTAGACTAGATCTCTACTAATTAATCTAAGTAATATTCTAAATAATACTTAGACTATTAAAAGTAATCTCTTAATATAACTTATATACTATAATACTATTTATTAGTATTCTTATATATTTTAACCTAACTCTCTACTTAAGAAATAAACCTATTATAGATTAAAAATAAACTACTATTATATTTTAATTAGTC
Organism: Cordyceps tenuipes; assembly: GCA_025583755.1. Taxonomy (NCBI): domain Eukaryota; kingdom Fungi; phylum Ascomycota; class Sordariomycetes; order Hypocreales; family Cordycipitaceae; genus Cordyceps; species Cordyceps tenuipes. The sequence goes on from JANZYN010000212.1 coordinate 19,963, forward strand.
TTATTTAGTAAGTTACTTTAAAACTATAAGTAGCTAACCTTTATAATATTTACTATTAGTAATATAATAACTAATCTAGATTAAACTATAGTATAGATAAGGTAGTAGATTAAAGCCTTTACTACTTAAATCTAGACTATATAGAATATTAATACTAGAACCTTTATACTTTTAAAATTTTTTAAACCTAACCTATTTAATAGAACTAAAAGAGATATTTAAAACTTCTTAACTTAGGCTAAAGCCTATCTTTATATTAATACTATTATTATTAACCCTACTATAAAGATACTTTATATTAGAAATCTTCTTACTAGTAAAGTAATAGAATAGTAAGAACTAACTCTTTAAGACTACTTTAATAGTAAAGACTTTAATAATAAAACTATATAAATTTTTTAATAGTATAAATACTTTAAAGAACTACTCTAAACTACCTTTAAAGATTTAAATAAAATATATACTACTACCTATAAACTTAAAGCCTTTAAATAGACTAATTCTATTTAATACTTTATAAAAGAGTTTAAGTATATTTTAAACTATTTTATATAAAATAATAATAGTATAATAAAACTACTCTATAATACTCTATAAAAAGATATAAAGGATAAAGAACTAAAAAATAAAATAACCTACTATTATACTATTAGTTAAATACTAGTAGGTAATATAGAGGATCTATAGCCTATAGAACCTATTTAGGTCTAATAGAACTTAATACTATATATAAGAAAAAAGGTAAGACTTATTATAATTATAAAAAGCTAGGATACTTTATAAATAAGTATAAGGCTCTAAAGAAGTCTTAAAAGCCTATATAAGAATACTAAAAACTAAATATAGTAAATTAAGAAAACCTATTAACTTATAATATTAGTATAGTTAATAATAAAAAATACTTTTTAAATAGTAATTAATTTATAAATTATAATAAACCTATATTAAATAAAGATTAGAATTTTAGAATATAGTTAATACTTAAAGAAAAAGAAGCCTTATATAAGTATAGTTATTTATACTTTATAATATACTATAAAAATAAATATTTAATTTATAAGTTAAATAAAAAAAATCTAGTTACTATTTAAAGAAGTCTAAGAAAAAAGTACCTTTTAATAAAGTACCTTTTATTCTAAAGAACCTTAAAGAAGTAGAATATATAATACCTATAAAGAATTAATTTATACTCTAGAAGAAAGGAAGAAGAGAATTTATTCTAATTAAAAGCTATAAAATTAAAGACTTAAATATACTACTACTAGTAATCTAAATAGACTAAGATTAGTCTAAAGGGATTACTAAGGATAATAAATACTTAGAAACTATTATAATATACTTATTATATAATAAACTATCTTAGGTATTATATATATATATAAATTATAAAAAACACCTTTTAGAGAAGATTAAATATAAGTAGTATTTAAACCCTAGTATAAAAGAAGAACCCTATTATAAAAAAGAACTTAAAGGATAGGTTATAAACTAGAAAGAGTTTAATAATATCTTCTTATAATAACCTAAAGAAGATAAATATATTATAGGCTATACTTATACTATTTATATTTAACCTAAAGAATAAGAATTATATAATAGAAACTATATATAAGTAAATAATTTATTAAGTCTAAATCTAATTAATATAGAAGG
>JANZYN010000213.1:0-19787 GCA_025583755.1 Cordyceps tenuipes
ATAAGGAATAGTCCGATTTTCTTCTAGTCGAGTTTATCGCTAGGTCGTTTTGTCTTAATGTTTTTACGGATAAGGTAAACTTTATCTCCCCTCTCTAGGATTAGCGCTAGTAATCTCTTTTTATCCGCGTAGTACTTTATCCGACTCTATAAAAATATCCATTCTACTTATAGATGCTTTTATATTTCCGTAATAGTTACTACGTGTACTATAGCTACTAGCGCGTTTACATTTTGTACTGTATGTGTTTTAATCGTAGGGTCGAATCCGTAGTTCGCCCTAAAGGGTGACATTTTCGTATTTTCGTTTTCTAAGCTATTCGTAGCCTATTGTGTAAGTAGTAACCACTCTACCTAATCGTTCTATCGATAGTTCATATAGCTTTATAGATACTATTTAAGTATCTAGTTCTAGATCTCTATTTGTCTATCCGTCTATGTGTGATAAACGGGCAGGGAGGCCTGTATAGGCAGCCCGTTGCACATAAAGGAAGCTAGACACAGGAGGGGCAGGAAGCTACTGTGTGGCTAATGCAAAGATAAGACCGAGGGTCACGTGACTAGATTAGGAGGGATCGGACTAATCTAGGAGGACTCGTTAGACGGACTTAATCTAATCTAGGCTAATAGGTTAGGAGGGATTAGTATAATCTAGGAATACAGTAGAGGATAGGATAGGTATATAGGGAAGGGGATTTCTAGTAGATAGCTAGACTAGATCTCTACTAATCAATCTAAGCAATATTCTAAGCATTAGTTTATTAAGAGTAATCTCCTAACGTGACTTATACGCTACGACACTACTCACTAGCACTCTTATGCATTTCGACCTAACTCTCTACCTAAGAAATAGACCTACTATAGATTAGGAATAAGCCACTATTACATTTTAATTAGTCCTGTTTAGTGAGTTACCTTAAAACCGTAAGCAGCTAACCTTTACGATGTCCACTACTAGCGGCGCAACAACTAACCTAGGCTAAGCTATAGCGTAGATAAGGCAGTAGATCGACACCCTTACTACTTAAATCTAGACTATATAGAACGCTAACACTAGAACCCTTACGCTTCTAAAGTTTCCTAAACCTAACTCGTTTAATAGAACTAAAGGAGACGTTTAAAACTTCTTAACTTAGGCTAAAGCCTATCTTTATGTTAACACTACTATTGTTAATCCTACCGTAAAGATACTTTACATTAGGAATCTTCTCACCGATAAGGCAATAGAGTGGTAGGAGCTAACTCTTCGAGACTACCTTAACAACGAAGAACCTAAGGACGAAACCGCGCGAATCTTTTAGCGGTATAAACGCTTTAAAGAACTACTCTAAACTACCTTTAGAGACCTAGACGAAATACGCACTACTACTCGTAAACTTAAAGCCCTTAAGTAGACTAGATCTACTTAGCACCTTATAAGGGAATTTAAGCGCATCTTAAACCACCTCGCGTAGGACGACGATAGTATAATAGAGCTACTCTACGACGCTCTACGAGAGGACGTAAAGGATGAGATTGTAAAGGAGGATTAACCTAACACCTTTAACGAATTCGCTAGTAAGATTATTAAGGTTAACAACCGACTCTATACTAGGCGACTTAAACGTAGAGGATAGGGCACTAGAAAACGAAACAACCTGCTACTACGCTATTAGCCGAACACCGGTAGGCGATACAGAGGGTCTACGGCCTACGGAACTCATTTAGGTCCGATAGAACTCAACACCACTTATAAGGAAAAGGGTAAGACTTATTATAATTATAGAAAGCTAGGACACTTTACGAATAAGTGTAAGGCTCTAAAGAAGTCTTAGAAACCCGTATAAGAACACTAGAAGCTAAACACAGTAAACTAAGAAGACCTACTAACTCGCAATATTAGTATAGTTAATAGTGAGGAATACGTCTTAGACGGCGACTGATTTATAGATTACGATAAAGCCTCGTTAGATAAAGACTAGGATTTTAGAACCTAACTAGTACCTAACGAAGAAGAAGAGACATATACACATAACTATCTACACTTCTTAGTATATCGCAACGACGTATGCTTAATCTATAAAACCAATAAAGAAGAATCTAGATAGTATCCTTACGAATCTAGGACCACCCGAATTAACTAATTAAAGCTTAAAGACGCCTTTATCGCTTTAAGCACTACGGACACTAAATGGAAGAAGGTCTTCCTTAAGACACCTTAGGACTATAGCAGTAAGAAGTATATCTTATAGAACTAAGCACGACCTACGAACTTTAAGTCTAAGGACATAGAGTTTATTATAGTTAAAGGCAAAGCAATCACCGACTTAGATATACTAGCTATATCTATTTAAGAGGACTAAGATAGGGAATACAAGGTAGCTAAAGACAAAAACCACCCTAAACACATTATACGACACCTATAACACTACCGACTTGTATAGACTACGTGTGCGCACTATTACTATAAGGATTACCTTATAGACAAGATTAAGTACTAATGGTTTCCTACTCCTAACATTAAACCCTACTATACTAAGGAACTCTAAGGTTAGACGGAGTGTAGAAGGGAGGACGACTACATTATGTTACGACGAAACGAAGAAACCCGAATTAAGGATAACACTTACACTATCTACGTTAGACCTATACGATAGGAACATAATAGAAACTATGTAAGGGAGAATAATTCACTTAGTCTAAATCTAATCAACTTAGAAGGTAGACAACTTAACCGTCGCTATAGCTCTAAGACAAGTCTAATGAGCAGACTATACAATAACATATAAGAGGAAGGAAGTTCGGGAAACGATAGCCGTTGTTGTAACTAAGACCGATACTTTAATAGAGATCTAATCGGTCTCTATGTGCTATAGACGTTAGTAGTACTAGTCATCTTATAGTTAACATCCTTATTAACGAAAATAAAACCTAGGCAATAATCGACAGTAGAGCATAAGGAAATTACATCTCACTAAAACTCGTTAATAAGTTACGATTACCCTAGAAAAGAAAGAACGAGCCCTACCGACTTACGAATATAGAAGGAGAAGCTATTAAGTACGGCTATAGAGTAGTGGATTAAGAAACCGCGTAACTTCTTATTTCCATCTAAGGCACGAAACACACTATCTCTTTAGATATTATAGAGATCTTAAAACATAACGTTATATTAGGGATACCCTAGTTACGGGCGAGTAATCCTAGAGTCAACTAGAGAATAGGCCAACTTTAGTAGGATACACTAGGATGTGATTACGACGCGAAGAGCAGCCGAAGAAAGGCACCTTTATCGAATCACAATAGGCCTCTAGGACTATATGTGATCACTAGAGAGCTAAAAGCTAAGACAATAGAGATTCCTAAGGAATACTTAAAGTACAGTAAGCTGTTTAGCGGAGAGCTAGAGACAGGACTACTAGAGTATTCACACTAGGACTACGAGATTAAACTCTAGCCTAGTAAGGAACTAAGGTTCTATAAGATATATCCCTAGAACCCTATATAGGACTAAGCGCTTAAGGAGTATCTAGAGGAAATGTTATAAAAGGGATACATACGACTATTAGAATCCCTAGTAGGATACCTAATCCTATAGGTACTAAAGAAAAACGGAAAACTACAACTATATATTGACTATCGGTAACTAAACGAGATTATAATTAAGAACTAATACCCGTTACTACTTATTACTAAAATACGCGATAAGGTCTATAAAGCTATATGGTTTACAACACTCGACCTAAAAGGAGCCTATAACCTTATACGGATAAAGGAGGGCTAAGAGTAGATAACAGCATTTAGAACCACTAGAGGACACTACGAGTATCTAGTAATGCCTTTTAGGCTAACTAACGCACTAGCAACGTTTTAAACAATAATCGATAATGTCCTACGGAAATGGCTAGGAATCTTTATAGTTGTCTACCTTAACGATATCCTTATCTATTTAAACACACTAGAGGAACATAAGCAATACGTCTATAAGGTACTATAGACGCTATAAGACAATAATCTCCTAGTAGAAGCAAAGAAATACTAGTTCCACTAGAAAATTATTTACTTCCTAGGATATATACTCACGTATAGAGAAGTACGAATAAGCGACGATAAGATTAAAACTATTAAGGAATAGCTAACACTAATAACACTAAAAGATGTAAGAGCGTTCACTACCTTTATGAACTTCTATCGTAAGTTCCTTAGAGGATATAGCGATATAGTATAACCTCTCACTAATCTAACGAAGAAAGAAATTAGCTTTAAGTAGGGAGAATATAAAGCTAAGGCATTCTAAGACATTAAAGACTCGGTTATAAAAGAACCTATATTAAAAGCACCTAATTAGGATAAGCCTTATAAGCTTAAGACTAACGCCTTAGACTACGGCCTAGGCGGGCAGCTTAGACAGTAAGACAACGAAGGAAGGTTGCACTTAGTTGTATTCTTCTCGTAGAAACTCTATAGACCTAAGCTAAACTATAGGATCTATAATAAGGAGCTTATAGCGATTATTTAGTGTTTTAAAGAATAGAGACACTATCTTATTAGAGTAAAGCATTAAGTTAAGGTATACACTAACTATAAGAATCTCACATCGTTCTTAACCACGAAAGATCTAAATAAACGGTAGATTAGATAGTATAAGACCCTTACGGACTACGACTTTAAGATCATATATTAAAAAGGATTAGAAAATAGGCGAGTAGACACGCTTAGCCGTAGAGAAGATCTAAAGTCAGAAGAACAAGTGGACAACGCACCCTTATTACGAGCCACTAAGGATAGGAACCTTATATTAGGCACTAGAGAAATTAGTATAATATAGTAAGCTAAGCTAGATAAGACGTGGATACGACGCGTCACATCACACGTAAAGAATAACAACTACCTAGACAATTAGGAAACGAAACTATATATAACTAAGAGCGGGAATAACTACTTATTTAATAAACGTTAGTATATTCCTAGTACACTTTAGAAGTAGCTTATTAAGGAAATACACAAGCACCTATTATATAGACATTAGGGTATAGGGAAAACGATTAGTAGATTAAGAAGATCGTACGACTTCCTTAGAAGTAGAAAGATCGTATAGGAAGTTATTAAAAACTACGACATCTACAATAAAGCTAAGGCAGTATAGCACGCGCCTTACGGAGAACTACAACTAATACCACTACCTAAACGAGTATAGTAAATAATCACAATGGACTTTATTATTAAACTACTAAAGTCAAAGGAACCTATAACTAAAGCATACTATAATAGTATACTAGTTATAGTCGATAAACTTACAAAGTACGCCTACTATATTCCTTATATAGAATCGAGTAATATAAGAGATTTAGCGTATATCTTCTTTAAGACAATTATTACATAATACGGGTTACCTACTAAGTTAATAACGGATTAAGACAAACTCTTTATATTAAACTTCTAGAAATGCCTTATAGAAATTATAAAGGTTAAATAGAACCTTTTAACGGTATTCTATCTATAGACAGATAGATAAATAGAGATCTAGAACTAGATACTCGAACAGTATCTACGAAGCTATGTGAGCTACCGATAGAACGATTAGGTAGAGTGGTTACTACTCACACAATAGGCTACGAATAGCTCGGAAAACGAAAATACGAAAATGTCACTCTTTAGGGCGAACTACGGATTCGACCCTACGATTAAAACACATACGGTATAAAATGTGAACGCGCTAGTAGCTATAGTACACGTAGTAACCATTATAGAAATATAAAAGCATCTATAAGTAGAATGGATATTTTTATAGAATCGGATAAAGCACTATATAGACAAAAAGAGATTACTAGCGCTAATCCTAGAGAGGGGAGATAAAGTTTACCTTATCCGTAAAAACATTAAGACGAAACAACCTAGCGATAAACTCGACTAGAAGAAAATCGGACTATTCCTTATTAAACGGAAACTATTAGAAGTTAACTACGAACTATTATTACTAGAAGGGATAAGGATACATCCCGTGTTTTATATATTATTACTAGAGAAAGCACTAAGTGACACGATACTCACTATAGACGTTACCCTTAAAGACACGAACGAGTATAAGGTCGAGAAAATACTTAAAACACGAGGAACCTAAAAGAATTGTTATTATCTCATTAAGTGGAAAGGATACCTAAACTCTAAGAACACATAGGAACTAGCTAAGAACCTTAGGAACTGCTAGGACCTATTGTAATAGTTCTATTAAAAGCAAATAAACACTTAGGCGGAACTAGAAGACCTAAGTTTATAAGAAACTCTAGGGATTAGTCGGCTATATAAGCTTTAAGTTTAGAACGCTCTTACGCTTTTAACTCGTTAAGACTCTCTACCCTATAAGCCACTATCTCTATAGCCTTTTAATAAAGAAACTTTTCCTAACGACGAATTCTCTAGAGACGAGCCATTACGCGCTCTAAATCCTCCTCGGTAGACGCGCGCTCCTTATTAAGACGGTCCTTCTTATAAAGAACTCGCGTATAGGCGTCTAAAGATGTACTACCTGGGTTGTAATTAGAATAACCTTATAGTGTGTATTTACTATAACGGTCTTTCCCTTTAGTGACGATGTACTTACGGTTGTTTTAGCGATAAGAATTATAGGATAGTATAATAAAGCTAAAAGCGGAAATAAAATCGGTAAGACGTTCGCGATTAGCCTTTTAGTTCGAATAGGACCGCTGTTTAGAGATACAGTTAAAAGGCATCTTAGGGGAAAAAAGGATATAGAGGAGAGAAGGGGGACCTACGAAAAACAGATTACGGAAAGCCTTAAGGATAAGACTTAAAGAGGAGGGGAATAATGTAATAAACGGGTAGGGAGGCCTGTATAGACGGCCCGTTATACACGAAGGAAGCTAGACACAGGAGGGGCAGGAAGCCACTGTGTGGCTAATACAAAGATAAGACCGAGGGTTATGTGACTAGATTAGGAGGGATCGGACTGATCTAGGAGGACTCGTCGGACGGACTTAATCTAATCTAGGCTAATAGGTTAGGAGGGATCGGTATAATCTAGGAATACAGTAGAGGATAGGATAGGTATATAGGGAAGGGGATTTCTAGTAGATAGCTAGACTAGATCTCTACTAATCAATCTAAGCAATATTCTAAGCATTAGTTTATTAGGAGTAATCTCCTAATGTGACTTATACACTACGACACTACTCACTAGCACTCTTGTGCATTTCGACCTAACTCTCTACCTAAGAAACAGACCTACTATGGATTAGGAATAAGCCACTGTTATACTATAGATAGAATACCGTTAAAAGGTTCTATTTAACCTTTATAATTTCTATAAGGCATTTCTAGAAGTTTAATATAAAGAGTTTGTCTTAATCCGTTATTAACTTAGTAGGTAACCCGTGTTATACAATAATTGTCTTAAAGAAGACATACGCTAAATCTCTTATATTACTCGATTCTATATAAGGAATATAGTAGGCGTACTTTATAAGTTTATCGACTATAACTAGTATACTATTATAGTATGCTTTAGTTATAGGTTCCTTTAACTTTAGTAGTTTAATAATAAAGTCCATCGTGATTATTTACTACGCTCGTTTAGGTGGTGGTATTAGTTATAGTTCTCCGTAAGGCGCGTACTATACTGCCTTAGCTTTATTATAGATATTGTAGTTTTTAATAACTTCCTATACGATCTTTCTACTTCTAGGGAAGTCGTACGATCTTCTTAATCTATTAATCGTTTTCCCTACACCCTAATGTCTATATAATAGGTGCTCGTGTATTTCCTTAACAAGCTGCTTCTAAAGTGTACTAGGAACATACTAACGTTTATTAAACAAGTAGTTATTCCTACTCTTAGTCATATATAGTTTCGTTTCCTAATTGTCTAGGTAGCTATTATTCTTTACATGTAATATAATACGTCGTATCTACGTCTCATCTAGCTTAGCTTACTATATTATACTGATTTCTCTAGTACCTAACATAAGGTTCCCATCCTTAGTAGCTCGTAATAAGGGTGCGTTGTCTACTTGTTTTTCTGACTTTAGATCTTCTCTACGGCTAAGCGCGTCTACTCGCCTATTTTCTAATCCTTTTCGATATATAATCTTAAAGTCGTAGTCCGTAAGGGTCTTATACTATCTAATCTACCGTTTATTTAGATCTTTTATGGTTAAGAACGATGTGAGATTCTTATAGTCAGTGTACACCTTAACTTAATACTTTACTCTAACGAGATAGTGTCTCTATTCTTTAAAACACTAAATAATCACTATAAGCTCCTTATTATAGATCCTATAGTTTAGCTTAGGTCCGTAGAGTTTCTACGAGAAGAATGCAACTAGGTGCAACCTTCCTTCGTTGTCTCACTGTCTAAGCTACCCGCCTAGGCTGTAGTCTAAGGCGTTAGTCTTAAGCTCGTAAGGCTTATCCTAATTAGGTGCTTTTAACACAGGTTCTTTTATAACCGAGTCTTTAATGTCTTAGAATGCCTTAGCTTTATATTCTCCCTACTTAAAGCTAATTTCTTTCTTTATTAGATTAGTGAGAGGTTATGCTATATCACTATATCCTCTAAGGAACTTATAATAGAAGTTTATAAAGGCAGTGAACACTCTTATATCTTTTAGTGTTGTTAGTGTTAGCTATTCCTTAATAGTTTTAATCTTATCGTCGCTTATTCGTACTTCCCTATACGTAAGTATATATCCTAGGAAGTGAATAGTCTTCTAGTGGAACTAGCATTTCTTTACCTCTACTAGGAGGTTGTTATCTTATAGCGTTTATAGTACCTTATAGACGTGTTGCTTATGTTCCTCTAGTGTGTTTAAATAGATAAGGATATCGTTAAGGTAGACAACTATAAAGATTCCTAGCCATTTCTGTAGGACATTATCGATTATTGTTTAAAACGTTACTAGTGCGTTAGTCAGCCTAAAAGGCATTACTAGATACTTATAGTGTCCTCTAGTGGTTCTAAATACTATTATCCACTCTTAGCCCTCCTTTATCCGTATAAGGTTATAGGCTCCTTTTAGGTTGAGTGTTATAAACTATATGGCTTTATAGACCTTATCGCGTATTTTAGTAATAAGTAGTAACGGGTATTAGTTCTTAATTGTGATCTCGTTTAATTACTAATAGTCGATATATAGTCGTAGTTTTCCGTTTTTCTTTAGTACCTATAGGATTAGGTATCCTACTAGGGACTCTAATAGTCATATATATCCCTTTTATAACATTTCCTCTAGATACTCCTTAAGCGCTTAGTCCTATATAGGGTTCTAGGGATATATCTTATAGAACCTTAGTTCCTTACTAGGCTAGAGTTTAATCTCGTAGTCCTAGTGTGAATACTCTAGTAGTCCTATCTCTAGCTCTCTACTAAACAGCTTACTATACTTTAAGTATTCCTTAGGAATCTCTATTGTTTTAGCTTTTAGCTCTCTAGCGATCATATATAGTCCTAGAGGCCTATCGTGATTTAATAAAGGTGCCTTTCTTCGGCCGCTCTTTATATTATAATCGCATCCTAGTGTATCCTACTAAAGTTAGCCTATTCTCTAGTTAACTCTAGGATTACTCGCCTATAACTAGGGTATCCCTAATATAGCGTTATGTTTTAAGATCTCTATGATATCTAAAGAGATAGTGTGTTTTATACCTTAGATAGAAACAAGAAGTTGTACGGTTTCTTAATCCACTACTCTATAGCCGTACTTAACAGCTTCTCCTTCTATATTCGTGAGTTAGTAGGGCTCGTTCTTTCTTTTCTAGGGCAATTATAACTTATTAACGAGTTTTAACGAGATGTAATTTCCTTATACTCTACTATCGATTATTGCCTAGGTTTTATTTCTATTAATAAGGATATTAACTATAAGATGACTAGTACTACTAACGTCTATAGCACATAGAGACCGATTAGATCTCTATTAAAGTATCGGTCTTAGTTGTAACGACGGCTATCGTTTCCTAAACTTCCTTCCTCTTATGTGTTATTATATAGTCTGCTTATTAGACTTATCTTAGAGCTATAGCGACGGTTAAGTTGTCTACCTTCTAAGTTAATTAGATTTAGACTAAGTAAATTATTCTCCCTTATATAGTTTCTATTATATTCCTATCGTATAGGTCTAACGCAGATAGTGTAGGTGTTATCCTTAATTCGGGTTTCTTCGTTTCGTTATAACACGATATAGTCGTCCTCCCTTCTACACTCCGTCTAACCTTAGAGTTCCTTAGCATAGTAGGGTTTAATATTAGGAGTAGGAAACCATCGGTACTTAATCTTATCTACGAGGTGATCCTTATAGTAATAGTACACACACGTGGTCCACGCAAGCCGGTAGTGTTATAGGTATCGTATAATATGTTTAGGGTGGTTTTCGTCTTTAGCTACCTTATATTCCTTATCTTAGTCCTCTTAAATAGATATAGCTAGTATATCTAAGTTAGTGATTACTTCGCCTTCGACTATAATAAACTCTATGTCCTTAGACTTAAAGTTCGTAGGTCGTGCTTAGTTCTATAAGATATACTTCTTACTACTATAGTCCTAAGGTGTCTTAAGGAAGACCTTCTTCTATTTAGTGTCCGTAGTGCTTAAAGCGATAAAGGCGTCTTTACGCTTTAATTAGTTGATTCGGGTGGTCCTAGATTCGTAAGGATACTATCTAGATTCTTTTTTATTGGTTTTATAGATTAAGTATACATCGTCTCGACATACTAAGAAGTATAGACAGTTGTGTGTATATATCTTTTCTTCTTCGTTAGGTACTAGTTAGGTTCTAAAATCCTAGTCTTCGTCTAATAAGGCTTTATCGTAATCTATAAATCAGTCGCCGTCTAAGACGTATTCCTCACTATTAACTATACTAATATTACGAGTTAGTAGGTCTTCTTAGTTTACTACGTTTAGCTTCTAGTGTTCTTATACGGGTTTCTAAGACTTCTTTAGAGCCTTACACTTATTCGTAAAGTGTCCTAGCTTTCTGTAATTATAATAAGTCTTACTCTTTTCCTTATAAGTGGCGTTAAGTTCTATCGGGCCTAAATAAGTTCTATAGGCCGTAGACCCTCTATATCGCCTACTAGTGTTCGGCTAATAACGTAGTAGTAGGTTATTTCGTTTTCTAGTGCCTCGTCCTCTACGTTTAAGTCGCCTAGTATAGAGTCGATTATCGACCTTAATAATCTTACTAGTGAATTCGTTAAAGGTATTAGGTCGATCCTCCTTTATAATCTTATCCTTTACGTCCTCTCGTAGAGTATCGTAGAGTAGCTCTATTATACTATTATCGTCCTACGCGAGGTGGTTTAAGATACGCTTAAATTCCCTTATAAGGTGCTAAGCAGATCTAGTCTACTTAAGGGCTTTAAGTTTATAAGTAGTAGTACGAATTTCGTCCGGATCTCTAAAGGTAGTTTAGAGTAGTTCTTTAAAGCGTTTATACCGCTAAAAGATTCGCGCAGTTTCGTCCTTAGGTTCTTCGTTGTTAAGGTAGTCTCGAAGAGTTAGCTCCTACTACTCTATTACCTTACCGGTAAGAAGATTCTTAATATAAAGTATCTTTATAGTAGGATTAATAATAGTAGTGTTAATACAAAGATAGGCTTTAGCCTAAGTTAAGAAGTTTTAAACGTCTCCCTTAGTTCTATTAAATGAGTTAGGTTTAGGAAACTTTAGAAGCGTAAGGGTTCTAGTGTTAGCGTTCTATATAGTCTAGATTTAAGCAGTAAGGGCGTTAATCTACTGCCTTATCTACGCTATAGCTTAGCCTAGGTTAGTTATTACGCCGCTAGTAGTGGATATCGTAAAGGTTAGCTGCTTACGGTTTTAAGGTAACTCACTAAACAGGACTAATTAAAATGTAATAGTGGCTTATTCCTAATCTATAGTAGGTCTATGTGACAAACGGGCAGGGAGGCCTGCATGGGCGGCCCGTTGCACACGAAGGAAGCTAGACACAGGAGGGGCAGGAAGCCACTGTGTGGCTGATGCGAAGATAAGACCGAGGGTCACGTGACTGGATTAGGAGGGATCGGACTGATCTAGGAGGACTCGTCGGACGGACTTAATCTGATCTAGGCTGATGGGTCAGGAGGGATCGGTATAATCTAGGAATACAGTAGAGGATAGGATGGGTATATAGGGAAGGGGATTTCTAGTAGATAGCTAGACTAGATCTCTACTAATCAATCTAAGCAACAATCTAAGCTATACTTAGACTGTTAGGAGTAATCTCCTAACGTGACTTACGCTATGATACTGCTTACTAGCACTCTTATGCATTTCGACCTGACTCTCTACCTAAGAAATAGACCTACTATGGATTAGGAATAAGCCACTGTTACATTTTAATCAGTCCTATTTAGTGAGTTACCTTAAAACCGTAAGCAGCTAACCTTCACGATGTCCACCACTAGCGGCGCAATAACCAACCTAGGCTAAGCCATAGCGCAGATAAGGCAGTAGATCGACGCCCTTACTGCTTAAATCCAGACCATACAGAACGCTAACACTAGAACCCTTACGCTTCTAAAATTTCCTAAACCTGACTCGTTTAATAGAACTAAGGGAGACGTTCGAAACTTCTTGACTTAGGCTAAAGCCTATCTTCGTGTTAACACCACTATTGTTAATCCTGCCGCGAAGATACTTTGTATTAGAAATCTTCTCACCGGTAAGGCAATAGAGTGGTGGGAGCTAACTCTTCGAGACTACCTTAATAACGAAGAGCCTAAGGACGAAACCGCGCGAATCTTTCAGCGGTATGAACGCTTTAAAGAACTACTCTAAACTACCTTTAGAGATCCGGACGAAATTCGCACTACTACTCGTAAACTTAAAGCCCTTAAGCAGACTAGGTCTGCTTAGCACCTTATAAGGGAATTTAAGCGCATCTCGAACCACCTCGCGTGGGACGACGATAGTATGATAGAGCTACTCTACGACGCTCTACGAGAGGACGTAAAGGATGAGATCGTAAAGGAGGATCGACCCGACACCTTTAACGAATTCACTAGTAAGATCATTAAGGTCGACAACCGACTCTATGCTAGGCGACTTAAACGTAGAGGACGGGGTACTAGAAAACGAAACAACCCGCTACTACGCTATTAGCCGAACACTAGTAGGCGATACTAAGGGTCTACGGCCTACGGAACTCATTTAGGCCCGATAGAACTTAACGCTACTTATAAGGAAAAGGGTAAGACTTATTATAATTACGGAAAGCTAGGACACTTTACGAATAAGTGTAAGGCTCCGAAGAAGTCTTAGAAACCCGTACAAGAACACTAGAAGCTAAACGCAGTAAACCGAGAAGACCTACTAACTCGTAACATTAGTATAGTTAATAGTAAGGAATACGTCTTAGACGGCGACCGATTCATAGATTACGACAAAGCATCGTTAGACGAAGACTAGGATTTTAGAACCTAACTAGTACCTAACGAAGAAGAAGAGACATATACACACAACTATCTACACTTCTTAGTATGCCGCAACGACGTATGCTTAATCTATAAAACCGATAAAGAAGGATCTAGATGGTATCCTTACGAATCTAGGACCACCCGAATCAACTAATTAAAGCTTAAAGACGCCTTTATCGCTTTAAGCACTACGGACACTAAATAGAAGAAGGTCTTCCTTAAGACACCTTAGGATCACGGCAGTAAGAAGTATATCTTATAGAACTAGGCACGACCTACGAACTTTAAGTCTAAGGACACGGAGTTTATTATAGTCGAAGGCGAAGCAATCACCGACTTAGATATACTAGCCACATCTATCTAAGAGGACTAAGATAGGGAATACGAGGTAGCTAAAGACGAAAACCACCCTAAACACATTATACGACACCTACAATACCACCGACTTGCGTGGACCACGTGTGCGCACTATCACTATAAGGATCACCTCGTAGACAAGATTAAGTACCGATGGTTTCCTACTCCCGACATTAAACCCTACTATACTAAGGAACTCTAAGGTTAGACGGAGTGTAGAAGGGAGGACGACTACATTGTGTTACGACGAAACAAAGAAACCTAAATTAAGGATAACACCTACACTATCTGCGTTAGACCTACACGACAGGAATATAACAGAAACTATGTGAGGGAGAATGATTCACTTAGTCTAAATCTAATTAACTCGGAAGGTAGACAACTCAACCGTCGCTATAGCTCTAAGACAAGTCTAATGAGTAGACTATACAATAAGTAAGAGGAAGGAAGTTTAGGAAACGACAGCCGTCGTTACAACTAAGACCGATACTTCGACGGAGATCTAATCGGTCTCTATGTGCTATAGACGTTAGTGGTACTAGTCATCTTATAGTTAACATCCTTATTAATAGAAATAAAACCTAGGCAATAATCGACAGTAGAGCATAAGGAAACTACATCTCGCCGAATCTCGTTAATAAATTACGATTGCCCTAGAAAAGAAAGAACGAGCCCTACCGACTCACGAACGTAGAAGGAGAAGCAGTTCAGTACGGCTAAGGAGTTGTGGATTAGGAAACCGCACAACTTCCTATCTCTATATAAGGCTAGAAACACACTCTCTTTTTAGATATCACAGAGATCTTAAAACATAACGTTATATTAGGGATACCCTAGTTACGGGCGAGCAATCCTAGAGTCAACTAGAGAATAGGCTAACTTTAGTGGGATACACTAGGATGCGATTACGATATAAAGAGCGGCTAAAGAAAGGCACCTTTATCGAATCACGATAGGCCTCTAGGACTATATATGATCGCTAGAGAGCTAAAAGCTAAAACAACAGAGATTCCCGAGGAATACTTAAAGTACAGTAAGCTGTTTAGTGGAGAGCTAGAAATAGGACTACTAGAGCATTCACGCTAGGACTACGAGATTAAACTCTAGCCCGGTAAGGAACTAAGGTTCTATAAGATATATCCCTAGAACCCTATGCAGGACTAAGCGCTTAAGGAGTATCTAGAGGAGATGCTATAAAAGGGATATATACGACTATTAGAGTCCCTAGTAGGATACCTAATCCTATGGGTACTAAAGAAAAACGGAAAACTACGACTATACATCGACTATCGGCAACTAAACGAGATCACAATTAAGAACTAATACCTATTACCACTTATTACTGAAATACACGATAAGGTCTATAAAGCTATGTGGTTCACAACACTCGACCTAAAAGGAGCCTACAACCTTATACGGATAAAGGAGGGCTAAGAGTGGATAACAGTATTTAGAACCACTAGAGGACACTATAAGTACCTAGTGATGCCTTTTAGGCTGACTAACGCACTAGCAACGTTTTAAACAATAATCGATAATGTCCTACGAAAATGGCTAGGAATCTTTATAGTTGTCTACCTCGACGATATCCTTATCTATTCGAACACGCTAGAGGAATATAAGCAATATGTCCATAAGGTACTATAGACGCTATAAGACAATAACCTCCTAGTGGAAGCAAAGAAATGCCAGTTCCACTAGAAGACTGTACACTTCCTAGGATATGTACTTACGTACGGAGAAGTACGAATAAGCGACGATAAGATCAAAACTATTAAGGAATAGCTAACACTAACAACACTAAAAGATGTAAGAGCGTTCACTGCCTTTATGAACTTCTATCGCAAGTTCCTTAGGGGATACAGCGATATAGTACGACCTCTCACCGATCTAACGAAGAAAGAAATTAGCTTTAAGTAGGGAGAACGCAAAGCTAAGGCATTCTAAGACATTAAAGACTCGGTTACGAAAGAACCTATGTTAAAAGCACCTAATTAGGATAAGCCTTACGAGCTTAAGACTAACGCCTTAGACTACGGCCTAGGCGGGCAGCTTAGACAGCGAGACAACGAAGGAAGGTTGCACCTAGTTGCATTCTTCTTGCAGAAACTCTACGGACCTAAGCTGAACTATAGGATCCATAATAAGGAGCTTATAGCGATTATTTAGTGTTTTAAAGAATAGAGACACTATCTCGTTAGAGTAAAGCATTAAGTTAAGGTGTACACCGACTATAAGAATCTCACATCGTTCTTAACCACGAAAGATCTAAACAAACGGTAGATCAGATAGTATAAGACCCTTACGGACTACGACTTTAAGATTATATATCGAAAAGGATTAGAAAATGGGCGAGTAGACGCGCTTAGCCGTAGAGAAGATCTAAAGTTAGAAGAATAAGTGGACAACGCACCCTTATTACGAGCCACTAAGGATAGGAACCTTGTGTTAGGCACTAGAGAAATCAGTATAACATAGCAAGCCAAGCTAGATAAGACGTGGATACGACGCATTACATTACACGCAAAGAATGACAGCTACCTAGACAATTAGGAAACGAAACCATATATGACTAAGAGTGGGAATAACTACTTGTTTAATGAACGTTAGTATGTTCCTAGTACACTTTAGAAGCAGCTTGTTAAGGAAATACACGAGCACCTATTACATAGACATTAGGGTGTAGGGAAAACGATTAATAGATTAAGAAGATCGTACGACTTCCCTAGAAGTAGAAAGATCGTGTAGGAAGTTATCGAAAACTACGACATCTACAATAAAGCTAAGGCGGCACGGCATGCGCCTTACGGAGAACTATAATCAATACCACCACCTAAACGAGTGTGGCAAATAATCACGATAGACTTTATTGTTAAACTACTAAAGTTAAAGGAACCTATGACCGAAGCATACTACGACAGCATACTAGTCATAGTTGACAAACTTACAAAGTACGCCTACTACATTCCTTATATAGAATCGAGCAACACGAGAGATTTAGCGTATGTCTTCTTTAAGACAATTATTGCATAACACGGGTTACCTACTAAGTTAATAACGGATTAAGATAAACTCTTCACATCGAACTTCTAGAAATGCCTTATAGAAATTATAAAGGTTAAACAGAACCTTTTAACGGCATTCTATCCGTAGATAGATAGACAAACAGAGATCTAGAACTAGATACTCGAATAGTATCTACGAAGCTATGTGAACTACCGATAGAACGATTAGGTAGAGTGGTTACTACTCACACAATAGGCTACGAATAGCTCGGAAAACGAAAATACGAAAATGTCACCCTTTAGGGCGAACTACGGATTCGACCCTACGATTAAAACATATACAGCACAAAATGTGAACGCGCTAGTAGCTATAGCACACGCAGTAACTATTACGGAAATACAAAAGCATCTATAAGCAGAATGGATATTTTTATAGAATCGGATAAAGCACTACGCGGACAAAAAGAGATTACTAGCGCTAATCCTAGAGAGGGGAGATAAAGTTTACCTTATCCGTAAAAACATTAAAACGAAACGACCTAGCGATAAACTCAACTAGAAGAAAATCGGACTATTCCTTATTAAACGGAAACTATTAGAAGTTAACTACGAACTATTATTACTAGAAGGGATAAGGATACATCCCGTGTTTTATATGTCATTACTAGAGAAAGCACTAAGTAACGCGACACTCGCTATAGACGTCACCCTTAAAGACACGAACGAGTATAAGGTCGAGAAAATACTTAAAACACGAGGAACCTAAAAGAATCGTTATTATCTTATTAAGTGGAAAGGATACCTAAACTCTAAGAACACATAGGAACTAGCTAAGAACCTTAGGAACTGCTAGGACCTATTGCAATAGTTCTATTAAAAGCAAACAAACACTTAGGCGGAACCGGAAGACCTAAGTTCATAAGAAACTCTAGGGATTAGTCGGCCATACAAGCTTCGAGTTCGGAACGCTCCTGCGCTTCTAACTCGTCGAGACTCTCCACCCCACAAGCCACTATCTCTACAGCCTTTTAACGAAGAAACTTTTCCTAACGACGAATTCTCTAGAGACGAGCCATCGCGCGCTCTAAATCCTCCTCGGTAGACGCGCGCTCCTTATCGAGACGGTCCTTCTCACGAAGAACTCGCGCATAGGCGTCTAAAGATGTACCACCCGGGTTGCAATTAGAATAACCTCGTAGTGTGTATTTACTGCAACGGTCTTTCCCTTTAGCGACGATGCACTCGCGGTTGTTTTAGCGATAAGAATTGCAGGATGGCATGACGAAGCTAAAAGCGGAAATAAAATCGGTAAGACGTTCGCGATCAGCCTTTTAGTTTAAACGGGACCGCTGTTTAGAGATACGGTTAGAAGGCATCTTAGGGGAAAAAGGATGTAGAGGAGAGAAGGGGGACCTACGAAAAACAGATTACGGAAAGCCTTAAGGATAAGACTTAAGGAGGAGGGGAATAATGTGACAAACGGGTAGGGAGGCCTGTATGGACGGCCCGTTGTACACGAAGGAAGCTAGACATAGGAGGGGCAGGAAGCCACTATGTGGCTGATGCGAAGATAAGACCGAGGGTCACGTGACTAGATTAGGAGGGATCGGACTGATCTAGGAGGACTCGTCGGACGGACTTAATCTGATCTAGGCTGATGGGTCAGGAGGGATCGGTATGATCTAGGAATATAGTAGAGGATGGGATGGGTATATAGGGAAGGGGATTTCTAGCAGATAGCTAGACTAGATCTCTACTGATTAATCTAAGCAATAATCTAAGCTATACTTAGACTGTTGGGAGTAATCTCCTAACGTGACTTACGCTACGATACTGCTCACTGGCACTCTTGTGTATTTCGACCTGACTCTCTACCTAAGAAACAGACCTACTGTGGATTAGGAATAAGCCACTGTTATAGTCTATTTCTTAGGTAGAGAGTTAGGTCGAAATGCATAAGAGTGCTAGTGAGTAGTATCGTAGCGTATAAGTCACGTTAGGAGATTACTCCTAATAAACTAATACTTAGAATGTTACTTAGATTAATCAGTAGAGATCTAGTCTAGCTATCTACTAGAAATCCCTTTCCCTATATACCCATCCCATCCTCTACTGTATTCCTAGATTATACCGATCCCTCCTAACCCATCAGCCTAGATCAGATTAAGTCCGTCCGACGAGTCCTCCTAGATCAGTCCGATCCCTCCTAATCTAGTCACATAACCCTTAGTCTTATCTTCGCATTAGCTACACAGTGGCTTCCCGCCCCTCCTGTGTCTAGCTTCCTTCGTGTGCAACGGGCCGCCCATGCAGGCCTCCCTGCCCGTTTGTCACATCTTACTATTCTCTAACTAGGGATAATACTATAAGGTAAAAATATAAAAATAGTACTTATAGATAACTATTATAATAGTAAGCTAATAAAGTACTATTAGATAAGTAATACTAAACTATACACTTACCTTAATAATAAGAGAGGGGTATAGTAGTAGGGTAGATATAGCCTATTAGTAGTACCCTACTAATAATAAGAGCTAGTAGAGGGGCTATATAATAGAGTTAGACTCTAGCCTAGCTTAAATAATACCTATATAACTAGTTATATATACTATTATAAGAGTAAAGTAGAACTACCTCCTATTAGCTATTTTAGATTAATCTTTTAGCCTTATCCCCTTTCCTCTCTTTAAGAGTTTTTAATAAACTTCCTTTATAGTACCTACTTATAGTAGCCTAGGGCTAGCCTATAATAATAAATAACTATAGCCTTCTATATTAAAATAAAAGAGTATTAGTACTAGTAAAAATATAAATAAAAATACTAATATAATATTATAATAACTTTATAATAAACTACTAGAGAATCTACTTAATACTAAAAAGGGTAAGTTAATAGTTTTTCTAGTTATTAATAAAGAAAAATATTACTATATATATAAAGTTATATTATAACTACTAAATAATAAAAGAAAAATACTATTAACTATATAGTTATTTTATTATATTATTT
>JANZYN010000214.1:0-19472 GCA_025583755.1 Cordyceps tenuipes
CCCCCCCCCCCCCCCCCCCCCCCCCCCCCCCCCCCCCCCCCCCCCCCCCCCCCCCCCCCCCCCCCCCCCCCCCCCCCCCCCCCCCCCCCCCCCCCCCCCCCCCCCCCCCCCCCCCCGGCTCACAAAGTAGGTATCCTGAATCGACGTCATGACCAGTGTGTCAAAGACGCCCCAGGCAAGGCCCTGGACGATGCGGGCGCCCATGCAGGAGCCGTAGCTGGAGACGGCGGTGGCGTTCCAGGCGGTGCCGAGGAAGAGCGCGGCGGTGGCGAGCAGGTAGACCGGTCGCCGGCCCCAGACGCGGGCGGCGACGCAGGCGGCGGTGCCGGTCAGCGCGGAGAGCATGAGGGGCACGCCGGTGAGGGCGGCGATGGCTAGGTGGGATGGGGTGTGGTAGCGGGAGGCGGCGACGGAGGCGGTGGTCAGGAAGACGGTCTTGAGGACGCCGGAGAGGGCGACAACGGAGAGTAGGGCGGCGAGGTTGAGGTCCTTGCGCCACCGAGGCCAGTTCTAGATGGTGTTAGTCTGTGTGTATGAGAAATGGGTAGAGAGGGAGGAGGGGGGGAGGAGGCAGAGAAGAAGAAGAAGCAGAAGAAGCAGAAGAATGAGAAAACGAAACCCACCAAAGGATCGTCCGGGTCGTCACTCGGCTGAGGCATGAGCTCAACATCAGAGTACTTTCCTCTCCCGTACTTGATGCCGCCGCTCTTGTGCATCGTGGACCATGAGCCCAGCGAGGGCTTTCGCGTGTCGTAGCTGGTGGACGCGGCCAGTGTGAAGCTGGAGCTGCTGTTGACGAGACCGGGCATGGTATCTCCGGCCACACTGTCGGTCATGGGGCTCCGGGTCGGGCTGTGGTCAGCCCGGGACCTGGGCGAGAGCACCCTCGAAGGCAGGGGGACCCCGGGCGGATCTGTAGGTCGACTCGGCTCCATCATGGGCCGTATGTGATGATGGATGGGGGTTGGAGCCGGGTGAGATGTACAACGATCAAGGATAGTTACCACGGTCGTTGTGTAACAAGAGAAGAATTGAGGGGCTCAATGGGATAAGGAGATGAGTGAAAGCGTATATAAGAAAGAGCGTCAAAAAAATCTTTTTGTGAAAGTGAAAGGAAGTGTCTCTCCCCTGGCTTGTCTGTAGCTGGCTGGGTCCCAGCCAGGTCCAACGAGCTGGGTCAATCAGTTCCCAGCACTGTGTCTGAGGACGGCCCAAAGGCAAGGGTTCACCTGAGCTTTTTTTTTTCGTTTCGTTCTTCCTCTTTCTGTTTCTCCTTCTCTCTCAAAGAAGAAGCAATGCGGGAGGCGGTGCGGCGGCGCCTGCAGAAGTGCGGCTGTGACCTGATATGTTGGGAAACGGGGTCTCTGGATGGACGAGAGGAAGAGGCATCCGAGAGCCCTGGGCTTGCATTAGTCTGGCAGGAAAGGAAGAAAGGGAGAGAAGGCTATCAAGGGGGCTCTCCCAGCTGATAGTTGATGCAACCCAAAATCGACGATGAAGCAGACAGTCAAGATGAAAAGGAAGGAAAGAAAGAAAAAAAGGAATAAGAGTTCAAGATGGGAAAGGGACAAAAAAAGTAAACAAAGAGAGGATCTAGGTTGGGAAGCTGAGGAGGAGTTTGACGTAGATTTTTGATTTTTGACGAGACGAGGCAAACTTGTCTCGTTAGCGGGACGGTGGCGAATGGGACATGAGACTATCTATCTATCTGGTTCTTCATTTGTGCGCCGATATTGACTTTAAAATTTTTTGTGCGCGTGGCTTCATGTAGGAGTGAGGAGGCCAAGGCATGACAAAAAAGATAAAGCCAAATAAATAAAAGACAATGAATGCCGAGACCCGGGTACGATTGATGATGCAGTTTGTCACTGTGCAGTAGTTAGCAGCAGCCCGCAGCCAGCAGCCAAAAAGAAGCTGCAGGCCAGAGGGGGCAATCACCAAAAAAAGGCAGGGCACGCAGGGGAGGGGGGGAGGCAAAGGACAAGGGAATGGATTCGGCAATAGAGCGACGTCGGCGGGATGTGCAATTGGTCATTGAAAAGACGCAAAGTTGGGGTTGGGTTGCAAGTTGGGCCAAAGCTTGGTAGGCAAGGTCCGGAAGCTGCCCTTTGCGCACCGCAGCAGGAACACGACCCTTTGACGACGACCGACTGGGGATGCCGCCCTGGAGATGCTGCTGCTTGTTGCTGCCTTCTCGTCATGGTTGCAAAGAGGGTTGGCAAGCCATATCCCCATCTCGGCAAGGGCGGCGCGTCGAACACGCAGGGTGAAACATTGATGGAGGAAAGAGGGCGTTTATCAGGGTGCGGATTGGGGGTATGGGATAAAGAGATATCGCATTTCTTTTCCAAAAAGGGCGGGGGGTTGAGATCAAGGGAGGGAGGGAGTGACTCTGGGCTTTAGTTACGGATGACCAACTAGTTGCGGATAGTTGTTGGAGACTGGGAGGAGGAGGGTGGGTTGGAGTACGTGGAAAGAAGCAGAAAAAGCAATCAAGATGGGATGCAAGTTAAAAAAAGGGACAGGAAAAAAAAATATTGTGGAGGGACGGAGTAGTGAGTGAACGTATGTCATGTAGACCATCAACTAACTAACTAGTCGGCTGTTTCGTGTCCAGACATGTATGTCAGTGGCGCAGAAAGCACGAGCCTTTTCTATTGATTTTTGTATTTCTTTCTTTCTTTATTTATTACTACAATACGTGGTTTTCCTCTCTTCTTTGTCCTCTTGAGCAGTTTGTTAGTTGGTTCCAATGAGTGACTGAGAGGTTTGGGGTTGGTAAAGAAGGTGGTGGTGGTTGATGATGCAAGGGGGTCGGTGGTTAGCAGGCCTTTTTCTTTTTTTTCTAATATGATAAAAAAAATCCAAGTCTAGAGCTCAAGTTCAGGCTTTCGGCGACTTTCTCATTCAATTAACATCCGGAATCCAGGCACACATACATAGGCTGTCTTGGTGCCACGCAGACAGACCGACAGTCTGAAGAACCCTTGCGCCCACCCACCAATTCGGCCTGGGCGACCAATATTATTCCAATAGTTAGAAATTAACATTGTAACAATTTACAGGCTGCATCACCCGGTACGGGTATGCACACGTTGAAATCGAATCGAATCTTGGTGCCTGACATGAGCTGATCCCGTTGGACATAAGGACATACATATATTGCGGCTGAGAACTTGGCAGCCAAGCCAGCCTTGCACCATGTACTCACTCAGTCTCGTCCTTGCTTGCTGGCCAGCCATTTATTATCTACAGGTTCATTATTAAAAAGAAAAGATTCCTGCCAGGCAATGGCTCAAAACCCACCGAAAGATGTCGTGCCTCAACTTGACTTTCTGGCGGCACATATCTCCACCATCAATATCCAATGCATGCGCGCGTCTTACTCTTGGAGACAGACTTGCCTTGACCAGCCAATTGAGTGGAATCGTGAGTCGAGGGAAAAAAAAAACTCGGAGCCGCGATCCTCCCCACTGCTCACAGCTGCAGCTGCTCCTTTCTTCTTACAATGATAGCGAATAATGCACGGAGTACCGAGTGTCGAATATGCTACTCAGTCAATACTCCCAGAGTCTCTCCTCTCTCTAAAAAACCCGCTTCTGCCTGGGCCCAACAGTAAAAGCCACCCACGCCATTGTCGTGTGCAAATCTAAATATGGTACATGTTTTTTTCCCATATTTGCTTCTCGGATCGGGGCGCTCAAAGTCTGGCGTTTCAACCTGTTTGACACACCGACCAGATCGCGCCGTGGTCCATGCCATGCCCTGCCACCATGGCCATGGAGAGCCTCAAGGGCTTTCTTTGTTCGTGAAAGCGGGACAAACCTGGTTGGTGGCTTGCTTATCATGCATCATGCATGTATGCAGGCACGGCAGGGCCCGGCACAGCTCAGCACAGCGCAGCGGCGCATCTCGGAACCCAGCTAAGAAAAGAGGAAAACCCAGCAGCCATTTTCATCCATGTTACAAGGTTACAAAGAGACAGACGCGACTCCACGCGACTCCACGCGCCTCTACGCGCCTGTGGAGAATCGCCCTTTTTATGATGCCGTCGATGCAAGGATAATCGAGTTCCGCGACGGCTCCATCTCCTTGCTGGCCGATGCCTCGACGGCCATGAGCAGACTTGCTGAGCGGACTAAAAGTTCTACATTGTAAAAAAGCCATTAGTTGAATGGCCGTGCCAGCGGGTAATCGGTGCCGCCCGTACCTTGGTATGTTACCCTGTAAGACGTGGCCGGCTCCTCCTCCCCCGGCACAGAAAGCAGCGGCATCCTCTCCGCCGGGCCCGGCGCTACCCGGAGCCGCAGCGCCATCGTCCTACCCGGATCGACCCAGAGCAGCCGCTCCGACGTAAGCGGCACCTTGCCATCCTCGTCCTCCCCGTCTCGGTACCCGCTGCTGCCGGCCATCTCGTCCAGCCAGCCGCGGAACACGCGCACGACGTGCTCGCTGACCGTGTGGTGCGTGACGAAGCGTCCGCGCGTGACGAGGTTGAGCGCGACGCACAGCTGCGAGAAGCGCACGCCGTCGTCGAGCTGCACCTCATCGTTGAGCGGCACGTCCTCGTCGTCGGGATCGGGACCGATGCTGTAGGGGGACGCGGGCCAGACCGAGCGGAACCCCTGCAGGTTCTCCTCCGTCACGACGGGCCGGAAGGACGCGTACAGCTGGCAGACGTGGCCGAGGCTTGCGGGGCCGGTTGGGGCGGAGGAGCAAGGGTCGCAGTCGGTGGGATGTCGCGTGCCGAGCGGGCGGCAGGTCATGTACGGCGTGGTCAGCTTGCGGCTCGGGTGGAAGCTGTCGAGGATGAGCTCATGCCCCGGGATGGGGGAGACGGCGAGCAGGCGCTGGTGCAAGTTGTCTACTGCTAGTGAGTAGATTTGACGGCAGAGTAAGGCTGTCTTGACTAGTTCCTTGAAAGGCAAATGGTCCAGAACGCCGATTAAAATCTAAGGTTGGTTAGCTATGGGAGTGATTGCGTCCAAGTGGCAGAAGTCGAGGATGTGGACTGACTTCGGTAGGGAGCCGCTCAAGAAGTAAACATTTTCCGTTTGATTTTGTGATATTATTTGGGCTCATTCTGATAATCCCGTTCGTTGCTTCCACAGGGATGTTCGTGTAGCGAGAAGTGGCAATGAGGAATGAGGGAGGGGGCGCTGGGCTTCATCAGTGGCCTGCATAACCAGCTACCCTGTAACTGCTAACTAAGCTAACCAACCAGCAAGTGCGCGCCAGTTCCTGCACCAACTTGAGCAAACAGCTTGGCTCCGTGATCCTTCTCCGTATCATCTCGATCGGCAGAAGAATTAAATCATCGAATATACACTGTACCGATTTACACCAGCCCTTTCCAATATTTTACTTCCCATAGATTCCCTCCCCCGACGTTTCAATTCAACACCCGTCGCCTCGCTATCCGGCTCTGGCTTGGCAGGACTCTTGACGGTGCGCCACTCCATCAACGGAAGCGACACGATGCTCACGCACGCCAACACGACGCTGATGAGAAACACGGAGCTGAGGCCATAGTTGTACGAGTCCAGGATGGCACCAACTTGATCAGGGTACTTTCTGCCCATTTCTGCGGCAAGATCGGACGCGCCGACACCCAGGACGTCGGCCGGGTCGACGTCGGGGAGGCTCTTGTGGATGATCTGCTGCACCTTGCCCTGAAAGACGTTTTGAGCGACCGATATAAACACGGTGCCGGCCAGGCTCTGCAGGAAGATGATGATGCTTGTGGCGACGGCGAGCTCAGCGTCCTTGAAGATGTTCTGCACCGCAATGAGCGGCTGCTGGATCCCGAGTCCGATTCCCAGGCCCGTGACGACCAATGCCGCCGCCCTGTCCTACATGTTAGCCTGTGTGGGATTCTAGCACACTCTGCAGCGGAATCTCACCATGTAGCGGTGCTTGTATGGCGATCGAAAGTGTACACCAAACAGCAGCCAACCGACGTGACAATCATGGAAGCATACATATTTGGCACATAATATCCGATTTTCGTAACCTGCGCAGCCAAAGACCCTCGTTAGTCTACATGTCGGTCCCAAAAAAGGTAGTAGTATCAACTCACGAGAAACCCGGAGCCAATCACCGCCACCGTCATGGCAGCGGTTGCCGCCAGCATGTTGATGCCCGACGCGTACGCCGACGCGCCGCGGACCGCCTGGAACCAGATCGGCACGTAGTACGTGATGATGAAGAAGGCCGCGAAGAAGCAAAAGACGAAAAGCCCGCCGCCCGCCAGCGAGCGCTGCCGGATCATCGACAGCGGCACCGTTGCGCGGTCGCCCTGGAGGTACTGCGACATCACCCAGGCGAAGAGCAGCACCTCGAAGAGCCCAAGCAGAAGCACCATGCGCCACTCGCCCCAGGCGTACCTGACGCCACCCCATTCTAGCGCCAGCAGCAGGCAGACGATGGTGGGAATGAAGAGGAGAGTGCCGACAAGGTCGAAGCGAGAAATGAAGCCGCGGAGGCTGCGATCGTGGGTGTCGACCTTGGTCTCAGGCGGGATGTGGACGAGGAGGAGGATAATGAGGAAGGTAATACCGCCGATGGGGAGGTTAATCCAGAAACACCATCCTGGGAGTGAGTTAGCGAGGTCAAGTCTCGTTTTCCCGATCGTGGATACATACTCCAGGATAACTTGTCTGTAAAGACGCCTGCGCAACTGGTCAATATCAATACTCAGTATCTTGACCTCTGAAAGCTTACCTCCGAGAGTCGGGGCGACGACCTGCGCAATACCAGACATGCCACCTAACGCACCCGTGTACTTGGGAAGATCATTCACGGGGATAAAGAAACGAAACAGCTAAGGCACCGGTCAGAATCTAGTCCGAGGGAAACTAGACCCAGCATAGAAACCTACAATGAATGCACCAGACATGAGGCCCGCGCAGCCGGCGCCGCCAATCGCGCGGCCAACGATCAGCACAACCGAACTCGGCGCCGCCGCGCAAATAACAGAGCCGACCTCGAAGATGACGAGCGCCGACAAGAAGACCCATTTGATCGGGAATTCGGCGTACAGCTTGCCGAAGAAGAGCTGCAGGCAGCAGGTGGACATGAGGTACGCCGAGCCGTACCAGCCTACATCGGGGAGCGAGCGGAATTCAGACGTGATTTTCGGTATGGCGGTCGCGAGGATGGAGCGGTCCTGTGATGTAGTTAGAGGATTGCGCCTTGTATAGTTGCGGCAAGGCATCGACGCGCACCAGAGCAATGGCGATAATCATAAACGCCAGGCCAACAAAGATGGCGAAAATCGCAAAAGGACTGGCGGGCTGCATCGAGACGACCTTGGACAGCTCCTTTTCCTGTTGATGCACCTTTTCGACAATTCCTCCTCAAGCAGAAGTTGGAGGAATTGTCGCCCAGGTTATTACTGCTGGTTCGAGGCCGTGCATCTGAGGGCTTTGACCCGCGGACAAACATGTTCGTCGCTCGTGCTCTTGGTGGAGATTAGCTGATCATCCATCTGTTTGGCGGGATTCTGTGAGGTATTCATTTTTATCCGACAACAGGTCAAGGCAATCCTGTCCACCTTTGAACCATAATTCTAACCACAGAATGGTGGAGGCTCTGCCCGAACGATCTTCATCACCCCTTCTCGTCTGTCCCTGACTAGTGCTGCCTCATTCCGCGGCTCGCTTTACCCATTCTGGGCAGATCTCACTACACATCACTCCCATCGCGATCAAATTCTGCATACTACAATTTCCTTGCTTTCATCCATGTAGGGCTGTTCGGAGTCGGAGTCGGAGGCATCATGGCCCGACGAAGCGACAGAAATACCACCGCTATGACCGCCCGGACATCATACTTGAAACCCTATGATATTAGGGGAGATGCAGATAGTTTATGTGAGCTTAGCGCTCTGTATTTCTCATACTGCTTCGTAGTAACATTTTGTTCTCTCTCTACGGTTGGTAATACACTGTCAACCCCGACTCTTCTGCAGCGCAGGACAACGACTCTGGGCCCCAAGCCGAATATCAGCGTGAAGGGCGCGGTAGAGAGTAATTTTTCGGGAGTCGCTAAATAAATTTTACAAAAACTCGATGCATAATTTCCTATTTTCTAGAGCAAAAATCTTCAAAGTAGCAGCGTCCAATGTCGTCAAACCTACCCTACCACCAATTAGCAGGCGCCGTCGCTTGCCGGTGACTCAGAACGTGGTGACAGCCTCATCGGGGCGAATAAGCCCAAGTCAGCAAAATTCCTTTGGGCCACGATACATATTGAACAAGCACATTCTTACATTCCGTGGCCTGCTTGTAAGCCTCACCTCGCGCACGCACGTTGTTGTCCAGACCGCGCAAAGCAAACCAACTCACTATCATCGAGCCCATCATCCAAGAAACTTTGGGCCGGCCCCTGCCATGCCCGACCCGAGCCTCATCCGCGCCGCCGCCGCCGCCGCCGCGCTGCAGGGCTGGGACGCCCACGCCGCCGCCTGGGACGCCAGCGTCGGCCTCAACGGCAACCTCTACTGGACGGCCCTGCAAGCACCATGCCTCGACCGCCTCCTTGCCGCCGCCGCCCCGTCCTGCCGCCGCGCGCTCGAGCTCTCCACCGGCAACGGCATCGGCGCGCGGGGGCTGGCCGCCGCCTTTCCGACCGCGCAGGTCATCACCGCCACGGACGGCAGCGAGGGCATGTTGGCGGCGGCGCGGGCGCGCGGCGACGCCGGTGGCCGGATCCGGTTCGCGAAGCTGGATGTGACGGATGAGGCTGACTTTGCGCCGTTTGTTGAGCAGGCTGGTGCGGTAAGGAAGTTTTGATCATCTGTTTTTTTTTTTTTACCACTAGTCCTCTACTGCACTTGTTAAAATGATGGAACCAGTTTTTACTGATAACTTCAACTTGGCAAAGACCGGCGGGTTCGACGTTATCCTCATGAACATGTCCATCCACGACGTCGCTACCCTAGAGCCTCTCGCCAAGCACCTCCCCCAACTCCTCACCAAGGATGGCATGTAGGTCAAATTCCAATAATGCCGACATCGCCAACTCTTCTCTACACGTGTGAGAGTGTTCCCTTGCTCACACTTGCAAACTAGGTTTGTCGCGCAGCTGCTCCATCCCGTCTTCATGACATCCACCTACTCCAAGTCCCTTGATCTCTCCTTTGACCCCGTCACAGGCGAGCGCGTCATCGTCCGCGGCAAGCTCATCAAAGAGTACCTGAGTGTCAAGCCTTTTGGCCTAACCCTTGATGCTACACACTCCACACCGCTGGTATGGATGGGATCCCTCACCCTCGCCGCTTAGTTATGCTGTTGACATGCGTGCCTCATAGACCCATTTCCACCGTCCCCTGCACGAACTGTTCGGGACCTTCTTCAAGGCAGGACTTGTCATGGATGCGCTTGAGGAACCGAGCTTTACCGTCCAACATGCAAACCCGGAGCGCATCGAGTCCACCACCAACTTGACACAACTGCCTGCCCTCATGGCCTTCCGCTTGCGCCGGGCTATCTAGACCAGCAATTGACACTTCAAAGTGTAGCAAGCGGGTTGATGGACACGAAAGTTGAGTAGATGAGCTTTTTGCTAATTACACCATGAATAACTCTATAATTATGTGATCTATTAATACAGGTTTCTCAATTTCAAAATCAGTAACTCCATACGCCTTTATGCAACCTCATAACATCATCCACTCCAGCTGTGACGCCATCTGCCCAAGCTGTCGTGTTTCGCTTCAGATACTACCAGTTACGTCTTTTTGGCGGGCATCGCGCACCGCCGCATCAACAGCGTCATGTAGATCGAGGTGGAAGAACGGTCGATCAACGGCCGAGATGGTAGCCGCTCGGCTACCATCCCCACGGGCCGTTGGAGGGCGGGAAGAAGCCGCAGTAGACTGAGAATCCTCGCCGCTACTAAGCGCAAGAGATCGCCTGCTGTGTTGATCTGTTGCAGAGGTTCCCACATCGCTGATCGGAGCGATGGAATATATCGGCTTCCACTTTGCCACGGCTTCTGGGTTTTGACTTGTCGGATAGCCGAAGCCAGCGCAGGCTAGTGCTTTTCGCGTCCATCTGTTCCGGACGTTGGCAAAGTGCCATTCCACAGTGTCAGGCGCGGCGTATCGATCCAACACATTGCGCAGATCAACCAGACCCTGGAGAGACGTGATATCGATATTGTTGACAGCAGAAAAATCCAGAACCAGAGCACGCAAGTAGGGCAAGTTTCCAGAAAGAAGCTTATCACGGGGTCCAGCGTCGTTCCAAAGTCGGTCAGATTCATGCTCCAGTTGTTCGTCGGATGTTCGTTGGGTGTTCTCCATCAAGTATGATTGCAAAATATTCACATGAAGTGCTTGATTAAGGTAATTGAAGCTGTCGTGTAGGCGATACACAAAGACGCCAGGATATGGGGTATCGAGTAATACAGCGGGGTTTGATGAGTCTTGGCGGTTCAAAGGCAGGAAGACGTCTTTTGTTGTGGTGAAACCGTTTTCGCCCTCGGGTGGCGCTCGTCGAGATCGAGCGACGCCAACAAACCCACCATTGGATCTTGAAACTCGGATTAGTAGTAGTGCAAGGGAAAGGCCAACCCCGAGATAGATTGAATGATCGAGAGATACAAATATCGCCATAGCGACGCATGCCATCCAGATGAGCAGCTCCAGAGGTGAAAACTGCCAGTACCTGTAGAGAGTCCCAGGCGGAGTTATCAGGCTGCAGACAGCATGGATAATAAGCCCCGAGAGAGCAGCTTTGGGAATGTAACGAAACACTCCAGTAAGGAAATACAGCGCCATGGTTAGCATCCCCGCGCTGAACAAGCCGGCGAGGGGTGTCCGGACACCGGCCTTTGACAACACTGCGGATGCGCCAAAGGAACCGGTGCAAACATAGCCTCCTACGAAAGGGCTCAAAATATTCGCTCCTCCTAGGGCGACAATTTCCTGTGACGGATTGATGGTGTAGTTGAACAGTCTCCCCATGGACTTTGCAATGGCAATGTGTTCAATTATGAGGATAATGGCCACAGCAGGAAGTTCCGGGAGAATGGCACGAATAAGCTGCATATCGACATTTGGAACTCCAATCTTCCGAAATCCTATATCAAATGGTTAGCAAACAGCTGATGAGTCCAGCACGACGGTGCATAGCGTATACCTCGCTCTATATCACCGACTATTCGAAATTTAGGTTCGAGTATCCTGCTATTACCGTTAACTAGACGGCTGATGACCGTAAAGAGTAGTATGGTAAATGATAACCGGAGGGATGAAGCATATGACCAAGCACGCTTGCGAGCTGGCTGTCTCGACTCCATATGGGAGCAGAAGCTCTTGATTGCGAAGAGCAGTGCAATGGAAGACAGTCCGATCGCGGAATCGAGCCGGGAATTGGGGATCTCCCTCAAAGTTTTGAGGATGACGCGGTATGGCGCCTCTCGATTATTAATGCCAGGGATCCCCAGCGTTGTTGGGAGCTGAGTAGACATGATGGTTATGCTCGCGGCGGTGACGAAGGCATTGATAGGAATATAGGGAATGAACTCGATAATCCATCCCAGTCTTATGAGGCCAAAGAAGAAGAGAACAATACCGCAGAGCAGGCTGAGTGTATGCGCGATTTGCTCTTTTGGATAATCGCTGCTGACGGCTTGGACGCGACTGACGACTTGACCGACAAGCAACGATCCAACTGCGGTAGTCTTTTTCTGTTAACAGACGTCGAAGGAATTGAGTGAGGTGGCTTACCCCGATGACGATATCTTTCGAGGTTCCGAATATCCAATACAAGGCAGCGCCAGTGAAGGACGTGTAGAGTCCAAATTCTGGTGTGAGGCCGGCGAGGACTGAGTAGGCCATGGCTTGCGGGACGACGACTAGACCGATAGTTATACCTGGGAAAAAATCCGTTAGCAATTGGAAATTAGGAGTCGCTTGTTCTGTATTACGCACCAGCGATGAGGTCCCCAAGCAACCACTTAAGATTGTAGCGGCGCATCCAGAAGAGGGAGGGAAAGAGCCCGTTGAAATAGTGTGATATACCGGTCTTAGTGGGTATTTGCTGTTTGAGCCACTCTGTGACTGTAGGTTCTTCCTCTAGGTAGGCATCGGTCGAGCCAAGAACCGCACGTGCATGGTCTGCTAGATTCTCCGGTTGATGTGCGTAGCGAGCCTTCGTGTCGATGCCGAGTACCGATTTGGCGAATCGTGAGCCCGCGGGTTTGGACATTTCCGAATAGATGAATGCGGAGGCATATAAGATGAGAGAAGAGGCGACCGATGGAAATGACAAAGGGTATGGATGGCAGTCGCTGCGAGTGGTCGATACCCTGTGGTGCAGCAATTGCGTGGCGGAGGAGCGGACTCCTTGAGGAGCAATGAAAATGCTGAATTGGCGCTGCGGGCACGAGATTGCTGAGAAAATGGAGTATGATGGGAAGAAAGCAGCTGCGGCCCAGCAAGCATGAAGAATGGCAAGGACAGATCCATGACGTTGGATTTATAAAAGTTGAACAAACGGGCGCCCGAGCCGGTATAAGAAATGGGCGGAAGTCGGGGACATCTTCGGGGCAAGAGCTTGCAAACGAGTCAAACGACGACCATGGGTGCTTGCAGATGCCATTGCGTGAGTTGTGCTACAAAAGGCTTGGCAGATAATATTACCAGGGCTTTAAATTATGCTTCAAATTATTGTGTAAATGTTTGGTACCTGGAATAGAGGGCAGGCAGGGGCTGATGTCTAACCAGCGGGCGGCTGTCGGTCGGCTCTGCCACCGACTTCCGCCAGGTGCCAAGATCAGGACGGGATGATCGGGCGTGCTGTACACCATCGCCAAGATTCATCAAGCAAGTTATGCCTGTGACATGCTTGTTTGGGAAAGTCTTACAATCCTGTTTGACTTTACTTGGGCTTTCGTCCAAACTTGCCGATCGGAACAGAGAAGCGATGACACACGTTGCCGGCTGGTGGTTCAGGCCAGCATGAGAGTCGAGGTGGGTGTCCAGGCAGACCAGAATGTGTTCGGATATGAAGATCTGACAGGTGTGCTCTACCACCTGCAATCTGCAATGGAACTGGCCACTTCAAGAGACGAGCAAGCTTACGGCGCTTGATGCAGGGCTGGAGACGTCGCCATTGGAAGGCTGTGGGAATGGCCTCACGGATTGCGGTACAAATGAAGGAAAGTGAGCTGTTGACGTCCAGCAGCTGCATTAAATCATCGACTCATCTCAATTCTTGCCTTTAGGAGAGAAACGAAAGACGCCTCATTTCTGAGATTTTGTTGGAACATGAGCATTTTCATCGTTTCCACGGCCTCTTTTAGCCGGGACTTTACCGGCCCAGAGGTTTTCCCGCAAACCGCATCCACCAACTCATCCGAACCACCCCAACCACCTAGACGCGAACAAATCGATCCAAAAGGAATGCCAGTGCCACGGGCCTCCAAGGCACGAGAAAGCCAATCGTTTCTTATGCCAATAGCCAACGCCATCTCCCCCAGAATTGGAGGCGGACTAGGAAGCGCCCCCGCTTCCACTCTCCACCTCTGGTGACCCGAGGCACCTTGATTCCTTGAACAAGGTCCGGCATGTTAACGCTATGAAGACAATTGAGAGGCCCGCCCCCGCCCCCGGTTCGACTGGTTTGGTTGCGGTTGGAGTGGATGGATCCCAACAAAAAGCCGTTGAATCGGATGCGTCCAAGGTTCAAGGAAGGGGGCAGACGTAAAGAGAGTTCCGTATTGGCCACTAGTGAGCTAATGAACTAATAATGGCCGTTGTTGGAGTAGGAGTTGTATTACCCGTGCCTCGGCCCTTTGTCATTTACAAACTCGACATTTAGCCTCAGAACGGCTCTTCTTAAACAGTCAACCTACCAGAATCATTGCCATCGCCTGGTCAAGTAAAGGAGCCTCCAAACATGGCAACTGCAACTAGAACAACCACACGCTCGCGCTCTGCCAAGGCGGCAGCGGCAGCGGCAGCGACGACAACCTCAATGCCTCCAGTCAAGATTGAGGCCAAGAAGCTGTCCTTTTTCGGCTACCTGGATCTTCTCCCTGGCTTGGCCGTGATTGTCGCTACCGCGCTCACGTCTTTTGTTACCGGCCTGTTCAGAACCGAGCGTGACTCCAAGACGTATCACCTCCACATTGCCAACACCATTCTCCGCAAAGCGACGAATCGTCTCACTCCGCTGCAGCTACAGTAAGGATCCAGTCATGGTGGTCATCACCTTCAGTTTGGATTGCTAATGGCCCGAGGGCAGGGCTGTCTCGTCCAACACCGACGTCATCTACAACCGGTATGCGCGGTCGAGAAAATTTGAGCCGGAGACTGTGGCCCTGGCTCACGGGGCTCAAGGCCACTGGGTCGGCAACAAGAATGCCACGAATGTGCTGATTTGGTTCCACGGTAAGCTGTCCATCCGCCGTTGCGCTCGGCCGCCCCTGTGTAGCGAGGTCAGCATGCACAGCTGGTGCTGATACAACATTGCTAGGCGGCGGGTTCTGCCTCCCCGCCAACATTGGCTACTTCAAGCTCTTTGAGCGCGTGCTCAAGGAAGTCAACGCCACGGGCGGCGATCTCTGCATCTTCGTCGTCACCTACACGCTGGCGCCTCACGGCACGTACCCCGTGCAGCTGACGCAGTCCGTCGAGGCGCTCCGCCACGTCCTCGAGCACACCGGGCGCGCCCCGGCAAACGTCCTCCTCGGGGGCGACTCCGCGGGCGGCAACCTGACGGTCGGCGTGCTCTCGCACCTGGCGCACCCGCACCCGAGCATCGTCCCCGTGCGCCTCTCGGGTCCTCTCGCCGGCGCCGCGACCATCGCGCCGTGGGTCTCGCTCAAGCCGGACCTGTCGGAGCAGGTCATCTACGACGGCGGCGACATCGTGACCACCTCTGTGGGCGAGAAGTGGTCGACCGAGTTCATGGGCGACGCGGAGCCGGACAACTACACGGACGCGTTTGACGCGCCGGAGAGCTGGTTCGAGACGTTTCCGGTGAAGAAGCTGCTGATTATCGGGGGCGAGAACGAGATCATGATGCCCCTGATTGAGTTGTTTTATGAAAAGGTCAAGGTGAGATTGCTACTTGTCGCTCGAAGCGAGATGCTGGGGTTTGTACGATGCTAATTCGTGGGGTAGGTCGGCTTTCCCAACGTGGAACTGTTCAAGGGGAAGGGGGAATCTCACGTCGCTCCGGTGTACAATATCTATGTGGGCGACAACAGTGAGACTGAGCAGGGCAAGAGGCTGAAATCCTGGCTGATTGAGCTGTTGAAGTGAGGTTATGTATAGTGCAGATGGAAATGACACGATTTGTGACATGTCTAACTTGGTTTTATTGCGGATGAAGATGACTGAAAACTCTATTCCTTCGATCAATAGATGATATTCCCATTGGTGCTCTCCTGCCCGACTCAGATAATCTATCTCCCCCAGGATAACCATAACCCGGTAGCAAAACGCACGCAACAGGTGTAATGCCTGGCTACCACAGCTACTGGAGGTCCCTCAACTCCCTTATCAGAGTGGTATCCTTCTTCCAAAAGAGCGGGTTCCAGTACATCCATAGCTTGGGCAAGGAGCGCGACTTGACGACAACGTGAAGATGGAGATGATGGACCGAGATGATGTCGGGCCAGTAAACGTCCCCAACGAGGGGTCGTCGCCCTCGATGGTAGCCCGAATGGACGGATGAGCGCTCTTCGGGCGACGCAATGGTGTTTAGCAGGTGCTCCTTGACCCGATCCATGGCTTCAACTATGATTGCGGCAAGTCGGGTTAGTGGCGGATAATATTGAGGGGGGTTGGTGTGCAAATCTTACGAAGCGGAATGTCCTCGGCGGTCAAGTTTTCGATATCACGGAGGTGCCCCTTGGGCATGATGAGCCAGTGATGCTCGCCAGAAGGGTGCAGGTTGTCGACTGCTCGGACGACGTTATCCTTTGGGAGTCGTGTTAGCAAGCCGTCGGTCTGTCTGTCTGTCTGCTTCTCACAGAAGAGCGAGGGTGATGTGATGGGTGTTGATTTACCTCGTACACAATGCTGCCAGGCTTGAAGCTGGATTCTTTGCAGAATTTGCAGTCGTGCTGGACCTTCTCGGTCCATTCCAAGTTGGCCAGGTAATGGGCGGCCTTGGCCAGGGCGGGAAAGGTGTTCTTGAACGTCTGCATTGTAAGTAGAGAATCGCCACAAGGATGTGAGATGCCAGGATGAGCTCCTGGTCTTCCGAGGCTGGCTTCCAACACCTTTTTATACCTGATATCGTGGGCTGTGCACGCCTCTCAAGTCAGCTTCGCAGCTGCTTCAGCATCCGCATCCGCGTCAAAGGGAACAAGGACGAGGACGTGTCACGGGCGAGTGGCGAAACGAAGGCATCTTAGAAAGCATGCGGGATGCGGCGGCGCAGCTTTTGCAACCATTTCTTTCTTTAACGTCTTTTCAGGA
Organism: Cordyceps tenuipes; assembly: GCA_025583755.1. Taxonomy (NCBI): domain Eukaryota; kingdom Fungi; phylum Ascomycota; class Sordariomycetes; order Hypocreales; family Cordycipitaceae; genus Cordyceps; species Cordyceps tenuipes. The sequence goes on from JANZYN010000214.1 coordinate 16,445, forward strand.
CAAAGGAAGAGAAGGGCCTGTATTATAAGACGATTGGCAACTGTAACTGTAGTGCAAAATTACACAAAAAACTGGTACCATGTTGCACAGCTGCGGCGTCTGGCCCAACTATTGCTGTTTTGGGGCGGAAGCGGGCTTTCAAGGGCAAGGCATCGTGTTCGGAAAAGCGGTTGCGGTGATGGTGAATTATTTTGTCCGTTTCGACGCCATTTAATTATCTGGATTCCGAGAGCCCAGGTTGCAGCTGGGGATTCTCTGGAGCTGACTCGGCAGCTGGGACAAAGCGAGGACGAGTGGATGATGATGATGGTGATGATTATAATGATAATGATGATGATAAATCCTTTGTTACTGCCTGTATTGATACAGACTTACTAGGTAACATGGCCAGAACAAAAGGCCATATTTCAACTCACCCAACTGCGTCATGGCTGTATTTGTCCCTGGATGTAGCACAAGCATGCGGCTGAGCGCCCGCGGCTGAGCTCCCGCGACTGAAAAAAGGATGAGCTCAAAGAGGAAGACACTTGGTCTATTGTTGACTTCATCTCTGCTAAGACTGCACAACTACTGATACAATGACTTTCTTGGCTGGATCATCTACCCGCCATACTGAGATAGCTTGCACACCCACAAGGGCCCAGCTCCATCCAGCTTTCAAGTTAAGCAAGACCACTGAAACATAAAGACAGACAATGGTGACACCTGATATATGAATATTCCACCTCTGAAACTTCAGAGTGAGCGGAACAACGGACGAAAGCCTGAGGCCGGCCCAAACCCGGTCTCTTTGGTGCGTAAATGGGTTGATTTTTCGAGCAGGGTTCCCGAGGCACAAAAAATCAGATGGCAAAGTTCTTGGAGTTTCTGCACAGGGGGGGAGGCTGGACAGTCATTTCCACCCATCCGCTCGTCCCGTCCCCCCCCCCCCCCATCATCCTTCAACCCATCCTCTTTCAGGAGCTGCCTGTTATCCGAGGCAAATAACTACCCAGTATCCAGGCCCGATATCCAGCCACAGCCCAACTACTAAAATGAACCCTGCTGAACTATAGTTGAGTTGCGCTAGTGGTGTGAGCGATCACTGATCGACAAAGCATCTCAAGCCGGATGGAAAGCTAATAAATAGCTGGACGGAACAGCCAATTACTAGCGCAACCTATCTTGCCGGTCAAACGGATATGCGGGGTAACTATCGAAGCTCAAAGCTTGACAAAAGGGGCCACTGGGATGGTTGACTGTCTAAGCTGAGTGACACACCATCAAGGTTTGCTGGAGCGGAGCGTTCTGCTACTATCGACTCTGGTTCTCTCACCTTTCAACCCTTCCATTCAGTCCTGTCAAGTGAAGCTCAAGGAACATTAACCGCAATCATGACGCGCAAGCACAGCAATCCCATGACCAATCCGCTGCACTATGCGACGCCGCAGCTTCTGAGCGGAGCACCGGCGACATACGCGACTGCTCAGCGGAAGCTCGTTGGATATGACTATGGTATGTGCCTTTTTTTTGACGTAGGACAAGGCTACACATCCCATCTTTCCGTTCCATTCCACACGGAGCGGATCCGCCGCAGTAGCATCGCAGCACACATCCCCAGGGTCCAATACTGACAGCCCTCCTATCCAGTCATTGTCGGCGGCGGCTGCGCCGGCTGCGTGCTCGCCTCCAAGCTCTCCGAGGACAAGGACGTGACGGTGCTCCTCCTCGAGGCCGGCGGCCCGCACACGGGCATCCTGGAGACGCGTGTGCCCCTTCTCTTCTCCAAGCTCTTCCACGGCGAGCACGACTGGGACTACACGACAGTGCCGCAGCCGGGCCTCGCCTACCGGCGCATGTACTGGCCGCGCGGCAAGCTCCTCGGCGGCTCAACCTCGATCAACGCCATGATGTACCACCACGGGTCGCCCTCCGACTACGACGAGTGGGCCTCGGACGCGCCGCGTCTCGGCTGCAAGGGCTGGTCGTACGCCGACCTGGCGCCGTACTTTCGGCGGATGGAGAACTTCACCGCGAACCCGGCGCGGCCGGCCATCGACCTCGCCCACCACGGCACCGGCGGCCCCTGGCAGACGGGCTACTCGACGCTGTCGCCCATGGTCGAAGCCGGCTTCCTGCCCGCCTGCGCCGACGCCGGCATCCCCGCCACCGCCGACATCAACACCGCCGCCGGCACCCTCGGCGTCACCCGCTTCCAGACCTTCATCGACGCCCGCGGCGAGCGCTCCTCCATGGCCACCGCCTTCCTGACCCCCGAGGTGCTGCGCCGCCCGAACCTGTACGTCGGCTGCCGCGCGCACGTCACCCGCGTGCTCTTTGACCGCATGGACGCCGACAAGCCGCCGTCCGCGATCGGCGTCGAGTTCCAGACGCGCCGCGGCGGCGAGCGCTACGAGGTGCACGCGCGCCGCGAGGTCGTGCTCTCCGGCGGCGCGGTCAACACGCCGCAGACGCTGCTGCTGAGCGGCATCGGCCCCGCGGAGGACCTTGTGCGGCTCGGCATCCCGGTTGTCCGGGACAGCCCGGCGGTGGGCCGCCACATGAAGGACCACCTGTGCCCGACGGGCGTGTCGCTCAAGACGAAGACGCCGCACACGTACGACTACCTCAACGACAACGTCAAGGCGATCCCGGCGCTGCTGCGCTGGCTGGTGACGGGCGGCGGCCCGCTGGCCAGCAACGTCGGCGAGGCGGCGGCGTTTATCCGCAGCGTGGACCACCCGCACAAGGCGACGAGGCCGGAGAACCGGCCCGCGGACTACTCGTCGGGCGGCATCGGCCCGGACATTGAGATCCTGGGCGCGCCGATTGCGTTTATCCACCACGGCGAGGAGCAGGCGCCGGCGGGCACGGGCATCTTCACCCTGGGGCCGTGCCTGCTGCGGCCGCAGAGCACGGGCACGATCACTCTCAAGACGGACGATCCGTTTGACCACCGTAAGTAGAGCTTAGACCTCGAGCGGCCGGGGGGGGGGGGGGGGGTGACTTTGTTTTTTTTTAATGGGTCACCGACTGACCAAACAAAAGC
>JANZYN010000215.1:0-18467 GCA_025583755.1 Cordyceps tenuipes
CCCCTTCCCCCCTCCTCTTCCTAGTGGACAAGTTCCGAGGGGGGCACGATTACCTCGGTTTCTAGACTTGGCCGACTGAAATCTCACACTCACTCTTCCTGGGGTGGGCAGGACGCAAGACCCTCCCCAGGCACTACAACCGTAAAATAGTAAGATCCGATGGAGGCAGTCAGGGATGTTTCCTCGTGGTGTGGCGTTTTTATTTATCCAAAACAACAAAATACTGGTACAAGTCCGGCCCCGAATATAAAGCCACTGGGGATTGTATGCCGTCCGTGGCTGGGTCGTGGCCTGGTATGCACTCTGTATGTCATGTCATTGTTTAATCCACCAGCGAGTTTGTTCAATTAGCAGCCAACGTAAGAATAAGTTCCACAGATCAAGAAGACAAAGATTCGTCAGCTGAGGCCCGATGTCCCGTGTCGTCAGGTGCGGCTGGTGCAATTGTACATGTACTCAGGTACTTGCTTTTAGCCCCATCCAGACAAAGGTTCCGAGGGCGGCCCATTCTATCTTCCCCATCATCCATCGTCACCAACCCAACCGCAGCATCGTGCCAATGCCTCGCACGGCCGGCCAGTCACCCTTTCACTAGTTATCCAATGCCAAACGTGCTCGGGCACAAGAGACGCCCGGGGTTTCTGCCGTACTCTCTCGCGTATCGTCTCTGATGGAGACGGCTAGAATATCGAACCCAGCCAGTGCCGAACGAGCCCTCTTCCTCCCACGACAGCCTCGCCCAAACACGCAAACACCCATGACACATCTTGGCCATTGCATTGTCAATAGGGGCAGGGGGACAAGCTTACTAATTAGGCAGCCGAGAAACTTCAAATCAGGCGCCAGAATGTCACGCGCCATATGCGAGCGGCTCCGGAAATCTCCCATTCTCTCTCGCCTTCGCTTCCCCGCTGCAATTTCACTCCATCGCAGCCTGATTCTTTCGTACATGCAACTCCAAGTTTTCCACTAGTTCAGCTGGAGGATCCTCTTACTAAATCGAGGCTTGCAGAGATTCGCAGTAGCCTCCGTCGGTCCTCTGCGCTTGGTCATGCGTTTTGTCTTGGCCTTGGGCGGATGGAGGCTCACCACAATGGACGCCGTTTTTTTTCCCTTGTACGGTCACCGAATAACAATGACCTCTTTTCTGATACGAGTGGGCTCCCTTGTCGAGCTACGCCAACTTACACAACTGCCGCTCAACCTCTTAGTAAACGCCCCCGTCGTTAATTCGTACTCAGCGAGCGACAGCCGAGCATCTCACGAGACCGGCAGATGCGGAGCACCACGAGTCAACCGCGAGTCAATATGGCAAAGGGACCAAAGTGAGAAAATTCAAGGTCCGTACGTACCCCAAGTGAGTCAGGGCTTCTATCAGACTTTGACCAGCAAGTCGCCAAAAGAACCCCGTCGTCTCCTTCCAGAAGGTCATTTGGTGATCCGCAGTTCTAGCACCCTGGTTTTATCCACGTTTCCGGCCAAGATGGCTCACAATGGGTTTATCTCCTCCGCCTCCGCCTCCGTCGTCCCGGCCAGTTCATCCTGTCATCTTACGGCGGTGTTACCTCCATTGCCCCCGCCAAAAAGTGTCGCCCTCGCGTTCAGGGTACGAGCTAATAAATAGTTACTCAGCACCTTGTCTAAGCGGAACAAGCCGTCCTGACTCGTGGCCTTACATGATAATCGTGCGCCGGCGCCACGCCGTCGTCTGTATCGTTTGCAACCCATCTTGATTTCGTTTTTGCCACTCTGATGAGCCGTTTTCTGCCTACCCGTCCCCATCTTTTCCACCTACGTAATGCGAATAACACAGTCAACCCCCCCCCCCCCCTTTCCACTTCGAGCCCAATGTAGGACAAAGACCCAACGCACCGGGATTCTCTCACCGTTATTGCCGCTACGAACAGGCGGACTGCATTCCGCGAGGAGGATCGGGCATTTCCCATCGTCGCTTGTGTAACCAAGAAGGCACTTGTCGGCGGCAGGGAAAGAGCGGAAGAATGCAGACTTGGCTTTGGCGCCCCGACCAACGCCATGTTACTTGGCTCTTGTCGCATTAACGAAGGAGAAAAAGGCCCATGTCATCCCCACTGACCAAGATGCTACCGTACGAGCAGGGTCCATCCCTTCTGTATGGGAGCAAAGGAGGCGTCGAGTGTCCATAATAAAAAGACGCCAGGTCTGGAAAAGCGAAGGGTTAAAAAATTCAAAAAGTTGGAGGCGCAGGCGTCAGCGGGTACAGAGCCAATATACGCCTCATCGTGGGCTTTCTGTAACGGGGCCATTCAGCTGGGGCTAGGAAAGAATAGAATGCGTTGTGGGCTTTTTTTCTTTTCTTGGCCAAGTCTCCTTGGAGCCCGAACCCTTTCTTCCGCGCCTTCTTCTTCTCTTCTCTACTTCCCCTTTTGAGCAAGGCGCCGGGACACGACCGAAATGTCGGGTTCCCTCACCAAAGCTTGTGTGTGTGCCCTGGCTGCCTCCTCCTTCTCCATCCATGATCTGACACGAGCGCTTTTATTGTTCTTTAATTTGTGTCTTGATTTTCTCTTCGTCTAGCAAGACTAAACTAGCCAGCCACTCGACCCCATGCTGCCGGTTGTTTGTCCGCTTTAGGAAGTTCGTTTGGCCAGGGAAAGGGGGAGGAGGTAGATACATCCATACATGTACCTACAAGGCAAGAAACGAGTCACCTGTGACCTGCACTCCAACTAGAGTTTGGGGGGGGCTTGCCTTCGCTCCCTCCAAACCTGCTTCTTGCATCTCGGCTGGCGAGAAGTCCATATGTATGTACGGGCTTCGTTTAGATTGGGCCGCACGCGCCGGTCGATGCATGTTTGATGGCGCCATCCTGATTTGGTCGAACGGGCGCCCACACACCTTTGTTAGCCTCGCCTCAGCTGTGTTGCATGGGCCTGGTGACGATGATGGCGAGGAGAGGGAGGGGGTATGCACGCCCGGTGGCGGAAAAGATGGTGCGGCTATCCAGAAGCAAAAGAAAGAAAGAAAGAAAAAAGGGAGAAGAGAAGACATCGGCAACGGGAGGAATCTCAGTTGACGGGTTTAGCTATGCAGCTAACTAGCTACCTGGGGATTCGTCGTCGGTTGCCTCCCAAACGGACGGCCATGCATTTGCCAAGTCACCGCCGTTGTCGACATTGGCCGTCGTCCCGCCCCCAAACAAGCGTTTATTAATCGGCCAGCCGGTTGCTGCAGAGTCTTGATAAATGGCAAAACTCTACGAGATGGCTGCCGCCAAGTCTGGGGGCACGATCATGCGAGGCGGCCGCGAAACGGTTGCTCCCTTGAAGGTAATCGGAGGTTTTGGTAGGCATCTTTTTCGCAAAACGTGAAACAACATCCACTCATCGATGGATGATGCTGACCAAAACCCCCCTCAAAAAGACGCCACCGGTCCGATGACCTTGTCGGCTTGGTGCAAGGAAGAAAACAAGACGGCCGCAAGGAAGAGGTCGGCCTTGCCCTTGCCCTTGGATCTGAGACCAAAAGTTCCCCTCCCCCTCCTTTTCGCATCTCGGATTGGACGGAATGGATTGCCAGTCGCTCTATTATTTTTTGTTTTTTGTTTTTTTTCGACACGTTTTTAGGGCGGTCACGAGGCCGCGCCGAATCAAGATTCCATCGGGTGTGCAGGCAAAATGGTAGACTAGAGTTTGTCTCTGCATGGGTGTGGCATCGGCCGTTGCCTATGCTCGGACCAGACCTTGTTTCATTGGTTGCGACCTTGACGAATGAGAAGCCGAAGAAGGAGGAGAGCTTTCCGATGCGGAAAAGGGACAAGGAGGGCGCGCTTGGCGCTCATCTCCAGGCTGTCACCAAGTTCCGCCCAGCGGCCGATGGTGATGCAGGTTAGGTGGGTACGAAAGCGGCCAGAAAAAGAAATAGCTTGATTAGCTGTTTAGCAAAGCTCTGGCCGCGGACGCCGTTGTCCCGAGGGGCCTGGATGTTGGTTGCCAACCTGTCAGTTTTCCTGGTTACTCATCACCAGCACAACCACCACACACACTCACACACACCACCAAAACACTCACAACGTATCATCGTCATCTTTCAAAAGTTGCATACCATGCCAAAGACAGAGCAAGATTGCGGGGGCGGGCCGGCTCTCGTTGTCGCGAAGCGCGGAAAGCGGACGCATCCCACAAGCTAATACCTACCGCCCGCCGACCACCGCCCATCCTTCCCTTCATACCTGCTACGAGGTAACTGAGCTTGGCCCCTCGGCTGCAACACAACTCTTCAAGGCGGCAAAAAACTCGGGGTGCATCCATGCCTTGCGTCGCATTCCTAGGTATGAAAAGACATGCATGCGAATAATACCCAAACGAACCGACGCCGCCGTCGCCACCACCACCACCACCACTACCCAAGATAGCGTCGCATATGACAAGTCGAGAGAGCCAAGAATCTTTTTTTATTTCTATAACTTTTCCATGAGAGAACGAGGCTCGTCCACCGCCGCCGCCGCCGCCGCCGTCGCCGCCATCTTGGCTCCGCTCCATCCGCGGACATCAGGCTGATCAGGCCATCTAGGATAGAGTGCCAAACGGGAAGTTTGCGCTATTTTCCATCACTCCATCTATTCCTGTAAATTCTGGACATCTCCAACTGGGGGTCCTTTGCAGCAAGTCCTTGCCAACGAGGGGGCACAACTTGACAAAGAGCGAGACAAACGACAAAACGGCGCATCGCAACATTGGCCACACAAACCGGGCCCGCCCGCCCGACGCCTTGTCTCTGCTGTCCAGATCAGATGCACAGCATCGCTTTCGCGCGCGCGCGGGCGCCCATCTCACACACCCCCCCCCCCCCCCTTCCCCTACTTCCCTAATCAATCGCGCACTCCCCCTCCCTCGACATCAAATCGGGGTGGGGGTGAGAGAGAAGCCTGTTTTTTTTTTTTCGATAAGCAGGTTGGACTAATAATGAGGCTTTGTCGTTTGTCCTGATGCAAGTCCGATGGGCGAGCGCCACAACGTTTGGTGGCTACCCGAAAAAGAAAAAAGAAAAAAAAAAAAAAAAAGGAGCCAAGTCATCGGGCTTCGGGCTTCGTCGTACTACAATACGACATCGATACGATTCGATGGCAGCCCACTCTCTCCGGAAATTACTCGAGATGAAAAAAAAAAGTGTAGGTCCGATCCAACAGAGCGAGCGCGACCTTGCCATGCTCTCTTCGTACAAGAAGAGGGAGGCCATCTTTGGCTCGTCACGCTGCATACCCTATATTCCATCACAAGTTTGTCTATTTTTATGTCAGGCTGCATTCGCGCCTTTGACGTCGGGACATGCACACTTGCATGCATATATCCCACACCCCCCCCCCTTCCTTCTTATCTGCCTGCATCATGCCTTGAAGCAAGAGGGACAAAAAAAAAGAGAATCCCGACTTTCCCAGGTTTTGGATCACGATTTCGATTCTCCCCCCCCCCCCCTGCGTGAGCGGCCCGTTGAAAGCGGGCGTCGCTGGGTTGTCGCGGGTCAATCAGCATCTCGCAATCTATCTGCAACGAACCAACATCGAGTACTTTTGCTGGCTGGCCTTTGTCGCCCTCTTCTCTCCCCACATACATGACAGCCCGTTTCTTGTTTTTCCTCCTCGTCGCTTTCCTCAGCTTGAGATTCCCCCCCGCCCCCCGGCCCCCCGTCGTGTCTGCTCACATGCATGCCGTATCCTGCAGGTGTCCCTCACAAGGCGCGCCACGTATTGCAACTATATAATAGTAGCATTGTATGCGACAATTTCAGTGAGTTACATAGGCCTGTTCCCACTCGTGACCGCGCCATGATTTAAGATTCTGCCATCGTGGATGGACTTTATTTGGCCATGCATCGTGCACGCCCTTTTGACAAGCGTCACATCACAGGAAGCCTTCGTTGGCAAAACGCCAGTGGAGGGGGGGGGGAGGGGTGGAAAGGCCTGGTTGACTTCCCGCTTTCTTCAGCTTCTCCAACTTTGAGGCCGTCTTCCCGCCACACAGCCGATTAGCTCAGAAACGGATTGGATGTATTTGCTTCTTTCCTTTCCGCCTCCCTGCGGCGTCGCAGACCAACCAACTAGCCAGCCAGCCAGCCAACCAGCAATCGGTGAAATGATAAAGCATAATGGACCCCCCCCCGCGTTATTGCACTTTCGTTCTTGGTCTTGTGGTAACTAGTAGTAGCATTTGGATGGAGATGTACATATGTGTAACAAAGCCGAGACGAGGCGGTGAGGTAAAAAATCCTCCGGCCGGCGTGTCAAATGTCTCCCCTCCCACCTGCAGCAAGGCTCCAGGTATCACAGCCACGCGCGGGGAGCCATCTCGTTCAACGCAAACCAGCCCGATGCGTGGAGAGAGTGTGACAGGCTTGCAGCAAAGGAACCTGCCATCTCACAGTATCGGAGTAGCAGGCCGTGCCCTTGCCTCGGAGCTAGCCCCGAAATCGAACTCTACCCCGTGACAACACCCTCTTGTTAACTTGGAGACAATACTTATTGACCTCCTGTAACGTTAATTGTGCGAGGGCTCATTTTATTCCGCTGTCGAATAGCTTGGTGTTACTGATATGCGGCAGTACAGCATCGTACCCGTGCGAAGCTCTGCCGAAGCGGCGGTGATTCACTGGCGTCTTGTAGTGCAGAATAGAGGCCTCCATGTCGATTGCCACCCGCCACCACACGATGGCGCCCCAGGGCTGCGCTGAAGCTGGTTGAAGCTGGCTGAAGCCGCTACTATGCAGGGAGGTGGCTGGCGACTAGGATGCAGCTGCCTAGCCTCCGCCATGCTCAAAGCCCGAGACCTCAGCCCGTCGGCAATTGATGTCGGGTCCGTGATCAACTGCCACGCACCGGACAGCGATTCAAGGCAGCACAACCAACGCCCGTTGACAGCGTATTCATGCACCACTTCGCAGCTGGCCCAAGCTGCAGATGATCGGTGGGTTCCAAACATTCTGGTGGGCGGCTTTTTTTTTTTGTTGAATAGTAAGTTTGTGTCTCGCGGCCAGTGGTTCCGAGACTGAGCGCCAGGAACAATGAAACGGAGGAGGCCCGGACAAAGGACCACGCCCGCAAACGTTGTATTGTAAGATGCAAACTGTGAATTGTACAATAAGAGGGTTTTGCTCGAAACATTTCGACTCTCAAAGCGTCTGTTGCGATGCAATCAATATCTGGGATCGCGGATAGTGCGGCCTATTGACTATTTTTTTTTAACCTTTTTCCTTGTTGGCAACACTATTCGTGGAGATTGCAACTTTGCATGGTTAGTGGATACATGTCGTGTTGTTCGATGCCGACGATAAGACACGACAAGGTCCATGACTCGCATGGGTTGACTTTCATCGCGCATCGGACCGATGGTACTGGTATGGAATGGTCGGGTGTGGAGGTTGGTTCGGACACAACCAGGGTGACCGATTCCCGATGGTAGGCCGATATGGTGGGAAGGGCAAAAACACGGGAGCAATTATCCGCGAAGTACCCGGGAGATTCGCAAGGTGCAGCATAGGTGGAGTAGGCCATAAAGAGGTCATCGTCGGGGTATGAATGGGTGGGTTGCCGTCTCTGCAACGGTATCCGCGCTTTTCTGCAAAGGCCCAGCCGCGATGGGAAGGAGGACGAGAAAACCCGAAACAGATGCTCCGTAGATTAGCAAAGCCCGATGAGACAGGAACGCAAGAAAAAAGGATAGTCGTCCCAACTTTCAAGGAGGGGGGGAAACGGTGACACTCTCCGAAGCGGACTAGGGCATCAGACAGCACCACCACCCTTACAGGCAATTTTCGGTGATGGTAAAGGCGGGTTTATTTCGGTTTCAACTGTTTTTTGTTTAGTTTTGTGGCGAGGAAGACAAATGCAGATGTAGAACCGCGGGGAATTCTGCATGCCGCGGGCAAGAAAGTCGAAGGAGGGTGCAGCGCGGAAGAGAGGAAAGAGGGGCACCGGATTTGGTCACACGTGGCAAAGGGGCTTCCAGAACGATGGCCGAAGCGAAATGAGAAGTTTGTGTGATGCCCGCAGATTGTAACTGAAGGGGCTTCCTGCAACCTGCAACGGGCGGCGGAGCCTTTGGAAGTTGGGTCAGTTTAGTGGACTATAGTGGGCTACAATGGACTACAGTGGGCTGCAATGGACTACAGTGGGCTACAGCCGGCTACAGTGGACGGAGCACTGAAACCAGACGTTGGGCCTTGTGAAACCGCGCCAAGGACAAGCAATCTACTGTTGAAAAAGAAATAAGATTGAACATGAGAACTACCTATGAACACAAATTACCTTGTTTTGATTACCCACATCGTACCCGACCCGATGACCAAGTCCTTCGTCAGCAAGCTTTTCAATCGCCCTAGAAGCAGCCGCAGGCAGGCCTAGGCACTGAAAAAGGTAGGGCGGACGGGGACAAACTGCGGGACCAACTCTACTAGTAGTCTATGTAGTATCAAGAAAATCCCACCACCATTTTCCATTTGCGATGCGACGGCGCGCCGGATACAAAGTCACCAGATTTACCGAGCGGTGGAGGGGGTGTACGTACGGGTTTGGCTACAAAGGGGAAAACTCCACGAGTTAGTAGATGGGAATTTGCATTGTTAGATTTATTGGTTTACTATTTCGCGTCGATCTTTACAAGAAGCGGTTGGTCTGGGGGGGGGGCCTGCTTACGTCCATACAGCCACTCTCTAGCGAGGGGCTGTGCAGATGAATCGATCGTTGTTATACCCAGAAGCATCATCTCAAATATTCAACTGCCGCTACTCATGACTCCTTTCGGGCTTCTCTTTTCAGCAATTAAAAACCATCCTTTCCCTTACCCCCCCCCGGGGTGGGGATTCAATGGGTTTGACCTCCTTGTCATAATGCGCGCTAGAACCCCATTGTCTGATTTAGGGTTTTTTTTCTCCCGTCCTTCCTTCTTTTCTCATTGGTCATATATCCCCCTTTTTTTCCTTCGCGATTGGCGGCTCATGATCAGGCTCTCGCTCCGAATCGGTCTGTTTCGCGATGTGGGTGCAGTATCAAAACCAGCAGGCATTTCCCCTGCACATGACAATCCCAGCCCCTTACAGGCGAGAGAAGCTTCATTGTCTGCTCGTTCTTCGCTTGCGGGCTGGCATTCGTGCGCTCAGAAGAGAACACGAAGAAACCCATTCTCGGCAGGCAACTCTCACCTTAAACAAAGTTCATCCCCAGAATGGGGTGGGGGATGGCGACAGGGCGAATAATGGCGTATCTACATTATTACTAGCAAAGGAACTCGGATTATATAGGAGACGACGCGTAAGAGTCTAGAATAACTGACGTTGCTAGTGTGGTTGTGCTTAGCTCGAGTTCATGCCCAATCTCTACCAGGCCTTAATTCTTCGCCTTCCTTCGCCGTAGGCCATAGCCACAGCTTAGTATTTCCAGAACGCTGCCCGTATTCTCCTATCCTCTTCGCCGCAGTTAATCTCAAGCCATCCGGTGATCCTTGTATCTACACCAGCAGATGGATTCATCAATGATGCCCAAGCTCACGCCACACGCGAACAAACTCCACCGCCGAGACCCCATGGAGCACTCGGCTATAGTCCGCTGAGGTTGACGAGCTTCCTTCCTCGGTAAGATGCTGTGGCTTCAACAGAATGCCATACAAATCTCATGTTGTGGAAACCCGGTCCTTCCTCGGATCGACACGGAAAGTGTGCGAGCGCAACCCCGGCATTTGGATCGGCGATGTTACTTGCTCTGTTGCTTCACGCTAGCATCTTAGCATCTACTTTAAGCTTTTTTCTTAGTCTCGTTTTCGCGCCCTCCTTTGCACTCGTGCTCCTTGCCTATGCTCTCTCGTCCCGGTTTATGCGATGCATGTCACAAAGTTCCGGCGTTTCACACGGCCGCGCCGCCTCAGTGCCCCAGCCATCATAGCCTACTTGTTATGCGCCATCGTCTTAAACGCTGCCCTACCACGACACCAACCACCTGGTAAGTGGTAGCTGTTGCCCTGTGCTCGAGACAAATCAGCCACCCCCCTCTCCCCACACTTGCATTAATGATAGAAACTCTATGTTCGGCAGATCGAACAATACCATTGGAACTGGGCATTGTAATCTTGGTAACATTTGCCCTGCACGGCCGCTGCAGAATCGCATAAGCCGTAAAGCTTAATTAGGCACCGGGATGTTTGTATCCGTTGCCAGACAATAACCGAGTCGGCCGAAGGGCCAGATCGCTCCATGCTTGAGACAAGGTGTTGCGAGAGGAAAGAGCCCAAGAATCAAATGGTAGGACAAATTTCAGGACCATTCATTGGCTGTCGTATATTGGCGGCACCATCACTTATCCTACCCTCAATATCTTGACATCGACGCTGTTCAGCGTTCGGTGTTGAGGCATGCCGACGGAAACAAAGGTCTCACGGTTCCGAGCCTTGAATGGATAGGCAATCTCTGGTGTTCCCGGTCGACAAGAGTGGTGACTCGTGTTTTGCATGATTCTCTCTTCCATGCTGGCCTCTGATCTGGCGCAATTGTTTCGGGCACGCACTGTGCAGGCTATTTTTCTCGTGCCATCTTAACCCGAGCCATATGTATGGGGTTATAGCTCGACCCCTGCTGTGTTAGTATTGAGACGTTGCATCGGTATGGCCGAGTGACCTTCTGGAAGCTTTTTTTGCGACGATGGGCCCGTTTGTAATTGGGGCAGGGGTACTTCGGCGACCTAGTTGAGCTTCAGAGTCAAATGCAACTTCCCATGAGTGTTAGTGTTGGACGCGCGGATTGGGGCGGCGGATCAGAGGATTGCAAGCCAACGGGTCAGCTCGCGGAGGGGCGGTACTCGTACCTCCATAAAGCTCGCAGGGCTTGCGATGCGTTAAAACGAACTGGTATTACGAAGAGGTACGTAGATAATTGGGCTGTTCATGCGCAGGAGGAAAGATGGCAATGTTGGGGGTGTGTGAGTTTTTTGTGTGACGAGGGCCTGGAAAAAAGGTGCCCTGTTCCTCAGCCTCAAGCCACACCAGCCAGCCACAGCTTGGGGGAAGGCCTCATGCAAAATCGGCGAAGGGCAAGAGTCTTCGCAGCGGATGAGGATGATGTCGGATAGCGGCACCAGCGACCGGCGCACACGACTCGTCTCTCTGATACAAGCTCGATACACAGCAGCCTCGCCCTCCCGGCCGCGCCATGCTACCGACCAGTACCCCGTGCAGGAGCAAGAAAGTCGAGAGGCCATCTTACCCTTGTGGGGACAGCACCATTCCCTCCCGATCGCCTGATCACGCCGCAATGCTAGATCTAGGCCCTGATTCGACAAGTACGTGCAGACAGCATGCAGGCCACCGAGACAATGCAGTATCGCCATGTCATGAAGATGGCCAATGAAATACTGCACGACGAGGACACAATATTGTGCGAGACCTTCCCCGCCTGCAGGACGGATACTGTGGCTCTACGGGCCTGACTGCATCAACCACAAACAAGACCTAGGCGCCAACAGCATCATCAGACATGTGTTCCTCGACTGGGTATTTGTCCATGTCGTCTGTGCATGCATATGGCTGACTGACCATGTGATGCGAGGAAATTTCCACTCACTGAATTATGCTGGCACCCCATCAGCATCGATACGGCCTCCTTTGCTCGCCTTGCGGAGCAGTGCTTGCTTGGACCGACCTTGGCGCAATGCGTCGTCCTCCTTCCAAGTGGGTGGCCCGATTAAACAGCGTGCTGGATGACGCATCATTAATGCATTATGACGGGAAACCTTCGCTGCGGATATGCATATCGGAGTCAGTCACCTGGGGCCTGATGCAACGCTCTCGTCTGCCCGTTTGCTGAGGCACCTGGCCAATCACCACCAGTCACCACCACCAGGCCGCCCAGTTTCCCATCGAGCCGCGGGCCAACTCGCTCGCAGGACCGAGACATATGCATCCGCCTCTTGCCCTAGGCATACATCTTCGAGCCATTCCGAAATGATGCCTTTCCGCCAACTCTCCCTCCCTCCGCCCTCTTCCGTCCGTGTCCACGTCATCCTCCCCCTCGCCGACCTCTTCTGTGGTCGGCGCGAAACCACGCCCAACCCATCGTGTCTCACCAAACGGGTTCTCCATCGATTCCTAATGGCGTTTCTCATTTACATGAGACTTGATGATCATGGCCACCACAACTCGATATGTCATGATTACCGGAAATCCCCGCCAGGCCATCGCGGACATGCACTACAGCACATCCCCTGTCCATCGCCGACAAAGCTTTGTCCTGCCTGGCTCAGATCTTGCATCTCCGGTTCCGTTCCATTAAACTTTCTGTCTAAGAATTAGGCTCTCTTGCTTTACTTGAGCCGACGTCGCAACGTCGGCTACCACTTTACAATATCTTGCGGCTTTGGAGAGAGAAGAAAAGTACGACAGGAGGAACTAATTATAAGATCCTCGACTGAACGGTGCTCGCCGGAGCTACCTGCGTCGGAAAGAATGCCCCAAAGCTTCCGAGGCTGTCACCAATAGGCCATATTATACACGCCCCTTTCTCATCACACACGCCTTGATGCACCGTGTGGAGAGCGCCCCGAAGATGTCGGTACTGCCCCCCCCCCTAAATGGACAACTGGTTTCGTTTCATCGCCTGGGTACTGAACCCAGAGGACGAGAGCTTGTCATGACAGCCCTGGGCTCTCCATGCTGTCCGAGGCGCCCGAGTCCCTACCCCCACCCCGTCTACTAACCGGTATCGTGAATCGGTCTGTCAACCCATTCTTGGCAGCGGTGATGGCGTCCACTAGCTATCCCCATCCCGAGCCCACAAGCGGCCCAGCCGGCTCAATTTACCTGCCCCCTTTTGGCTGTCGAGGCGCCGCGCAATTCCTGGGCACAGCGACACTCAGGCGCGGCATGGTCCCCTACCAAGTCTTTCGCCCAGCCTTGCCCAGCGTGGTTGCTCATAGAGTGTTGAATAACAAGAACGGTACAGTAAGTAGGATGCAGATCCGGTCAAACAAGCAGTCGTCACTCTGAAAATCGCCGCCACAGTTATACCATCTCCGTAAAATCCTGTTTCGTCGACCTGCAGCAACAAGATCAGGCAACCGTTCGGGGCTTGCGTGTTGTGCGTCCTGGATCGTAGGGGTCTTGCTTGGATCGGTGGTTTGGTAGCGACTGGGGCGGCCAGTTCGCACGCCGCCATATCGACGATTATGCCAGCCCCAGCTGAGCACCGTCACCGCTCTGCTCTTGGCTATCTATGGTGTGCAACTTTGGCCGTCCGTCGCTCCAGTTATGCGACGACAGCCCGCCATACCCACCTCTCGCGGAACAGACCCCGAGGCTTGGGGGGGAATTATACTAGCGAACTAGTATTCTTGACACAACTGCCAACTAATAATGCGAGCGCGCACCGTTCTGTCGGCTTGCCAAGAACCAGCGAGGACTCGCCAAGTGGGATTATTTCCAGTTGTCAGCAACCTGAACGAAGCCGTAACGGTCTTGCAATTCCTGGTCTCAGTCAGACAGATGCTGACCAAATACAGAATTGCAATACCTCGCGATAGGATAGCGCCCGGGGTCGGCAGACTCATTCATTCGGCCCTTAGTGCCAAATTAATGCCTGCGGAAAGGCTGCATTCGCTTTGGTGCCCAAGAAGGTGATTCCGAATGGAAAGCATTTGCGAGCAGCAGGGGTGTGCTTTGCTCCGGACCACAGGAGCGGCAGCTGAAGGTGATGGGTGCTGGCTGGGTGGGTGCATGTTGGCTCGTCGTCCACCAAGCTGCAAGTCCGCGGTAAGATCTTTCCACCAATCCCGTAAGAGCTACCAAGCGAGGGCAACAGCTGCTGCAGCTGTCGTGAGTCTCTTCGCGACCAAACAACACGCACGACCGACCAGACCCTTTGTTAGGAGGGCGGTACGAATGGTTAGATCGCTGCAACACGAGGTACGTCAGATCTGGAGAGCCTGCCCACTCAGTAGGTTAATTATTACTCGTCATGGTTAGTCTCGGCCTTTTCCCGACGTTACATTGTTCCTCGTCCCGCCTGCCAAAACGGACTAGCAGTTCACGGGCATCAGATTGCCTTGAGCGTCTGTCGCATCTGTGCGATTTGTTTACCAGGGCCGGCTGGAGAGGCAGCATTTGCAGGCGGGGTGGTCGGCGCCGATGCGCAGATCGATTACGCCCCGATGATAGCATGGGGCTCCCTCGTCAGCGCCAGGAGAGATGGCAGCTACTCTTTGTTGTCTGTGGTCTTGTCGAGAGCGACAGGAGAGGACCATCACGGACGGAGACGGGCAAGTTGACCCTGCGATCCAGATTCAGTCTCGAGCCCCCGAGTTTGACCCATCCCACGCTGCACTCTCTCTTCCTCGTTCACGAACCTTCTCCGCGCGCACAGAGACACGAGTCGGCAGTTGGCACAGAACTCAGTCCGTCTCCAGATGCTGGCTAACTGCCCATTTCGTCGCTAGTCCAGCAGCGAAGCAAACTGCGGCATTTCTCGCGCCTTGCCCTCCAGCAGTGCATGACAAGCAAAGGCTAAGGTTCAACCTTGGCAGCGGTCACGCACATCACATTCGTACGAGACCAGATCGCCAGTCACAACTGACACCCCACCGCCAAAGGGAAGGTCTATTCGTATCCGCGTACACGCTCTGCCAGCAAATGGTTGGATTGGAACTGGAACTGGACTAATGCAATGTTTCGCTGGCAATCTCAAATCGCACCGCTAGGCCCGTGCTAGTATTCAAGGCCCGTTTGGTTGGAAAGCTCGGCCAGCGCCATTTTAGGATGCTGACCCGTTGCTGGCATGCTGATGACTTTTGAGAGTCAGCAAAGCCACACACCCCCTCCCCTCCTTCCCCTTCTTCAGACTCTATCGCCAAGCACAGCGCACGGGTTATGTACCCAGGTAAAGCAAAGCTGCATGGATGGGGTCAGTAGCTGGGCACATCTTGGATCCGATGGGGCTGTTGCGCCTCCTGGTCGATTTAGGCTGTACATATGTACCATCTAATCAGCCAAGGCGTTGTGTGGATTTTGTCCCCTTGGCCAATGTTCTCTGGTGGCATGGCATGACTCACTCGTTTATTCTTTCACCATGTTCGCTATCCTGCTGATGTAGATTCCCCCGGAGAGACTAATGCTGTAGAGGGCGTGCACCGTTAGAGTTTGGAGGGGTTTTGGGTGTAACCTTTTGAAGCAAGTAATAGTAAAGCAAGGAGCAATACGATACGACCTCATTACGCCGGCCAGGTCTTCTTGCCTGCCGACGGGCATACATAGCCGACCCTGTAACTCTACAGATCACCACTGCGAATTACGCAACGCCCGACGATTGACGAGTAAGCACTAAAAGGGTCACCGGGGGTGTAGGGCTATTTTGAACCTTGCCGAGATTGATTGTTTGGGTAATAATAACAAGAAGTCTGGGGGGTTGTCGACATCTGTGTGGGAGAAGCCAGCCGGCTGGATGCACTACAGGGTAGGTCCCGACAACGGAAAGGCCCTGAATATGCCGAAGCAGGCGAACTCAACACTGAAAGTCTTGGTAGCTTTACTTCACTATTCTATGAGAGGTCATATTCGATGATGAGTCACTTCTGCATGCATATATATGTATTGAAAAATTGAACGAGACAAGTAAAACTGTCCCTTGAGATAACCGAGCGCACATTTGCATGCGAGGCCAACGGGGAGTGAACACGAGAAGCACACGCGTACCATTCTGTGATATATGACCCGCCCCAGCTCTCGTCCATGTTAGCGCTCGGATGAAAGGTTGAAAAAGAAGACCTTTTGTCTAGATTGTTGGCCGAGACTCGGGGTGAAAAAGAGAAGCAGCCGGTGCAGGTGCGCGCAACAACGCGCAGTCCTTGCGGAGGCGGAAGCGGAAGCGGAAGCGGAAGCGGAAGCGGACGGTGATTGGGTGATTGAAGAAGGGGGCGCGCGGGAAGGGTAGATGTAATCGAGATTATGTATATGCACAAAATCCGAAATTGGTTGCTTGGTGCGAGTGAGTGTGATGATGATTGGGGGGGGGGGGGTTGGTCAAGGCAAGCTCGGGTCCCCGTCCAAGAAGGCGATGTACGGGACGAGAAACAGAAACAAAAAGGTTCTCGGATCATGTGAATCCGGCAGCTGTGATGGGGTGCGGGTGATGTACGGCTGGCGTCTTGCTTGTCGCCTTGGACCCGAGGGCATCGGGTTGTTCTCGCGACGGGGAAGCGGCGGCTTTCATTTATTCAATGGGCAACCGCCGAGGACGAATCACACCCTCATCTACGTTACTGTTTCTTTCCGAACAAACCAGAACCATGTCTCGGGCAACGCCTTGTTGTCTCTTTTTCTCTGAGACGCTGTTAAGAACGTCACTTTGGCAACCCAAGAATAGAACAAAGCCGGACACGACCAGCGTTTGAATTGGCATGTTGACCCGAGTGGTTAAAAATATCTTCCCAATTTGGGTTCGATAAAAGGCCATCGCCAGCCATGTCTTGAAATGTGAGACTTTCTTTTTTCTCTTTCCACCACGTCAAGACAAAAAACGTGCCCCCCCCCCCCCCTCTCTTCATGAGCCGAGACGGAAGAGAAGAAGTGAGAACGTGTTGAAACCCACACGTCTTGATGAAAATCCTACCAGACAAAAAAGTAGCAAAGAAGGCGGCCCAGAGCTGCCGTGGCGCGGCGATCTTTGGAACCGCCCCCCCTCTCTTCCCCTACATACCTGGAAGAGAGAGAGAAAGAGAGAGGGATGGAAGGAGAAGCACGTCAACGACTGGTTCAAGGCATAGCCCGCGTTCCCCCCCCCCCCCAGCCAAAATCTTGCCGCTTCGCGCATGCAGGTTCGACCTCAGCCGACACGCGCCGCCGGGCTGAGAAGAAACTCTCTCTCCAAGAACCAAGGAGCTGAGGGCTTTCCCCCCCCCCCTCCTCCCTGTAAATGCGCAACGCCCACCCCCGGAGAAGGCGCTCCGTGCTGGAGTCTTTCTCTCTCGCTGCGTCGTCACTGTGCATCTTTCCGGAGGTTTACAGTCTGGGTCACTTTGGGTGGTGGGTGAAGGGGAAAAAAAAAACATGGCAAGGTGTTGATGGTTTGATGGCCGGCGCGCGGCACGTTCAACCCCCCCCCCCCCCCCCCTCATCCCGTACCGAGACATGCTGCTCTTGGCCAGCAAAGCAGCTGGGCAAAAAAAAAAAAACGGCTGAGCATCGCGACATCAGCCGATGCGGGATCTCGGAACGGGCGGCGGGCTTGACTGGGGGCATGGATATTGGTGGTGGTGGTGGTGTATGTGTGTGTACATGGTTGTTTTATTCCCAACGAGGGATGTGGCGGAGAATAGATGGACGATGAGAGAGAGAGAGGGAGAGGGAGAAGAGACTTGCTTGTTTGCTTCAATGCTCTCCGTTGGGGGTAATCGTTATCCGGAGGTTGAAAAACCCAGCTTACACGGCGAACACCCGACTGCGACTTTCCTGGAACTTGCCTCATTGTGCGCCGATATCGAACACAAAAAGGCTGCGGCTTATGATGGATCGACAGCCTCGCTTATGGGCCCGCAAACTGAGCCCATCCAAGCCTTTGCTTGAGGGATCGTGGCTCTTCCGCATCGTGTTCTGTGTACCTGATATGGGCAAGCAACATACGTCCAGCACCCAGCCTCGTCGGGAACAGTAAAGGCAAGCACCCATAGAGGGCGGAGCCAATAACTGCGAGCCCGGGAATTTCCTCTACGGGGAAAAGAAAAAAAAAAATCTGGCACAAACGTTGATGTGATGTACTTTGTGGTTACACAGATGGCTGCGTGCTGCCGAGACAAATTACCCGGAAGGGAAGGCGGGATTCTTTTCTTCTTTAGGCCTCGACTAGGCTGATTTGCAGGACATTTTTTCCCACTACACACACACAAGAACAGACAAGAGGTCTTGTATAGACGAGTTTCCCTCCCTCCCCGTGGCGAATCGAGGACCCAAGGGGGGGGGGGAGGGGGAAGGATTGGGCCTTGTTCAGCTTGGGGAGAAGTGCAGGGTGATGGAAGGAGAAAAAGGGCCTTGCCATCCACCTCGACCGTTTTTGAAGGAGTTGACGAAAAAAAAGCTGCCGTCATGGCCGAAAAGAGTCATCAGATTGCCGATATTGGAAAGCAGCCCGTGCCCACGCACAGCACCCAACGGCTGAAATCGTCCACGAAAAAAAGCTGCACAGACGGCTGCACAGAAGCGACGGGGTGTGTGCATACAAAAATGTACGTTATTTGGATGTCCCTTTTTCTTTTTATTATTATTATTCTGTCTTTTTCGATCCTCTGTATGCTGCAAGACGAATCAGAAAAAGCCACCCATCCTGCAAGATGAGGAACGAGAATCGCATGAAAAGCACAAACTCTCGATCCAGCCTTCCTTTTTTGTTCTTTTTCTATTTTCGTCTAATCACAAAAAAACTTACAACCTCTCATGAGTGATATAATCCTGTCGTAATCCCCCCCCCCCCCC
>JANZYN010000216.1:0-18352 GCA_025583755.1 Cordyceps tenuipes
CTGTTGGGAGTAATCTCCTAACGTGACTTACGCTACGATACTGCTCACTGGCACTCTTGTGCATTTCGACCTGACTCTCTACCTAAGAAACAGACCTACTGTGGATTAGGAATAAGCCACCGTTACAAAAGGCTAGAATAAAGATACTAGTAGTAGAGATAGCCTCTATAATAGTAGCTAATTTATAATTTTTAGGGCTTAAAAAGTACTACTTATAGCGTCTCTTTATTATTATAAGTTAGTCCTTTTTAATACTAATTTAAAAGCCTAACTCGTCTATATTCTATATATCTTTAAGGTTAATACTATTATTCTAAATAACTTAATAAAGTAGGTAAAAATATTTATTAATATTATTTAGATCTTCTAAAGCCTTCCTTTTAGCCTTAATAATTCACTAGTATTATTTTATATAACTATAACACTAGATAAAGTATAACGTCTAGTTCTTTCTAATAGTAGGAATATTATTAGGCTTTAAGCATATTAATAACCACTCCTTTAGTATTAAGTTTACTATATTAGTAATAAATTTAAGGTATATAGTAAGGTTTAAACTATTAAGATAGTTAAGATAGGTATAGATTACCTTTTCTTCTATATTAGTTAATATAGTATTAACACTATAGTGCCTAATTAATAAATTCACTCCTTTAATACGCCTAATAAGTGTTATACGTAGGATTATAAATTTCTTTATAATAGATATAATTAATTACCTAGGATTTTATTAATAAAGGTAAGAGCTTTAATTAATTCGGATTCTAAATATTAATACGGTATCTTTATTAGTTATTAAGTTGTTATTACTAGCGTAAGAATAACGCGTTGTGTTAACGGTTTAAGTGATATAACGGTTTAGGTGGGGAGCACCCTCTTAAGGCACGAGAGAGGGGGCGTGGCACGGGTAGGTAGTTAGTTACAGAGATGAATATAGCGAGGAGATTATTCCACGTTTATTTCATCACGAATTCTGTTCACTATTCTTGAGCTCGAGCACGCAAACCACACGGTAACAACCGCGTCATCTCTTGTTGCTAATTACTCACAACACATGCTCAAAGCTCGATCCTTATCCATCTACCTATTTCCTCATCATGTTCAAACCAGCCTTGATCCAAAGTGCAGTCGAGAAGAAGAAGGCCGCCTCCCAAAGGACACTACGCAGGACGTGATACATGCGGTTGTCTTGCAGCTTAATGTATGTGACCACGTAGGCGAGGCGCGTAACCAGATATCCAATGCTGAGAAAGTTCAGCGACGAATTTCCCAAGCCCGCATAGTTTGCAGCCACGACTGCACCGGCAAAGTAGCCAAGAGTCTCGAAACTATTGTCGGATGCTGCTTGGGCGCGGAGGATGCGAGCTTTAGCCTGCAGTGTCTGGGGTTAGCACCCATGAAACCACGTCCAAGTTTACAGCACTTACCTCCTTGTCGAGAGTCTCCGACTCGGCTATGGCATCGTTGAACTTGCGAGGATAGGCATTGTCGTAGTGATTCCGTGCGTGAAGGATGGCATAGCCATGCGGACCAATACAGGTGCCTAGCACCACAGCGGGAAGCTACCTTAGGTGAGCATTTTCCTGTATTTCACGCAAGATATAGACGCACTGTAAAGAAGGAAAGATTAACAGTCGTCATTGCAGTTTCCTTGGTTCAGTATTCGTTGGAAAGGGGGGAGGTTGCATCAGAGCATGGGGAGATAAGTAGTACCAACAAGTCAGGCAATAGTACCCGGACGGCCTGCGATATAACGCCGATCGGCGACCGTACCAAGTAAAACATGCGACGAGGGCCAAGCAAGTTTATTGTTTTTTTTTTTTTTTTGGATGATCGACCTAATTTCACCGGTCTGTTCTGAATTGCTCTTCGTGAAGCAAGGTCCTGCTGCTAATTACTGCCTTTTATTAGGCTGAGCGGCTAGTTATGTACGTACTTGATCGCCGAATGGCTTATTAGCACCTAATAATGTAACTCCTACGTTACTGCTTTGTCCACTGTATTTTGTGAATTACAGTGTGCTGCGGGCCACCAACGGGATGAGTGGCTTGCATTAGCCGATGATTATCCAGCCCTTTGTGACGCCGACGGACTCACTAGTAGCGGGTCGTGCAGAGCATCTCAAAAATACACCACCAGCAACGCCAACACCCACCAACCCACGAAATACCATCATTTTCGAGCATATTAGTCCTTGGTTATTGTTGATTGGCGATACTTGGAATTATTGGAATTATTAGGCCCTGATATCTCCCGTTTCCTGCCGGACGCCGGCTCACCTCTGCCCTCACCTCACACCACACGCCCGCCTCCCTCGTCCTCCAACCGCCACCATGAACGCGCCTGATCGGTACGTCCTGATGCTCACGCGGGATGCTCTCCCCAGCACCCTATCTAATTGAAACGTAGCACTCGAAGGGTGTGCTCAGTCAGGTCGATGCTAACAAGCGCCTAGTTTCGAGCTCTTCCTGCTTGGTGAGGGCGAAAAGAAGATTGAGGAAAAGGTCTACTCTGGTGAGTGGCGGCGTGTCATTGCCCAGCAGCCAAATCTATACCAATCTATACCGAAATTCCTAACACAATATTCAGGAATGTCCAACACATCAGACTTCCTACTCAAGAAGGAAGATCACACCTTGGGCAACCTTCTCTCGGAGCACCTCAAGCTGCACCCGAACGTCCTCATGGCCGGCTACAAGGGTATGACACCCCTTTCCCCCCTCCTCATACCTTTCCCCCCTCCTCATACCTTTCCCCCCTCCTCATACCTTACCCGCGCCTCTTAATACGATTTTGCGCGACATGAACGGCTTACATTGTCTGCAGTCGGCCACCCCAACGTCCCCGAGCTCTTCATCCGCGTGCAGACGGACGGCACCGTGTCGTCGCGCGATGTGTTCACCTCGGTGTGCGAGAAGCTCATCAACCAGCTGGAGATGCTTCACCAAAAGTTCACGCGAGAATGGGAGCTACGGCGCATCGCTAACACGGGAAATCAGGGCAACATGCAATCCAACGGCCTGTGAGGAAGGCCGTTTTGGGCATTCATACGGATCATCCATGGCGTTAGGGCGTCCTCTTTTATTTTCATCATAATGTAATCATGTTGATCACAAAAAACAGTCGTATTGCAACCGGGTATATGCACTTGAACTTGAACTTGAATTTTTTGTCTTATTTTGGGCATGCACTTTGCCATATTAAAGTACCTTGTTAAGTGCATTGGTTATTGCTAACAAGCGCGACTACGGCGCTCTTTGATGTGCTTTCTGTGGTACATTAAAAACTAGAGATTCAGGCCTTCCAGTTCACCCGCAGGTCATTAGCGTTGTGGTCGCTTCGCCCTGAGCCACATATTTTCGTTGTCCCTCGTATCAACCATCATGCTCAGGCTTCAACAGGGCCCTCGCCACCCGGGATCAACTAGACGTGCGATTAGAGATTTTACACCTGCATTCAACTGGCGCAGATGGCCTACCATGCATATATTGTTGCCGTTCAACAGGATCTTAGGCAGCTTTGTGTGGTTGCCGGTGTAGTCGCTATTTTTGTCAGCGCAACGGCTCTTGGTCGGCACGGGCAAGTTTCCCTTACAATTCTGTGACATTCTCTAAAACCATGTCTATATATGTTTGTTAGCAGAGCTCTGTGATACCTGAAGGGCCGTTAGAGAGCCAAAAACTTACTGACATAGTCGTCGAAACCAACGAGAGTGCCGCTAAATTCTATATCGCGCGTTAGTACTTTGAGAGGCTCGCCGATCGAGCCTCAAGGCCGAGATCTTACCCTTTTCGCCTTTCATGATCACCCAAATCCTCGATCCGACACACTTGTCGATGAGTTCTAATATCGATTAGCTCTCGTTGTCTATCACGAGTGAGGTATTCTTCACTCACCGAGGGGTAGTAATTGAGAGGCCATTTTGAGTTGTGTGAATGTCAAGGGCCTCCGTAATGTATCTGAAAAAGTTGGGTGGCTCTTTAAATCACGTCGTAGGTGAAATTTACCGCTTGATCGGTCCGGAGCCCAGTTTGGATTCTGCGGTGCCTCATCGAACCCGCCCAAAGAGACAAGAGACTTGACTTGATGGAAGGTGGTGCACGTGCCCACGCGACACTGACTAAGGAAAATCTCCAGCCACAAACCCACTGCAGCGACGCGCTACGCGTCCCGCTATTGTGAATGTGAAGAACTTCGAATTAGGGTCGTTGTGATTCGCTCGTACATGCACGATACATGCAGCTGCTACCTGGAAGCTTTTGTGGTGGAAGCTTTCGTGATAGGCCACCATCTCTCACGATAGGATGTGCCAGTGTCATGTCTCAATGGCACATGATAAGTGCGCGAGCCTATACGCAGATGCTGTCGATGTCGAGCTGGTACACCCTGGACGGAAGCCTCGACGATGCGGCCGATCCGATCAGACAGTAGGATCGGTATACGCAGTTACGTAGAGGCTAGGATATTTTTGGTCCTTAACGACTCGACCAAGGAGGACTAGGAAAGGGTCCTTATTAAGTGTAACTAATTAGCGAGCCGAGGATGTCCACATAAACTATGCCCCCCCGACGCAGCAGCCCAGAATATCACAACATCAGAATATCAAGCAACCAGCCCCCAGCTAATAAGCATGAATCGAACTGACCGTTTGAACCCCCCTTTCGACTTATTATTCCCGTGAACAAAGCCAGCTACGAGCCCAGACTCATGCTTGACCCACACAGTAGACAGCACTACAATGCACGACCCTACGCGACATATTAAGTTTTGTGTTGTCTTGAACAACAAAAAAGTTTACCCATAATGCCACTTCCGACTTTCCATAACCTCCTCACACATTTCCAACCCGCCTTTGTTATCTCTCGATAACACCCGACAAAAAGAAAATGCCCTGTACGAACCCCCCTCTCACAACCCCCATCGTTTCACACACCCGCTCACCTCCCCCCAGCTTGGTTCAACACGACGACCACCTTACTGCACGTCACTGCCGCCCCCGCGGGTGTCTCCGCCTCCAAGCTGGTGCAGGGGCTACAGGATCACGAAAACTACATCCAGCACAACCCGCACATGGCTCGGTACGAGCTCCTCCCGCCACCCGCCGACAACTCGCCCACCATCCCCGCCGCGCGCGGCGTCGCGGCCACCGGCGCCCCGTGCTGCTACCGCGTCACCGACACGGTGCACACGATGCCCGCCGGCATCTGGGACTCCACCGTTGTCAGCGTGTACGAGTTCATCGACGTCGAGGGGGGCGTCTTCGTCCGCATCCGCTGCCCCATGGGCGTCGTCATGGAGTCGCTCTGGCTGGCCAGGGAGACGCCGGACGGCGCGGTCGAGCTGGTCGAGGACCAGATGATTTCGGCATCGCGGCTGGTCATGGCCACGGTCAAGTCCATGTCTGAGGCTAGCTGGAAAGACATTCACGCTGCTATGATTAAAAAGGCACAGGAATAGAATCAGTGCATTTTCTCTCTTGCACTCTACAGACTAAACCTCCCGGATACACCTCTCTCGCCTATCCAGAATATTACAACGCCTCCTCTATTCATGCCATGTTCTCGCCCCAAAAACAATATAAATGCCGCCATGCAGAATGCAACGGACTTCTATATTTTGGAATCCGGCCGTGCCTCCCTCCCCTCCAATACTAGAGATACTTGTCAAACCAGGATTGCACCTCATAAATCACATGTTCATGCGACTCCCTGGCCTCGTAGTGGTGCGGCTCGTGCGGCAACATGACCAGCTTGGCCGTGCCGCCGTTGCCGCGCACCGCCGAGTAAAGGTTGGACGACTGCATCGGCGTGGTGCCCGGGTTCGCGTCGTCCGCCCCGTGTATGATGAGGATAGGTCGTTTCAGCTTGTCGGCGGAGAAGAACGGCGACACCTTGCGGTACGGCTCTGGCGCCTCCCACAGGCTGCGGCGCTCGCTCTGGAAGCCGAACGGCGTGAGGCTCTTGTTGTACCCGCCGCTCATGGCGACGCCGGCCTTGAAGAGGCTTGAGTGCGCCAGCAGGTTAGCCGTCATGAGTGCGCCATGGCTGTGTCCGATGACGCCGACTCTATCCGGGTCCGCCACGCCAATGTCGACGGCCTTGTCGACGGCGGCCTTGGCGTTGGCCTTGAGCTGCTCTAGGTACCTGTCGTAGGCTTTCCCGGGGTCGCCGACAATGGGGAACGCCGCGTTCTCAAGGATGGCGTAGCCGGAAAGTAGGAGGAATTGGTGCTCGCGGAGGCGCGTGAATCGAGCTTGCGAGCCTATGACCTGACTAGCTTCGAAGCCGCTAGCGAAATCGAGGGGGTAGGCGGAGAGAATGGTCGGCACGCGCGTGCCCTCCTGATATCCGGGCGGTGTGTGGAGTTTGAACGACAGCTGCACTCCGTCTTCACGCTGATATGTCACAATGCGCTTCTTGATCTGAGAGAGAAGACGGGTTGGGTTAGGAATGTTGGTGACTGCCCGAGATTCGGTGCTGTACACGGCCTCGCCCTCCGGAGCGTTGATCTCTCCTCCTAGTGTATGCTGGAAGACATTGGGGGAATCGTTGGGCGACTCGTGAAATGTGAGGAACGCCGACGCCTTGGCATCTGTAAAGCTAATGAAATATTCATAGGCCGATCTGCTACTGCGGAACAAGCGGCGGGTCTTTCTGGTTTCTGTATCGAATTGGTCTAGGAATGGTCGATCGCCATCCTTTGATGAGCCAATGCCGCTGAGAAAGATGGATTTGCCCACTTTATAAACAACGTAAAAGCCATTAGGCAGCTTGCGAAGTATAATACGTCCAGGATAATTGTACCTCTCGTTGGACGACATGTCTAGGATGAGCTTGCGCTCCTGCTGAGAATCATTGACGTTGACAATGTAGCGACGCTCCCAGTGAGTGTTGAAATCCAACTCCCTAAGAATTGCAAATGATGGATTTTCTCCCCAGAGAAGGGCAATAAAGCGGTGTTCCGTGCGCAGAAGCTCACGCGATGCGTTTACATCGAATGGCGGTTCCAAGAGCATGACTCTATCACGATGTTCAACCTTGTTGTTCCAATTGCCGCCATCGAGAGCTTCCACCCAGGTTAGAGATGAGGCAGCATTAGGGAGCCATGAGATTTCGCGCGGGTGGCAAGAAACGCCACCGATAGAGATACCGTCTGCAAGAGGAAGCTCAAAGAGCTGTATAGGCTGGTTGCTCGCCAAGTCTGAGAGATTCCAAATCTTGACGGCCTGGGGAAACCTAGCATACCCAGTGTTGTATGAATAGTCCTTACGAAGCGCAATAGTGAACATGTAATTTCCATCGGGCGACGCGCTTGCGATGAGGTAAATATCGACCTCGCCGATGGTTTGAGTCATGAGTGATTCAGCATCAACCAAAGCCAGTTGAGAAGCTGCGTAATAATCAAACCGGGCCTCATCATACTTATCCTTGAGCGTGTCACGAGCTTCATAGGTGTTACCCTGACCCGTTTTGCCGTCAGTCTCTTGAATGATAGGACCTATTGGGACTGTTGGCTTGTCCGGCGGTAGTTCTTGGTCTTTAGGGACAAGCTTGACAAGAAGTTGCTTCTGATTCGGCATCCACGAGAGCTCGTTTTCGAGAACAGGGTTCAACCGCACGTCTGGGACCTGACGAGCAATGCCGGTTTCGCCGCTGCCGATCCAAAGATCCACAGAATTGGCGGTGATGTTCTCAAAGGCGAAGTAGCGGCCATGCGCGCTCCAGATTGGACTGGTGGTGCGGGCGTCTAGGGGTAGCGAAATAGGGACGGTCTTTCCATCCTTGACCTGGACGAGGTCCAGTTTGTAGGCAAAGCTGCGTATGCCATGGCCGGCGGTCGTGTTGCGGCGATTGCGATTGGCGATGTCGATGCGGACGCCAGCTAGGGCCGTGTAGTCGGTGGCGATGTGAGCGATGGAGGGGTATTTGGGATAGGAGACGAGAATGATCCTGTCGCCCGAGGGAGACTGGACGGCGAAGGGCAGCGAAGGGGCACGCATGACATCGAGAATATTGCTCGATGGCTGTTTGTAGCCCGAAGGTGCCGCTGCCTCCGCCGGTTCATTTGCAGACATGGTGTAAGTGGTAGACGAGGTGTTGTTTAGATGGATGCTAAAATTTTTTTAGGACAAATCAATGGGATTCCCGGGGTATTTATAGGCTTGGGAATGTGTTGAGCGCGTCAGACAAGGAAATTGGTCGAGGACATAAAGGTGCTTTTTATCAAGGGCGAATGGAATGACCCTTGCGTCCTGAGTAGTACAATTGCAGGGGAGGAGTAACTAGCTATATAGTAAAAGCCTATAAAGCTTATAACCAGCTAAGTGTAGCTAAGCTATTATATTTATATAAATTTAGTTTCACTATACTAAGGAACTTTACCTCTAGTTTTTTAAACTCTTATACTATTTCTAGTATAGTCCTAGTTACTACACTTAAAGGTTAATAAAGAGAGTATATTAGTATAAATATATATATATAAACTAATAGTATATTTATAAGAAATCTAAATAGTAGTAGGATTATTACTATATTAGGGCTAAATACCTAAAGTAGTACATAGCCTTTTAACTAAAAAGACTACTCTTATTAAATAATAACTATAAGTATAGAATAGTTAAAACTATTTACTTTATATAAACTATATTTATTATAATATATTCTATATTTAGAATAATTAGAATAAATTTAATTTAATTAAAGAATATAAAGTAAAGAAAAAAAATACTCTTTTTATAATAGTAAGGGCTAAGCTTAGCTATTTATTATATAAAGAAAATACTATTATATTAGAAGGACTAGTTAGTAGAATAAAGGCGACTAAGAGAGCTAGTAGGTAAGTTACTAAGATTAGCTTAAAGAGAGTGTTTTATTTATTAATATAATAAATAGCTAGGCTTAGCCCTTATAGTCCTAAAAAGAGTATCCTTTTTTCTTTACTTTATATTCTTTAATTAGATTAATTAATTAATTATATTACTCTATATAGGGTTATTACCTATCTAGTACCTTTATAAGTAGTAATAGTAAAGGAAAAAACTAGTATACTTAAAGAAAAAACCCCTATATCTACTATATAGGTTTAGTCCTATATTAGTTCTTAATAGGGTTTAGTACGAACCTTCCCTTTAATCCTAGGGATTTTATTCACCTTCTCCTACCCCCTTACTCCTTCCTCCTTCGTCCTCTCCTACGTCCTTACCTAGGTGTGACAAACGGGCAGGGAGGCCTGCATGGGCGGCCCGTTGCACACGAAGGAAGCCAGACACAGGAGGGGCAGGAAGCCACTGTGTGGCTAATGCGAAGATAAGACCGAGGGTCACATGACTAGATTAGGAGGGATCGGACTAATCTAGGAGGACTCATCGGACGGACTCAATCTAATCTAGGCTGATGGGTTAGAAGGGATCGGTATAATCTAGGAATACAGTAGAGGATAGGATAGGTATATAGGGAAAGGGATTTCTAGTAGATAGCTAGACTAGATCTCTACTAATTAATCTAAGCAATAATTTAAGCTATACTTAGACTGTTAGGAGTAATCTCCTAACGTGACTTACACTACAATACTACTCACTAGCACTCTTATGCATTTCGACCTAACTCTCTACCTAAGAAATAGACCTACTATAGATTAGGAATAAGCCACTATTACATTTTAATTAGTCCTATTCAGTAAGTTACCTTAAAACCGTAAGCAGCTAACCTTTACGATATCTACTACTAGCGGCACAACAACTAACCTAGGCTAAGCTATAGCGTAGATAAGGCAGTAGATCGACGCCCTTACTGCTTAAATCTAGACTATATAGAACGCTAACACTAGAACCCTTACGCTTCTAAAGTTTCCTAAACCTAACTCGTTTAATAGAACTAAGGGAGACGTTCGAAACTTCTTAACTTAGGCTAAAGCCTATCTTTATATCAACACTACTATTATTAATCCTACTATAAAGATACTTTATATTAGGAATCTTCTCACTAGTAAGGCAATAGAGTAGTAGGAGCTAACTCTTTAAGACTACCTCGACAACGAAGAACCTAAGGACGAAACCGCGCGAATCTTTTAGCGGTATAAACGCTTTAAAGAACTACTCTAAACTACCTTTAGAGATCCGGACGAAATTCGTACTACTACTTATAAACTTAAAGCCCTTAAGCAGACTAGATCTACTTAGCACCTTATAAGGGAGTTTAAACGCATCTTAAACCACCTTACGTAAAACGATAATAGCATAATAGAGCTACTCTACGACGCTCTACGAGAGGACGTAAAGGATAAGATCGTAAAGGAGGATCGACCTAACACTTTTAACGAATTCACTAGTAAGATCATTAAGGTCAATAACCGACTCTATACTAGGCGACTTAAACGTAGAGGATAGGGCACTAGAAAACAAAACAACCCACCACTACGTTATTAGCCGAACACTAATAGGCGATATAGAGGGTCTATAGCCTACGGAACTCATTTAGGCCTAATAGAACTTAACGCTACTTATAAGGAAAAGGGTAAGACTTATTATAATTACAGAAAGCTAGGACACTTTACGAATAAGTATAAGGCTCTAAAGAAGTCTTAAAAACCCATATAAGAACACTAAAAGCTAAACGTAGTAAACCAAGAAGACCTACTAACTCATAACATTAGTATAGTTAATAGTAAGGAATACGTCTTAGATAGCGACTAATTTATAGATTACAATAAAGCCTTATTAGACGAAGACTAGGATTTTAGAACCTAACTAGTACCTAACAAAGAAGAAGAGACATATACACATAACTATCTATACTTCTTAGTATATCGTAATAACGTATACTTAATCTATAAAACCGATAAAGAAGAATCTAGATAGTATCCTTACGAATCTAGGACCACCCGAATTAACTAATTAAAGCTTAAAGACGCCTTTATCGCTTTAAGCACTATAGACACTAAATAGAAGAAGGTCTTCCTTAAGACACCTTAGGACTATAGCAGTAAGAAGTATATCTTATAGAACTAAGCACGACCTACGAACTTTAAGTCTAAGGACATAGAGTTTATTATAGTTAAAGGCAAAGTAATCACCGACTTAGATATACTAGCTATATCTATTTAAGAGGACTAAGATAGGGAATACAAGGTAGCTAAAGACGAAAACCACCCCGAACATATTATACGACACCTATAACACTACCGACTTACGTAGACCACGTGTGTACACTATTACTATAAGGATCACCTCGTAGATAAGATTAAGTACTAATGGTTTCCTACTCCTAACATTAAACCCTACTATACTAAGGAACTCTAAGGTTAGACGGAGTGTAGAAGGGAGGACGACTATATTGTGTTACAACGAAACGAAGAAACCCGAATTAAGGATAACACCTACACTATCTACGTTAGACCTACACAATAGGAACATAATAGAAACTGTATAAGGGAGAATAATTCACTTAGTCTAAATCTAATCAACTCGGAAGGCAGACAACTCAACTATCGCTATAGCTCTAAGACAAGTCTAATAAGCAGACTATATAACAACACATAAGAGGAAGGAAGTTTAGGAAACAATAGCCGTCGTTATAACTAAGACTAATACTTTAATAGAGATCTAATCGGTCTCTATATACTATAGACGTTAGTAGTACTAGTCATCTTATAGTTAATATCCTTATTAACGAAAACAAAACCTAGGCAATAATCGATAGTAGAGCATAAGGAAATTACATCTCGCTAAAACTCGTTAATAAATTACGATTACCCTAGAAAAGAAAGAACGAGCCCTACCGACTTACGAACATAGAAGGAGAAGCTATTAAGTACAGCCATAGAGTAGTGGATTAAGAAACCATACAACTTCTTATTTCCATCTAAGGCACAAAACACACTATCTCTTTAGATATTATAGAGATCTTAAAACATAACGTTATATTAGGGATACCCTAGTTACAGGCGAGCAATCCTAGAGTCAACTAGAGAACAGGCTAACTTTAGTAGGATACACTAGGATACGATTACGACATAAAGAACGGCCGAAGAAAGGCACCTTCATTAAATCACAATAGGCCTCTAGGACT
Source organism: Cordyceps tenuipes (assembly GCA_025583755.1). Lineage (NCBI taxonomy): Eukaryota > Fungi > Ascomycota > Sordariomycetes > Hypocreales > Cordycipitaceae > Cordyceps > Cordyceps tenuipes. The sequence continues at coordinate 12,066 of JANZYN010000216.1, forward strand.
ATATGTAATCGCTAGAGAGCTAAAAGCTAAGACAATAGAGATTCCTAAGGAATACTTAAAGTATAGTAAGCTGTTTAGCGAAGAGCTAGAGACAGGACTACTAGAGTATTCACGCTAGGACTACGAGATTAAACTCCAGCCTAGTAAGGAACTAAGGTTCTATAAGATATATCCCTAGAACCCTATACAGGACTAAGCGCTTAAGGAGTATCTAGAGGAGATACTATAAAAGGGATATATACGACTATTAGAGTCCCTAGTAGGATACCTAATCCTATAGGTACTAAAGAAAAACGGGAAACTACAACTATACATCAACTATTAGCAACTAAACGAGATCACAATTAAGAACTAATACCTATTACTACTTATCACTAAAATACACGATAAGGTCTATAAAGCCATATAGTTTATAACACTCGACCTAAAAGGAGCCTACAACCTTATACGGATAAAGGAGGGCTAAGAGTAGATAACAGCATTTAGAACCACTAGAGGACACTATAAGTATCTAGTAATGCCTTTTAGGCTGACTAACGCACTAGTAACGTTTTAAACAATAATCGATAATGTCCTATAGAAATAGCTAGGAATCTTTATAGTTGTCTACCTTAACGATATCCTTATCTATTCGAACACACTAGAGGAACACAAGCAATATGTCCATAAGGTACTATAGACGCTATAAGACAATAACCTCCTAGTAGAAGCAAAGAAATACTAGTTCCACTAGAAGACTATACACTTCCTAGGATATATACTCACGTATAGAGAAGTACGAATAAGCGACGATAAGATTAAAACTATTAAGGAATAACTAACACTAACAACACTAAAAGATATAAGAGCGTTTACTACCTTTATAAACTTCTATCGTAAGTTCCTTAGAGGATATAGCGATATAGTACGACCTCTCACTAATCTAACGAAGAAAGAAATTAGCTTTAAGTAGGGAGAACGTAAAGCTAAGGCATTCTAAGACATTAAAGACTTAGTTATAAAAGAACCTATATTAAAAGCACCTAATTAGGATAAGCCTTATAAGCTTAAGACTAACGCCTTAGACTACGGCCTAGGCGGGCAGCTTAGACAGTAAGACAACGAAGGAAGATTACACCTAGTTGTATTCTTCTCGTAGAAGCTCTACGGACCTAAGCTAAACTATAGGATCTATAATAAGGAGCTTATAGCGATCATTTAGTGTTTTAAAGAATAGAGACACTACCTCGTTAGAGTAAAGCATTAAGTTAAGGTGTACACTAATCATAAGAATCTCACATCGTTCTTAACCACAAAAGATCTAAACAAACAGTAGATTAGATAGTATAAGACCCTTATAGACTACGACTTTAAGATTATATATCGAAAAGGATTAGAAAATAGGCGAGTAGACACGCTTAGCCGTAGAGAAGATCTAAAGTTAGAAGAACAAGTAGACAATACACCCTTATTACGAGCCACTAAGGATAGGAACCTTATATTAGGCACTAGAGAAATCAGTATAACATAGTAAGCTAAGCTAGATAAGACGTAGATACAGCGTATTACATTACACGCAAAGAATAATAGCTACCTAGACAATTAGGAAACGAAACCATATATAACTAAGAGTAGGAATAACTACTTATTTAATAAACGTTAGTATATTCCTAGTACACTTTAAAAGTAGCTTATTAAGGAAATACACAAGTACCTATTATATAGACATTAGGGTGTAGGGAAAACGATTAATAGATTAAGAAGATTATACGACTTCCCTAGAAGCAGAAAGATCGTATAGGAAGTTATTAAAAACTACAATATCTATAATAAAGCTAAGGCAGTACGGTACGCGCCTTATAGAGAACTATAACTAATACTACCACCTAAACGAGCGTAGTAAATAATCACAATAGACTTTATTATTAAGCTACTAAAGTCAAAAGAACCTATAACCGAAGCATACTATAACAGTATACTAGTTATAATCGATAAACTTATAAAGTACACCTACTACATTCCTTATATAGAATTAAGCAATATAAGAGATTTAGTGTATATCTTCTTTAAGACAATTATTACACAATATAGGTTACCTACTAAGTTAATAACGGATTAAGATAAACTCTTTATATCGAACTTCTAGAAATACCTTATAGAAATTATAAAGGTTAAATAGAACCTTTTAATAGTATTCTATCCATAGACAGATAGACAAATAGAGATCTAGAACTAGATACTCGAATAGTATCTATAAAGCTATATAAACTACTAATAGAACGATTAGGTAGAATGGTTACTACTCGCACAATAGGCTACGAATAGCTCGGAAAACGAAAATACGAAAATGTCACCCTTTAGGGTGAACTACGGATTCGACCCTACGATTAAAACATATATAGCACAAAATATAAACGCACTAGTAGCTATAGTACATATAGTAACTATTACAGAAATATAAAAGTATCTATAAGTAGAATGGATATTTTTATAGAATCGAATAAAGCACTATACGGACAAAAAGAGATTACTAGCGCTAATCCTAGAGAAGGGAGATAAAGTTTACCTTATCCATAAAAACATTAAGACGAAACGACCTAGCGATAAACTCGACTAGAAGAAAATCGGACTATTCCTTATTAAACAGAAACTATTAGAAGTCAACTACGAACTATTATTACTAGAAGGGATAAGGATATATCCTGTGTTTTATATATTATTACTAGAGAAAGCACTAAGTAACGCGATACTCACTATAGACGTTACCCTTAAAGACACGAACGAGTATAAGGTTAAGAAAATACTTAAAACATAAGGAACCTAAAAGAATCGTTATTATCTCATTAAGTAAAAAGGATACCTAAACTCTAAGAACACATAGGAACCAGCTAAGAACCTTAGGAACTACTAGGACCTATTATAATAGTTCTATTAAAAGTAAACAAACACTTAGGCAGAACTAGAAGACCTAAGTTTATAAGAAACTCTAGGGATTAGTCGGCTATATAAGCTTTAAGTTTAGAACGCTCCTACGCTTCTAACTCGTTAAGACTCTCTACCCTACGAGCTACTATCTCTATAGCCTTTTAACGAAGAAACTTTTCCTAACGACGAATTCTCTAGAGACGAGCTATCGCGCGCTCTAAATCCTCCTCGGTAGACACGCGCTCCTTATTAAGACAGTCCTTCTTACGAAGAACTCACGCATAGGCGTCTAAAGATGTACCACCCGGGTTGTAATTAGAATAACCTTATAGTGTGCATTCGCTATAACGGTCTTTCCCTTTAGCGACGATGTACTTACGGTTGTTTTAGCGACAAGAATTACAGGATAGCATAATAAAGCTAAAAGCAGAAATAAAATCGGTAAGACGTTCGCGATCAGCCTTTTAGTTCGAATAGGACCACTGTTTAGAGATACGGTTAGAAGGCATCTTAGGGGAAAAAAGGATACAGAGGAGAGAAAGGGGACCTACGAAAAACAGATTACAGAAAGCCTTAAGGACAAGACTTAAGGAGGAGGGGAATAATGTGACAAACGGGTAGGGAGGCCTACATAGGCGGCCCATTGCACACAAAGGAAGCTAGACATAGGAGGGGCAGGAAGCCACTGTGTGGCTAATGCGAAGATAAGACCGAGGGTCATGTGACTAGATTAGGAGGGATTAGACTAATCCAGGAGGACTCATCGGACGGACTTAATCTAATCTAGGCTGATAGGTTAGGAGGGATCGGTATAATCTAGGAATACAGTAGAGGATAGGATAGGTATATAGGGAAGGGGATTTCCAGCAGATAGCTAGACTAGATCTCTACTAATCAATCTAAGCAACAATCTAAGCTATACTTAGACTATTAGGAGTAATCTCCTAACGTGACTTACACTACGATACTACTCACTAGCACTCTTATGCATTTCGACCTAACTCTCTACCTAAGAAACAGACCTACTATGGATTAGGAATAAGCCACTGTTACACTAGGGTAGAGCTATAGTGGCCTTACTATAGTGCCCCCTTAGGGGGGCTACTACCCCTAACCTATATAGCCACGTCTTTACTGCTTTTAGGACTAGGGCGTACCTATGCTTTATACTACCCTAGGGCGTCTTATCCTTTTACTATATATTAACCCTTTCTCTCTATTTATATATAGATACTATAGTAAATATCTAGTAAATATATATATATAGTTAATTATAGTACTTATAGTAAGGGTATATTAGTCTTACTATATATATTACTAGATAGTCTAGTAGCTAGTTTATTTATTATTTTCTTTATAATTAGACTAGATTTTACTATTCTATTTAATTCTATTATTTATTATTTTCTTTATAATTAGACTAGATTTTACTATTCTATTTAATTCTATTTAATTCCTACTAGCCTAACTGCCTTTAAAAGAATAAATTCTTTATAATATATATACTAATTCCTTTTCTTTCTTCCTCCTTTAACCTTTACTATTTCTATATATTACTACTCTTTTACCCCTACCCTATACCTACCCCTTCTAACCCCTACCCCTACCCTAATCCTTTTTTTACTTTTCCCTAGCCGTCCTTAGTCTACCTTTAGTGTTTTTATAACTAACTTCTTAATAATAGCTATTAGTATTCTTTATTATTTAAATAAGTCTCTTTCTTTTCTTATTCTTACTTTACTTTTAGTCTATATAGAGCTAACTTAAGTAGTCTACTTCTACTATCCCTATCTACTACTATAGTAAGTCTTCTCTTATCCCTATTTTAACCCTAAGCTAGGCCCTAACTAGACTAGTCTTATACTAATAAGTACTACTATTTTATAGCTAATAAAGAGCTAGATAAGGCTAAGCCTACCCTATCTCCTTTTATATTACCCCCCCCTATCCTTAACCTAGAGTTAGAGTAGAGTAAGGCTTATAAGGTACTTTATAGCTAGTATATCACCTACTACTAAACTACTAATAGTATTACCTACTACTAGCCCTTTAGTATGTATTACTTTTAATTCACCCTTAACTTAGCTAACCCTAGGTAGGAAGTAGATTTATTTACACTTAGTATACCTAATAGTATATCTAATACCCTACTATAAGTCACTCTAGACCTATATTACCTTTAGTACTAACCTATATAGCCTATACCTGATATTACTAACTCTATTAAAGCCCTATAGGATTAGCTCTAGACTAATACTACTATTACTACTACTACCCTAGCCCTAACCCTAGGCCTATTAGTAGTAGACTAAGCCTTATTTACTAATATAGTTAGTAAGATATATATCTAGACTACCCTCTTCTATAAGATCTTATATTACCTCTACCTTAACCCTAAGACAGCCCTAACCTTAGAATTACTCTCTAAGGCTAAAGAGGACTAGGACTAGGATAGGTCTAATATAGGTACTAAAGAGTAAGTAGCCTATAGCTACTAAGGGCCTAGGCTAGCCCTAATAAGTAGCTAGTTTTTATTTATCTTTCTTTTAGTTTAGTTAGGTAATAAGTTAAAAGAGGATTAGACCTATTTAGTATATAGATGTTACGAATACACTAAGGTGCTATAGAGAGGGGTAGGGCGGCCCGACGAGTGACCACAAGGCGCCTATAGGATATAGAAATAATAGGTGTAGTTATATAACTAGGATTACTAGGGATTATAGTAATCTAAGGGTAAGCTAAAAGGATCACTAAGGATTATAGTAATCTAAGGGTAAGCTAGAAGGATTACTAGGATTATAGGTAAACTAGTAATCTAAGGAATATAGTAGAGAATAGATAGGTATATAGGGAAAGGGATTTCCTATAGATAGTTAGACTAGATCTCTACTAATTAATTTAAGTAATATTCTAAGTAATACTTAGACTATTAAGAGTAATCATAGAACTAACTAGAATATTAGTATAAATAACTCCTATTGTTTTTTAGTTAACTTAACTAGTTATAAGGGCCCTTATTACGCTTAGTAGTATAATAGAGTCGCCTATAGAACTCTACTAGACTATTTAAGAGTAGTAGACACTCTTATTATTATTAGTGCCTTAGGCTACTATATATATAAGTGGTTAGGCTAAAGGCTAAGCTTTTATATAAGACTATTCAAGACTATTAGCTACACCTAAGTAATAAGAGTAAGTTGACCGTAGGAGTGCAGGGTAGGCAACCAGCGGAGCGGGAGTGTAGGGTAGGTCGACTGTGGCAGTGCAGGGTAGGTTGACCGTGGCAGTGCAGGGTAGGCAGCCAGCAGAGCGGGAGTGTAGGGTAGGTTGACTGTGGCAGTATAGGGTAGGTTAACTGAGTACAGTGCACGTAGACTATAGGG
>JANZYN010000217.1:0-17520 GCA_025583755.1 Cordyceps tenuipes
ACTTTATAACTAACCTATTAGTATAGAATAAGTTATAACTATACTATCTTATAGTTATTATAGATTACTTATTAAAGTTTATATACTTAAAAGTAATAATATTAATAATAACTAAAGTATATACTAAATAATTTTTTTTATACTAATAATACTTATATAGCTTTTTATAAGTTCTTATTAGTAATTAAGGATTTAACTAGGTTAAATAGTTCTAGAGAATATTATACACTTTAATAAAAATAATATAGGCCCTCTTTATAGCCTTCTACCCTTAGAGTAATAAAGGTACTAAATAAGCTAACTAGAAAGTCTAAATAGTACTATATATTCTAGTCTTTTACTTATAGTTTAATTAGCCTAACTAACTCCTTTATATATAACTAGCCTTAAATAATAAGAACTCTTTAGCTATATAGTATAGTCTAAACTTCCTCCTCTATAGATTCTATATAGCCTATATTTAATACTAGTTAAAAACTATACCCTCTCTCTATAAAAACTCTCTAATTACCTAAGCCTATACCTTTTTTATATAAATATAGATAGGTATAGAGTTTATATAAGTAAGTATTATATATATATAATAATAATAAAAGGATACTATAGATAAATCTTATTACCTAATAGAATACTATTAGGTTAAAAATAAAATATAGTTTTTTTTATATAATATTACTATATCTTAGCCTTTTAAGAAGTTTAATTAGGTTTATTATAAATATATAGTAGTAGTTATACTATTATAAGTTATAGTAATACTAAATATCCTAAGGAATATATATAAGATATTCTATATTAACCTTATTAAATATATAGCTAAAGACCTTTTCCCTTTTTAAGTTATAACTAACTAAATACTAGACTTAGTCCTAGTAAATAAAGGTAATAAATTAAGACTATACCTATAGTATAAAGTAGAAGAAATACTATAAGTATAAAATAAATAAGGTTAAATAAAATTATATAAGGTTTTTACTAAATAATAAAACTATAATAAGCTAATATAAGAACTACTCTAATTACTAGTAGATATAGAAGTACTAGTATAGTTTACTATATAATAAGAAAATCTAGAATCTTATAACGGCCTAGTAGTAGTAAAAATTAAATAACACTAGTAATATAATAATATAACTACTAGTATAATAGTTAGGGCGAACTACTATAGTATAGTAGTTAGAACGGTTAGGGTAAACTATAGTAATAGTATAGAGGGAGACGTATATAGAGGGGAGGGCTATATAATAGAGTTAGACTTTAGCCTAGCTTATATAATAACTATATAATATATTATATAAAGTATAGTAGGAGTAAGACGGGCTAATATAGTGGTTAGTATAAACTACTAGGGCATAGGTGGAATAGTTAGGGTAAACCACTATAATAGTATAGAGAGAGATACACCTATATAGTAGGGTAGACGCTAGGAGTAAGATAGACCTACCTCCTATTAGCTATATAAGAATAACCTCTTAGCGCTATAGTGCTACCCCCTTTTTACTCCCTAAGAGTTTTAATAAACTTCCTTTATAGTACCTACTCGTAGTAGCCTAGGGCTAGCCTATAACACCTACCTACACTAGACTTTATACACGTACTACTTCTAGTACGTCCTTTTAACTAGCTCGTTATATTTAAGGTTATTATAATCTATTATATAATAGTACCTATAATAACACTTATACACACTATATTTTATTATAGCGCTATAGGGCTTAGTATAGCCACCGTCTAGGCACTTAAGATTAAAGTCCTAAGGGGTTAAAAGTGTTATAGTGTAATCTATATACTATTTATAATACACTAGAAGGCTATCTTATAGATAGTATTTCTCCTTTATATAGTAAAAGAAAGGCTACTAGTAGTTAGTAGTATAACATAAAGTAAAGAAGGTGTCTATATTCCTAAAAAAAATAATACTATTTTAAGCTCTAGATAATAGTATATTTAGGCGTTAAAGGGATTTTATAAAGCTAATATCTCTATTACTATTACTATAGGTAAGTAAAGTAATAATAATATTACTATACACTTTATTCATTATAAAAAGTCACTATAAGAAACTATTTAAGAAGTTCTTAGCTATAGTTATACCTTTCTAGAAAACTATACTACCTAGGATAAGTTAGTATAAGGCTTAGCCTCCTATTAGTGTATCCTTAAGTACTACTTTAGTAGCTTAACGCTCTTTATACGGTTTAAAGGCGATAGCTATCTCTCTAATTATACTAGTATATTATCGTCTAAAGACACTAGTAGCGAGAAGGCAATAGGTACGGCTATAGTTAATAACTTAGTCGCGTCCCTTTCTATCTTATATAAGGCCCTATTATCTAATATTTTACTAACTATCTCTAATAGTAGTAGTATAGTTCCTTCTTAAGCCACTTTTAACCTTAAGACCTATAGTGTCTACTATAAGGCTAAAGAGGCTAAGATTATTACTAGAGAGATACCCTATTTCTAGCTCTAGTAGATACTAACCCTAATCCTTACCTATTATAAGTAGGGTGTCTTTTATAATATTAATATCTAGGATATATATACTAGTATAGGGAAATAGTAGGATAAGAACTAGGAGATCTTTACACGCTTTATAGTACTACTTAAGTGGATTATAGGTTTTATTAGAGAGTAAGTATTTAGTAAGTTAGAGATTATATATAATAAAGGGAGTAATACTCTTTATATATAGGAATAAGTTATAGTTATACTATTAGTATTCTCTCTACCTATTAAGGATTATTAGAAATCGTGGCTTATAAACTATAGAATAGGTGTTAATAGTAAGGATAATAAGAAAGCCTAGTAGGGTAGTAGTAATAAGTTAGATTATATTAGCCTTAATTATACGGCTTATAATAATAAGTATAGCTACTATAGTCACTATATATATTAAGAGGTTAAGAAATAATTAGTTATTAATAAAATCTTACTAAATAGATATTAATAAACTTAATAGTTATAGATTTAATACTCTTATTAGTAAGGGTGGATATATAAACTCCTCTCTTATTACTATTTAGTAATAGGTTTAGAAAGTGTAAAGTTAGGCTAAACTTATAAATTAATCTTTAGTGTCTTTACTTAATAGTGTAATAAGAATAACTTTGAAAAATTTTTAGAGACTATACTTCTATAGATACGAATTATAATAAAGACTAATATAGATAATACTTAGAGTTTAGTAGATTAATACGTAATACTATAACCTATAATTTACCTACCTAAAGGCGTAGTAAGGATTACACTAGGTGGTAGTTAGCTAGAGGGTGTGTTTTACTAGCCTTATAATATAGTAAAGGCTTAAGACTTATACTAGCCTATAGGATCTTTAAGGTGAGTAGTATTATAGAAGATAATATAGTAAAACATTAGTTATAACTACGATTAAGTTCCTAATTATTAGCGTCTATAGGAAATATTAATAACATTCTTAAACGCTTATAATTAAATATAGACGTTCTATATATAAAAAAACACTAGTAGTTTAAAGTATACTTAGGTCTATAAAGATAGTAATACTACTAGCTAATAACTATAATTAACTATCCTCTTTAACACTAAGTAGTACCTAAGAATTATATACTAAGGGGTATTTTAGCTAAACTATAATAAGATTCTGTAGAGTATATATTAGCTTAAACTAAGAACCTTAATTATAAACGTATTAGTCTCTTATATTATACCTTATATTATTTAGATCGTCCTAGTATTACCCTACTAGTTAAGGCAATAGCGGCCCTAGCTGCCTAGACAGCCGTATTTATAGCCGTAATGTTATAACCCCCTACTACTACTCTCTATAGTATAGTAGAAACACTACTATAAACTATATTACTAATACTACTTTATACGGCTACCGCTATAGATCCTAAAACCTCTATTATCTTTATTAACTTAAGAGTATTCGTCTAGTGTATTAACTCTTACCTATAACGACCTATTAACTATAAAACCGGCCGTACTAAGAATTAGAGCCGTAATAAGGCTAGGTGCTACTACTATACTAGCCCCTACTAAAAGAGTACTACCTACTATAATTAGGTAGGTAGATATAGTTTCTAGCCTATAATTATTTAATCGTTTGTCTAGAGCCTTAGTTTATAACGTACTCTTACCCTATATAGAGCTATAGTAGATTAACTATACTCTAATAACTATTAAAGAATATTATATTATATCTATTTAAGATTAAGATATCCTACTTAGTAATACTACTATTATAATAAGCTAAAATAATATAAGTCTATAAAGGAAGTCGTTTATCTATTTCTATTCGTTATTATAAAAAATAGTTATTATAAGCTAGCCTAGCCGCCCTTTAGTAGAAGCTAGACCTAATTAGGTGTAGTAGGTAGGGTACTAATAAGGCCTTATAAGAATATTAATCACTATTTCTTATAGGGCTTAGGAGATTTATCTTATTATCTTTCTAACTATATATAGCTTTTTAAAGCTAGAATAATTTTTAACTTAAAACACTATAGTAGATAGTACCTCTAAATACCCTAGCCTATAAGAACTAAAAAGAAGAACGTTTATAGTAATAGGACACTAAGACGGTTATTTAGGCAGCTATAGTTCGCCTACCTCTACTAGGCTAAGCCTATCTAGTTAGCTATCTACTAGTATAGTCTTTCTATCTAGCCCTATTATAAGATAAAACTCGTATAGATTGTTTAAGCTTTACTATATGACTTTATATTTTAGTCTAACTATATTATATAAAGCCACTTTCCTAAACTCTTTAAGTTAAGCTAGCCTTAGCTTCCCTTAGTTTATAAGCTAAAAGATAAGTTATTAACTCTTTCTTTAATTTATCTTAGCTATATACTACTAGATCTATAAATTATAATATAGGAAAAAGTACTAGTACTATATACTAGGTATATTAGTTCTTATATCTACCTTAGCCATCTATTAACTAGTTTTTATTCCCCTAGCCTATTCGCTTTTAGTAAGTATTCTAACTTCCTAGTTATTAAGGGGAGATACTACTATACCTATAAAAACATTATCTTCTATTATTCTACGGTTCTTTAGACTACTAGTCGCTTTCTATATAAGACAGTGCTATAAAGTGTCTCTTATAGCACTACTAATAACAGTACCTTAGAGGGCTAGGCGTTAAGCTCTAACGATTACCTATCTAACGTTACTAACTAGTCCCTATAGTATATAGATTCTAACCTTAACCTAACCACTATAAAAGACCTAAATACTATTAACCTTTAAGGAGAGTATCTAATCGCTATTAACTATATAATATAGTTTTTCTACTATACTAACTATAATACTTAAGTCTATTCTATAAATAATCCTACTAATAGTTCTACCTAAAGCTACCTATATATATACTCCTTTATCTATAAGCTAGTAGAAGTGGATAAGCTAAAGGCTCTTATACTTACTAAGTTTACTAAAGTACTAAGTAGTAGGATTAATACGCCTAATTTTATAGCTATAGCTAGTAAGGTATACACTAATATAATAGAGAGCCTTAATAGTTTATAGTAAACTATTATACACTAGTACGAAAGGTAGCACTTTAAGTAGAGGTAGTTAAGACACTACTATATTTAAATAGTATTATTAGATATAATCTTATACTATATAAAATATAGAATAATATTTTTCTATAATTTAATTACTATTATATATTAGAAAAGTAACTATAGTAGTATACTTTAGGAAAAATCCTAACTATAGCTAGTATATAAGCTAATAGACGAGTTATTAACTCTTATAATATGAATTATAATATTAAAAACTATTTATAGTTAACTATATACTTAATACTAAATTAGTCTAATTAGTTAAGTTATTTTTACTATATTAAGAATAAAACTAGCTTATAAAAAGAAATTAAATTAATAATATTTAGTTAAATTAATATATATTTCCTACTTATAACTACCTCTACTATCTACTAGAAGCTATAGAGCTTATTGTTTTATTAAACTAACGATCTAGTAATTAATCTAGTACTAGCTAGACTTCTTATAGGCAGTGTCTACTTAAGGTCTCTCCTTACCTATATTATACTCTAAATCGCCTATCTTCCTACCGTTTTATATACTATTAGAAATAGCTTAGTCCACCTATAATGTGTTATTAGGGTTATTAACAACCGGCCTTCGATTAGACGGGCCCTACGGCTCTTATAACAACGGCTATACTACTAATATCCTTATCGTTTATTAGACTATTATATATTTCACTTCGTTTATAAGCGTTTAGTAGAATAATATATAGTATTTTACTTATTCCTAACGTAATAGAGTAACCTATAGATTTTACTAAACGATTCGTATAGACTACTATAGGGTATATAGTTAGCTATAATTTTAGTATAGCCCTTATAGTTATAACCTTCCTATACATACCTAGTATAGACTAGTTAGTAGTCTTTTATAGTCTACTACTATATAGCTAGTAAGCTCTTAGTAGTTATAGTATTACTTTAGGTAGGTTTAGTACTTAAATTCTACTATTGTTCTAGGACGTCGCCTATAGAGAATAGTCCCTTAACTAAAACAGCCCTTTAACTAAAATAATCCCTTAACTAAAAATTTTTAAGCCTTAGAAACCTTAAATTCTACTAATACTAAGCTATAGTTCTTTAATTACCTATTAATTAACTAAAACGCTTTTAATATTTTAGTATTATTTACTATACTTAGAAGTGCTATTATTCTAGTCTCCTAGTAGGGTGTTACCTTTATTATTAAGTATTATAGGGTAAGGGACGCTATCTATACGGATATAGTAGTAATTATTAAGGACCTAAGCTATAGGTAGTTTCTCTTTAATCGTTTTATTATAGTATACGACTCTTAAACGTTAAAGGTTTAACTAATCCTTTATTATTATATAATACTATATACTATTATAAGGCTTTATTCTTATTTCTATCTCTAGAATCGTTCTAATATTCTTTATAGTTACTCTCTTATTTATACTGTCTTTAGTTTCCTATATACTAATTATATAGTATATAGTATCACTAGAGCTTATACTAGCTATATGTAAAGTTTATAGTGTTATAACGTTGCTTAGTGTGATAGAGTCAGGCTCTAGCCTGGCTTATATAATAACCACGTGATGTGTTATATAAAGCACAGTGGGAGCGAGGCGGGCCGGTGTAGTGATTAGTACGAACTACTAGGGCATAGGTGGAACGGTTAGGGTAAACCACTATAATAGTATAGAGAGAGACGCACCTACGTAGTAGGACGGACGCTAGGAGTAAGACAGACCTACCTCCCGTTAGCTATATAAGAATAACCTCTTAGCGCTATAGCGCTACCCCCTTTTTTACTCCCTAAGAGTTTTAATAAACATCTTTTATAGCACCTACTCGTAGTAGTCTAGGGCTAGCCTATAACATTTAGGTGGCTTTCTAGTAGTGTTTGTATAATATCGGTATAGGAAGGTTATAGGCTACTCTAGATAGTTAATTTAGTAATAGCTTTAAGTGTAGTGTGCGTTTAGGCTAGTTCCTTATATACTTGCTTAAGTTCGACTTTTGTTTAATTAAGTTCGATTTTCGCTTAATTAAGTTCCTATTATATATTACTTATCTTCTAGTAAAGTACTTTAATAGTTTTAACCTAATTATTTGTTTTTTCTCTTATCTATTATATCTTAGTGTATAATCACTCTATTAGCTTTAGTATCCTCTATAAGCCTAATAGCTACCTCTATAGTATAGTCTTCTTAAATACGTTATATAGTACTTATACTTTAGTAGCTTTTAACGTAAGGTTAAAAACTTGTTTATCGCTTTATCTAGTCACTATAGTAAGCTTTCCTACTATATTTCACACCTACGTAGCCTTTAAATTTAACGTCTTAGTACGACTAGATTGTCTTAATAGGGGCCTCGTTGTTACGAATACACTAAGGTGCTATAGAGAGGGGTAGGGCGGCCTAACGAGCGACTATAAGGCGCCTATAGGATATAGAAACAATAGGTGTGGTTATATAACTAGGATCACTAGGGATTATAGTAATCTAGCGGTAAGCTAGAAGGATTACTAAGGATTATAGTAATCTAGGGGTAAGCTAGAAGGATTACTAGGATTATAGTAATCTAGGGGTAAGCTAGAAGGATTACTAGGATTATAGGTAAGCTAGTAATCTAGGGAATATAGTAGAGGATAGATAGGTATATAGGGAAGGGGATTTCCTATAGATAGCTAGACTAGATTTTTACTAATTAATCTAAGTAATATTCTAAGTAATACTTAGACTATTAGGAGTAATCTCTTAATATAACTTATACTATAATACTACTTACTAGTACTCTTATATATTTTAACCTAACTCTCTACCTAAGAAATAGACCTACTATAGATTAAAGATAAGCTACTATTACACTTATCCTCTACTTTAATTACGTTACTAACGTATTCCACTATACTAAGAACCACTTTATAATAGGATATAATTATAAGCAATTTATAGTAAAAATTACTAGAATTTCTAAAACTTAGAGTAGTAATTATTTCTTTTACTAATAGTATTCTATAATACTAGACCTAAATATAGTCTTAAGTAAAAAAATATTAATTTATTTAGCCTTAATCCTAGATATTACTATTAGATCTCTAAGATAGCTAAAAGAGAGATTAAGTAAGTAAAATTAAGTATAAAAGGGTACTACTATACTATAAAGAATAGCTAAAGTTTAAAGCTACTCCTTAAGTTAATCTAGTAGTGTACTAGTAGTAGGTATAGTAGGACTAGTACGGCTTATACTATTTCTACCTCTAATACTATTAGGCCTATAGGTAGGTCCTTTTTAATAAAGGTGTTAAGTTATTAACCTTAATAGGTAGTAAGTGATCTTAGACTTATCTAAGGACTTATATAAAATGTCTACTATAAAGAAATACTATAAAAACCGTTATAAGTATTATAGGTTTCTAAGGAAACTAGTTTTAGTATAGTACATTTTAGTTATTACCTTAAGAGCTAAAAATAGTAGTTCTAATTTACCCTACTAGGATACTAGAATTAATAAAACATATAAGTAGCACTTATAATGGTTTTTATAGTACTAGTAAAAAGGGTATTAATTATATAGTAAATAGTATAGTTAGAGAAGTAGCTCCTTATGTCTTAGGACGGCTAAAAGTAAGAAAGTATAATACCCTACTAGACGAAAGGAGTATAAAAGTACTAATTTAGTAGTTAGTACTAGCTATTTATTTTATATATATAGGTAATATAAACTATTATTTATACTACTAATAAAATAGTATATACTTAAGGTGGCTAAGAATTAAGAGAAATAGTTTAAAATAACCTAATATTAAGTAATAGTATAGTCTATAGTATAAAAGGAGTAGAATATTACTCTTAAGGTCTATTAGTAGTTAGTAATAATAGTAAGTACTATAGGATAATAAATAGTAAAGACTTACTATTTAGGCTATATATTAAAATATAGCTAAAAGTAGAAGTCTATATTATATATTATAGATAGTAGAGGTAGAAAGCTATAATACACACTAGGCTTATTATATATTAGTAGTAAGAGTAGAAGCTTACTCTTTAGGTTAATCTATACTTTTTAGGATACTAAGTATAAAGCTACTACTTATACTAAACTATAGCTTTTATTATCTATACTAGGTTTATAAGTTAGTAGTACTAAATTAAATTAGAATAAACGTTATATAGTAGAGTATATTTAGTAGGCGATAGCTAGAGATAGTGGTTATCTTTTACTATATTACCTAACACTAACTAGAACTACCTATAATAGCTAATAATTTTAGTGTTAGTAAATAGTTAAAAAAGGGCCTATAAAATTAAAAGCTATAATTATTACTAAATAGTACTATACTATACTATATCTATTATATATATCTAGCTTAAAAGACTATCTAGCTAGAGTATTTAACTAAAGAAACCCCTAGTAATAGTAAGAAAATCTATTAAAGACTATTAAAGTAGGTAGAAATAGAATATTCTACTATATAATTAATATATAAAAGGGATAGAATAAAGGATAACTTTATTAGATTAATAATAGGCTTAATAAAGCAGTTAAATAGAATAAACTGGCTCTATAATACTAATATATATGTTCTTATATAATAGAAAAATAGATATTATATATATTACTCTATAAAGGAATAAAATTTTCCCCTAACTACTAGGATTCTAGTAAAAGGATAAGTATTTATCTTCTTTAAGATAAGAAGGTTAACTATATTAGTAGTATAAAGTATATCCCCTAGTAGTAAAGAAAAAACTAGTAGACTTTATAGAGAAAGATAAGAGTAGTATAGTAATAGGAAAATAAGTGTATAGTATTAAAATAATACTCTAATACTAAGGGTTCTATATATTAATATTAACTAAATTAATAAATTATAATCTTAGAATTTAAAGTATATTTTTAAGCCTAGTTATAATAGGTTCTAGCTATAGTACTATTCTATAGTAACAACTATTAAATTAAGTTAACTATATATAACTTAGATAGTTAGAGTAAGATTTATATAGTATAGTAAGCTTTATATAGATATAGGTGGCTACTATACTAGTAAAGAAAATTACTTTCCTTAGCCGGCCTACTAGTGCCGAATACCTAGGCTCTTAAACTTATAGGTTAGGCTTAATAACTTTAACTAGACGAACTTCACTAAGGTACTACGTCTTAGTTTCTTAGAGCCCTATAACCTCGCTAAGTAACAGGAAGTCTCCCTAAGCCATAGGAAGCCTCCCTAAGCTATAGGAAGCCTCCCTAAACCATAGGAAGCCTCCCTAAGCCTAAGCCATAGGAAGCCTCCCTAAGCTATAGGAAGCCTCCTAGAGCTATTACGAGTATCCCTTAATAGGCTAGTATTAATAGATCTAGTATAGAGGCTAAACCTTATATAAAAATTACTAACTATTAGTCCTATTAGTATAGTAATACTTATATTATTTATAGAGATAAGATAATAGCTTAGAGTAGTTATTTACTATTATACTTATAGAGAGAGTAAGAGATTTAAAGTTTTACTAGAAAAGATATTAATATAAAATAATTACTTTCCTTTAATTACCTACTAATATATTAAGTCTACCCTAGTACTATTAATTACTATACTACTATACTATATAACTTATATAACTACTCTTTTATTTATTAACTTACTAACACCTAATTTTTACCCTATCTCTCTAGTACTATAAGAAATAACTAGAAAAAGGTAACTTATAATAATAGAATATTAATTTAATATATTATAAAGAAAGTATAAACGTTTATAGTATAAAGGTAGTACTAGCTATAGCTTATACTATATTTAGAGTAGACTATAATAATACTAGTATTTATATATAGTTTATATTCTAGCTTAGCTATTTAGATAAAGGATAGTATTTAGAGACGATTAAAGAAAACTATATAGTTAGTTATTATATTATATTATAAGTAATATAATATATTATAGGCTAAAAGTACTACCTAAGTATCTTAAAAGAAATTATTATTTAAATATTAAATAGTAAAGGTTTAATAAAGCTATAGACTAGATAAATAATAATTTTATATTACTTAGCCCTTAAGCTTAGTTTTATAGAATAATATACCTATAAAGTGTTTTATAAGTACTATAGATACTTATTAGTAAAACGCTTATAGATTATCTTCTATAAAAGTCCTTTACCCTTTAATTATATAAGTAGTACCTTTTATTCTTTACTAAATAGTACTTATCTTCCTTTTATTTAGATTAGAACTAGTATTTTATAGTAGTTTACTACTACCCTTTAAAGGATATTCTTTAGTACTATACGTATTTAATCACTATTAGAGGTATATATAGTTATCTACTTTTTTTAAAACGTTATACTATAATGACTTATATTAGTATATAATAGTATCTATAATACTTTATTTCTATAGTTTAAATCGTTTTCTAAAGACTAATTACTAAAGTAGGTAGAAGGCTAGTATTATTAGGTAGTTATTATATAGTAATTACTAGCTATATTAGTTTTAGTTTTTATATTAATAGGAGAGACTTCTCTAGGACTATAGTAGAGTATAACTTAATATAGAAAGTAACCTTATTAGAAGATAAGAGCTACTAACCTATAGAAGTAAGGACTAGTATAAGATAGAGTCTATAAAGGATTCTACTAGCTAGTTAGAATAGTGTCTACTACCCTTTATCCTAATATAACCTTTTATAATTATAAAGCTTATATTATAATTATTAAGACTTACTTATAAAATATACTACTACTAAGGTTATTTAGTATTTCTTATTCTTTAATATAGTTATATATTAAGTAATTCCTATTAGGTTTAAATTAGTCTATAGGCTATCTAATACTATAAGGAGTATCCTTTACCTTTAACTAGTAATATAATAAGAGTCTTTATCTAGAAAATATAAGAAAACTTTTTAAGCTCTATATTAGTGCTTTATTATATAGATACTACTTAAGTGTTAATATATCTATAATATAATCTATTTCTATATATTATTATTAAGCTTATAATCTTATATACACTCTAGTAAAGTAATAACCTCTATAATTAGTAGAGGCTTAAACTCTATAAAGCGATACTACTAGTTATCCTAGATCTAGTAAGTAATACTTAAAGCTTCTAAGCTATTAACTATATAATTCTTAATAGAATTAGTAATAGAGTTAGTAAAGGCGCTTCTACTAACCCTACTATAATATATAATAAAACTAGGTAGTCCTTTAGCGGCTAAGCCTCCTACTATACTAGCTAGTATACAACTATACTAGAAACTTTATACACCCTATCTTAAGCTTAATAGTTTTTATCTTTAGTTAAAATTACCTTAATAATATTATTAATTTAGTCTAGATATTATTCTAAATATCTATATAGGACTTCTATTTCTTTATTCTTTAACTTAGACTAAATATACTTTTTTATATATACTTTATTCTATAAGTTTATAATTTTAATAAAATAGTTATAACTACTTTAAGTATAGTTAATCTATAATAGCCTACTAATCTTAATAGTAGTATTATAATAAGGTTATTAAAGGCGCCTTTATTTATATAAGTAGATAATAACTAATCTATCTTCTTTAGTACTTTATCTTATTTTAGGTTAGATAATAAGAATATAATAGTATTTCCTATCTTAAATATACTACTTAACTCTCTATTAATCCTACTATATACTAGAAAAGGCGACTAATTATATATCCTTAAAAAGTACTATTATATTAAACTTAACTAAAGGCGACTATAGAGTATTAACTATACTATAGGGCGTTTTTTATAGGTAGCCTATCTTTTTATAGAATATAGAATATAGAAGATAGACATTAGGCCTAGGCCTAGAACTAAGAATATAACCTAATAGTTTTATTTTAATATATAGGTTATATATAGTATAATATTTATTTAAATAAAGATAGCCTTTATAAATACCTATATACTACTCTTAGGCTCTTTCTATCTCTTTTCTTTAAGCCTCTACTAGTAGTTATAATAGAGCCTATACTACTTTTCCTTTATTCTCTTTAACTTAGGCTCTTAGACCCTTTTTTAATATATAATAGATTTACTTATAAGTTGTGATTTATATAATATTAACTATTTACTTAAATTAGTAAAACTTATCTAACTATTAAATAAAATATAAAGCTCTAAGTAAGCTACTATAATATTACCTTAATTATATATTCTATAAAACTTTAAAATATAAAAAGACTAAATAGATATATAAAACTATTATTATATATTATTATAGGCTAGCCCTAGGCTACTATAAGTAGGTACTATAAAGGATGTTTATTAAAACTCTTAAGGAGTAAAAAGGGGGTAGTACTATAGCGCTAGGAGGTTATTCTTATATAGCTAATAGGAGGTGGGTCTATCTTACTCCTAGTGTCCGTCCTACTATATAGGTACATCTCTTTCTATACTATTATAGTAGTTTACTTTAACCGTTCTATCTATACTTTATATAATATATTATATAGTTATTATATAAGCTAGGCTAGAGCCTAACTCTATTATATAGCCCTCCCCTTTATATACGTCTCCCTTTATACTATTATAGTGGTTAGTTTTAACTATTCTAACCACTATACTATAGTAGTTTATCCTAACTACTATACTAGTAGTTATACCCTTATCCTTTAACCTATACCCTTTTAGTTTACTTTAACCTTTATACTAGTAGTTATATTATTATATTACTAATATTATTTAATTTTTACTACTACTAGGCTATTATAGGATTCTAGGTTTCTTTATTATATAATAAACTATACTAGTGCTTTTATATCTACTAGTAATTAGAGTAGTTCTTATATTGGCTTACTATAGCTTTACTATTTAGTAAGAGCCTTATATAATTTCGTCTAACCTTACCTATTTTATACTTATAGTATTTCTTCTACTTTATACTATAGGTATAGTCTTAACCTATTACCCTTATCTACTAGGACTAGGTCTAGTATCTAGTTAGTTATAACCTAAGAAAGGAAAAGGTCCTTAACTATATATTTAATAAGGTTAATATAGAATATCTTCTATATATTCCTTAGGATATTTAGTATTACTATAACTAATAATAATATAGTTATTATTATATATTTATAATAAACCTAATTAAACTTCTTAAAAGGCTAAAATATAATAATATTATATAAAGAGAACTATACCTTATCCTTAACCTAATAGTATTTTATTAAGTAATAAGATTTATTTATAGTATCCTTTTATTATTATTATATATATATAATACTTATTTATATAAGCTCTATACCTACCTATATTTATATAAGAAAAGTATAGGCCTAGGTAGTTAGGGAGTTCTTATAAAGAGAGAGTATAGTTTTTAACTAGTATTAAATAAAGGCTATATAGAATCTATAAAAGAGGAAGTTTAGACTATACCTTATAACTAAAGAGTTCCTATTATTTAGGGCTAGTTATATATAAAGGAGTTAGTTAGACTAATTAAACTATAAGTAAAAGACTAAGATATATAGTACTACTTAGACTTCCTAGTTAGCTTATTTAGTATCTTTATTACTCTAAGGGTAGAAGGCTATAGAGAGGGCCTATATTATTCCTATTAAAGTGTATAATATTCTTTAGAACTATCTAATCTAGTTAGATCCTTAATTACTAATAAGAACTTATAGGAAGCTATATAGGTACTACTAGTATAAAAGGAATCGTTTAGTATATACTTTAGCTATTATTAATATTATTACTTTTAAGTATATAAACTTTAATAAGTAATCTATAATAACTATAAAATAGTATAGTTATAACTTATTCTATACTAATAGGTTAGTTATAAAGTCTATTAAGATTTATTACTAATATTAGTTAAAAAAAGGAATTAGGTTTAATAACCTTTAGTATAGTTATTATAATATATATATACTAGAATATTTATAGTTCTATATATAGTATATAACGTCTTAGGATATACCTAGCTAATAGTAATCCTAGGCTAGAATTATAAAGGTAGTATTTTATCCTAAGTGGTTTATAGTCTTTAATATATATATTAGTTCTATTAGCTATATAGTAAAAGGCTCTTAGGATAGTACCTATAGGCAACTATAGAACTATAGGTTAAATAATAGGGAGATAGAGTAGTCTACTATTTAAGATTTTATAGCTATTTTTATTAAAAACTACTATATACTTATTTTTACCTTATATATTTTAATAGTATATATTAGGTCTTTTCTTATTATATATAACTAAAGGGTTAATAGCTTAAAGTCTATAAAGAGGCTTTATTAAACTAGGCCTATATTATCCCCTCTTAGGGCCTATATTATAGTTAGGATAAGTACTACCTATACTAGTTTTAGGCCTAGATTACTATATAACTCTAAGCGGCTTAGTATAATAGTAGCTTATCTCTAAGGCATAGTAGAATCTATTTCTTAGATAGTAAGTTAGGTTAAATGTATAAGAGTGTAATAAGTAGTATTATAAGTCACATTAAAAGGTTACTCCTAATAGTAGAACTATTACTTAGATTAATTAGTAGAGATCTAGTCTAGCTATCTACTAGAAATCCCCTTCCCTATATACCCGTCCTATCCTCTACTACTCTATAGTACTCTCTTATTTAGTGTACTCTATACTAAGTATACTAATTATATAGATTATACTAAGTAGTTATATAACTATATTCTTCCTTCCTAACTAGGATATCCTTTCTTATATTACTACCTATAGCCTCCTCCTCTAGCTAGGCCTCTATATCTATAATATAATACTCCCTTTCTATTAGTCTTATCCTTAAGGCCACTATAATAGGCTTTTATATAACTTATCTATTAGTGTGTATTTTTCTCCTTTTTATCCTTCTTTCTCCCCTTACTATAGTCTAACTATATCTAACACTCGTATTAGTAAATCCTATCGTTCTTTAACCTAACGTTATTAAGACCTTATCGCTTAAATTAAAACGACTAGCCTATAATTCTTTAATATAGGCCGCTATACTCCCTACTAAGAGAAAGACCTTTTATACTTTATTTTAAAGGGGTACACTAAGTGTACTTTCTATATAAAGTAGGGAATTATATACTATAATAGAAACTTCTTAGTAAAGGAATTTAACTATATTAAGTCTTAGAAGGAGTATCTTTATTAAAAGGCGTAGAAGAAACGTTAAAAAGTAGGTCGGTTAGTAGTAGCTACTACTATAGCTTATTCTACCCTCGCCTAGGCTTAATAAGAGGAGATTAATATTACTTCTTAGTTAGACTGCTTTATTAAGATATAGTCTTATATACTTTATTAAGAGGCTCTAGCTCTAGACAGCCTAGACGAGCCTTCTAGGTCCCTTATAGCTTTTAGGGATCTAAACTTTCCTTAGGATAAGTCGTTACTATTTAGTAAAACTATCTAAGTAGTTCTAAGTAACTAGATAGGTTCTTAAGTAGTTCCTATATATTTTTAGAGTTTAAGTATCCTTTTTATTTAATAAGATAATAATAATTCTTTTTAGTTCCTTATATTTTAAGTATTCTTTTAATTTTATATTTATTTATATCTTTAATAGTAACGTCTATAATAAGTATTATATTACTTAGTGCCTTTTTTAATAATAATATATAGAATATAGGATATATCCTTATCCCTTTTAGTAATAATAGTTTATAGTTAACTTTTAATAGTTTTCGTTTAATAAGGAATAGTCTAATTTTCTTTTAGTTAAGTTTATTATTAAGTTGTTTTATTTTAATGTTTTTATAGATAAGGTAAACTTTATCTCTTCTCTTTAGGATTAGTACTAGTAATCTCTTTTTATCTATATAGTATTTTATTTAATTCTATAAAAATATCTATTCTACTTATAAATATTTTTATATTTCTATAATTATTACTATATATACTATAACTACTAGTGTGTTTATATTTTATACTATATATATTTTAATTATAGGGTTAAATCTATAATTCGCCTTAAATAGTAATATTTTTATATTTTCGTTCTATAAGCTATTTATAGCCTATTATATAAGT
>JANZYN010000218.1:0-17315 GCA_025583755.1 Cordyceps tenuipes
CCCCCCCCCCCCCCGGACCTCGCCGAACCTTTCCTGGCTTTCTTTTTTTTTTCTTGTTTTTTTTGTTTCGGTACTAGCATTCGACACAAGAACGGCTTTTCTCCTTCTCCCCGCGGACCTTTTCATTCAAGGGAGGCGTTCAGAGCGACGGGTGTGGCTTGACTTGGCCGGGGGGAGGGTGCAGAGAAGGCTCGGCCCTTGTTCAGATATAGAACGGATACAGCCGTGTCGAGTTTCTGTTTCTGTCTTTTTTTTTTCTTTTGTCCGGCGCTTGCCTCATTCTTCCCTCGGTATCCGTGGCGTAGTTCCAGACAAGGCAGGCTTTTGGCCATAATCTCAGCCCCCTACCTACATTACCCCCTCCTTCTCTTGCTATGAATAGAAAACGCCGGCGCCGGACTTGGAAGAGTGGGAGAGAGTTGTATATCACGGTCCAAGTGGCGCTCTTTCGAGGGATTTCTTCATCTTCGCATGTGGTAGGCAGTATCGCATCCTTCAAATTTCCACATTCTCAGCATCAGGAGGGTACCAAGGGGAACCGCATCCTATCTACCGGCCGGAAAGAAGAAAGGAGAAAATGAAGGAGGGGCGTGTGCTTCCTCGTCCGCGGGGAAATCTGTTTTTGACGATTATGCGACACAGGGGTTTGTTACCCGCACCTCCTCGATTGCCCAAGTCCGTGCAAACAATTTCGTCATCCAGCATCCAAAGAGAGCCAGAATGTGGTATATTCCTAAAACTACGTACGGCATTAACTCACTATAACGCGTCTGGAAGCCTCACCCTTGCCTCATCCTAAATTCCAAACGCCATCTTGTAATTTCATCGTTTCATTCAACAAGAGCACAGTCGAAAGAAGCCAAGTCAAATCCTACCTTGTGCAAAAAAGAAAAAAACGCAAGAGAGTTGGCTGTCAAGCAATATCGAAGGGAACTAGTTGTGAAGAGAAACACGGCCGACCAATTAAAAGTTAGGCGCTGTCGCTATCAGAGCAGTCATCACAGCCATGCCACCAATCGCCATCAGCCCGACATACTCCGCTGCTGTTCTAATTCGCTTGTATGGTGGCATCGTATCGACGTTCGATGCCACGTCTTGTGGATGCGAGTCTTGCGACTGCATAGCGTTAGAAGGCTCAGCTTCTGCAACTTCAACCGGACCCAAGTCTGACATCTGCTCCGCCTTACGCTTCCTCGAAGCGTTATTTCTAGGAGCCGGATCCTCCTGTTGGTCGGATTGGGTGTGCACTTTATCCTCCACATCATGGTCGTCTGGTGGACATGTAATTTGCGCACACGAGTTGTCTGGCGGGAGAGTAGTTTGCACATGGTCTATATCCATTCCTTCTGCACCTCTAGCGATAATGTCGTGCCAACTCTGGTGGTCGAAAGGGCTGGCCAATATTTCCGACGTTGCGTTTAGATGCTGATCTTCCGATAGCGGCCCATAAAATCCCGGTACGTCGCCGTCTGAGGAGAAAATGTCGTGGGCGGTGCGAGGGAAACCGGGAGTCCTTTGACGAGGATCTAGGAGAGCATTCACCGTCTTCTTAAACTCCACGTTCTCATGCGGCTCGATTCTTCCCAGCGTGTGATCCGCATCATGGATGGGTAGATCTGTGTCCTCCGAGATAGAACTGCCAGAGAGAAGGTTACCCTGAGAGATTAGATCGGGCTCCGATGTCAGATCTATAGCATCCGAAGCGTCGAAGCCGCGGAACTCAAGCTCTAGGCTATTCTCTGCAAGAATGGCAGCGCCTGATCGGAGAACCGAATCGTTTTCACAATCGTCGTGATTAACACTGTTCACTTCGTCTGTATTCGTAGATTCAAGATCATCAGTATCCTCAGAGTCTGACCCGTCGGGCACCTGGAAGACTATCGGCGGAGGCAGACTGCAGCGAGTTAGTATTATTCTATGGGCTCAAAAGCTGGAGACTTACCTCGGCTCAGCTTCGCTATGCTGGCCAGTTTGGCCGAATTTCAAAGAGACATTCGTTGCACACTGAGGAAAGACATGGTCACCACGATCGATGTGAATGCCGAACTTGAGGGAGTCGCCATCTTGAAGGGCCTGGAACTGATACTTCTGTAGTCTGGTGTCGTTGTGGAAGGTTCCGTGCAGGGAACCAATGTCTCTCACGAAAACGGTCTCGAAAGAGTTAGTAAAGTAGATATGGAGCCAAGGTGGAGATGAATGCGTACATTGCTTTGAGAATCGAACTTGAGCTCAGCGTGGTCCCGTGACATGACGGGCGAATTCATGTAACCATTATACATTCGCGATTCTAGCCCCGAGGTGCGCCTAGACGCCCGGCCGATGCGGGCAGTGTTTCTTTTGTTCGACAGGAGTATTCTGCGTTGAGGATGCGTCAAGTCTGGTGGGGGATCTATGCATGATAGAGTGACGATGACTGCGATTGCGTCAGAGAAAAGGCACACGTGGAACTTGGGTGACGGAAGAGCTACCTTCGCCTTCGGCCAGTGCCCCGTGCATGGTGATTGTTGTCGTGCGGCGGTTCTACGGCACGGAATTTTGGGGAGCTTCGGTCTTGTATAGAAGGGTGAGGACACCAAGGGGATGATGGATGGTTAGTTGTTGGATGATGGAGTTGGTCGAAGCGGGAGAGCGGGCATGGGGGAAGAAGGCGGCTGAGCAGGTGAAGAGAGGGCTTAAAAGGATCTGCAGGCTTTGCTGCAGAGTTTTGCTTAAAAAGTCTGAAGCGAAAAGAGCAAGAAGGAGCAAGGCGGGAGAGAGGAAGCAAGAGGCAATTTGGCGTGAAGGTGAATGTGAGGTAGAAGCGAGGTGGGGCAAGTGAGGCGATATGGCGATGTTCTTTCTGCCTGCTGTCTCCAGTCTCCAGGCCATCGGCAGTGGCAGTACCGCTATGGCCGCTAGCTCCACGTACAGTGTGTCACAAGGCCAAACTCTAGGCAGCCTTGCCCCCCCGCGTCTGTGGCGGCGCTGAGTTCGCACTGTCGAGATTGCCCTGTGAGGGGTCCTCGAACAGATGGCGGCGAGTTAATCCGGCGCCTATTACCTTTTAATTTGAAGCAGTAGTTGAATACGGCGAGAAAACTTTATCCATCTACATAAAAACAGCCCCAGCAATAGGGAAAACTGCAGCAGTGAACCAACTGCCTACCCATGACCCCTCCTCCTACATACAGTGCAGCATTGCCCCTACGTACAGTACCGCCCAGGCACCGTACTATGGAGACGGCACTTTATCGAGGACCTGGAGAAGTCATCATCCGCATGATCCTAGCATCATGAAACCCCATGAAAAGAGGATAAGAAAGGAGGGCGGGAGAACCGAGGACCATGGCACAAAGGCATGCTATTTATCCTTCGTCGCTAGCTAGATGCTTGGCCAAGATGCAGATTATTGTTCTCATAATTTATACACCACTGGGCCATGACGTGAATATGTACATTAGTACGTACCCATGTACATGGATACCAAAAAGGACCTATTGAGCTGCCTTTCACAACCTGCTCAGATGACTCTACTACAATTCTTGAAGCGCCTCACAATAGAATAACTTTTACCAGGGCCTTTTCGCAGCTCTTGCTTTAGGTTCGAGACTCAACTATTGGTGGTAATAGCTTTGCAACACAACGCGTAGCGCGGCACCGGACAAGGCAGCTAACGCCTCGCTCCGACACGTCGCCAGATTAAGCCCTCCCATTCACCGACGAAGATGGCAAGTTCCAACAACATAGAATCGAGAGGGCAGTTCAAGACGGCTCGACAGCTGACTCATTGTGTAGAATTTTGCTTCCCCGGAACCAACAATAATGCCGTAAAAGATGAGAAATTAAGACGGATTTACGTACAATGCTTGGATATGAAATATGTAACAACAACAATCCTGGCTTTTCCACTCATTTTCATGCACTCTCCAACCCCCAGCCACCGCGTTTGCCCTGGTGAACATGCCATTTCATCCAACCCTTGACTGTTTTACTGCTTGCCCTGCGCCACGTCCGGATACACGTCGAAGCGTCTCTGCGTTCGCAGCGGGATGTTCTTACGGGCCTCCTCAATCTCCTCGCTGACCAGCTCCGCGCTGATGATGGCCTCGTCCTCGTGAGCCTCGGCCAGGACCTTGGCCATCGGGCTGACCACCATCGAGTGGCCCCAGGCGTGGTACGAGGCGCCTATGTCGCGCGCCGGGCTGCACACCGCCACGTACAGCTGGTTGTCCACGGCGCGCGCCCGCGCCAGCAGCTCCCAGTGCAGCGCCCCCGTCGTCAGGTTGAACGCGCCCGGGTAGACGAGCGCGAACGCGCCCCTGCGCGCCGCCACCGTCGCCAGCTCCGGGAACCGCACGTCGTAGCAGATGGCCACCGCGATCCTCCCGACCCCCGGCAGCTCGACCAGCGTCGGCGCGTCGCCCGCGGAGAGCACCTCGGACTCCTTGAACGTGATCTTGCCGGGTATGTCAATGTCGAAGAGGTGCACCTTGCGGTGCGCGGCCAGCAGCCCGCCATCCGGCCCAAACGTCAAGCTCGTGTTGTACAGCCGGCCCGTCGCGGCGTCGCGCTCCGGCACCGACCCGCCGACCAGGAACACGCCGGCGTCGCGCGCCATGGCGGCCAGCGCATGATACGAGGGCGCCTCCTCGGCCGACGGCGGCGGCGCCTCCTCCGACGGCGACCGTGGCAGCGGCTCGGCGTAGGTGGCGAAGAAGTTGGTGCCGTACGGCGAGTTGAAGCACTCGGGGAGCACGACGATCTTGGCGCCGGTGGTGCTGGCGGCGCGCGAGACGAGAGACGCGGCGCGCGAGAGGTTGGCGGCCTTGTCGGCGCCCGCGGCCATCTGCACGCAGGCGATGGTGACGCGCGGAACGTGCAGCACGGGGCTGGGCGTGTACGAGGCGGCCATGGCGAGGGAGGCGGACGTCGAGAACGATGACGACGGCGGCGGCCGGGAGTGGTGAGCGGCGACGGTGGGTAGGCGGTGCGAGATCGTCTGGGCGGAGGAGCCGAGAGTGGCGCTACTGGGCGATGAGGTAAAAAGAGCGCGCAGAACGGATCTGCTGCTCATGCTCAGACGCCGCAGTATAAGCAGGGTGTGGACTGCCGGGATGGAGAGAAGGAGAAGGATTGGATACCGCCAGACGTCGGGTTGTTGGATGATTCGACAAGGGAGGTGAGGGGAACGCGGTTTGTGGGGCCAAGCTTCATACCGAGCCGTTATTCGGAGGGGAAGTGGGGCCAGGCTTTTTACCGGGCCGCTGTTCGGAAGGGAAGTGGGGGTCAACGGCCTGGTTTGTCGGCAATGTGCGGCGCAGCGTCGGCGGAGCGTCGGTCGAGTGTCGGCGATCCGCGGCGTTGAATCGGCTCTTGAGATTGAGCAATGTAATACCTTGGTTTGCATTTTGGCATGGCTTGATGGCTTCGCCTTTGCATTGTTCAGAGCATTAATGTGGCGGAAACTTAACTGGTAGCTGAGACCATCTGATCGACGACGTATGTGCCTACATATCTCTTTCTAAAAACTCAAGTGCTTGACTTCGGAACTCGAGAATTTATTCAAGGATATAGTAGGAATTTTTACACAGCGGGTATCCGCTCATACCCAGCCCGGAAGCAACATCGTATAGCCAAGCCCAAGATGAGCTAGAACCGAAACGCAGCCGTCAATCTAGGTAGTTCGCATTTGATATTAGACACCAGAGATGCCTAATGAGGTGGAAAGAAAGGCAGCTAATGCAGCTATTTAGGCAATTTAATGCAGCAACTCTGTGTATCAGTCATGATAGCCAAGCCGCCAAGGTAGATTCATGCGGGAACTTGGACCCTCACCGCAATATCGTCAGGCAATTTGCGGTGGCTTAGGTCGCAGTCCTTGTACCCGATGTGGCAAAGTTGTCATTTCAGCGTGTAATGGTCTTGCTTTTCACGATGAATGTATTTGCGTTAACTTCATAGCAGGACCCCCGAGAAGCTCCTCGTGTGGGATGCTTGATAAGCATCTACCTCACTCCGAAATTTCTCGACGATGGCTCGTTGTTCATATATATGCGCTCAAAATGCAAGGACTTTTATCATGTATCACGTTCGAGTCTATAGTGAATCTGTCTCATTCATTGCACAACCTTTGCCTACGTCAGATGGATTGATGATGCCACATACAGAGGCCAGAATGCTCTATCGCTTTTTTTTTCATACATTATGAGTCATTCTGAGACCGAGGCCGAGAATCGGTAAGCCGGAATATGACACAAGGTCCGACGGAAGTGTCCTCCCTCACCCTCCATGGCCACGTACTTGGCGCGTCCCTAGGAAGTGCGCTTGGACACCCCTCCAACACCCCATGAATCCTGGGCGTGAAACCAAAGGCAACCAATGACTGCGCCTGATCTGAGTTGCCATTTTGGGACATGTAAACCTTAAATAATGAGCCCCGCTAGTGAAGTGTCTCCCTCCTTGTCCCTTGGCGCACATCGGCGACTTGCTGTGCTGTAGCCAGATGCCGAAATAAGCTCCGTGCTGCTCAAGTTTGGCAGGCTTTTGACAGGTGTCAGATGACAACCTACCAGATAAGGCCGACAGACTTACATGGTTCAATTACTATATCATTTTCTTTTTATTTTCCCTTGCCGCCATAGGCTAGCCGGAAACTGCGGACTGCGGCGACGGAAGGGTTATTTAGTCACGTTCCCGCAAAAAAGGATAAAATTTTATTATCCGGAATTTTCTATTTCATGAGTGCATGAAAATGTCACACTTGCAAGTCGGAGAGGGGGGCCGGACCACGGGTTGAGCGCCGATCTAACACGCCCAGCCAGCAGGCTTCGGCCATTGGAAGCGGGCGGTTTTTCTTGTGATGCCGGGCGTGTTGTCCGATGTTTAGCGATATAAGTTAACCTTTCACCCCTAAAGCAGTCTTCTTTCCGTGCATTTCCGCGGAGGCCTGGCCGGTCATCCATCGGGATATCATTGGCCTGTTCGACGGTGCACTTCTTCTGGTCGTGCCTGTATTTCTTCTGATGTGTCCGAATTTAAACTTCTATTTTGTTTACATTTTTGTTTTTGCCCCCAATTTACCGTTTTCGACGGCACAGCTCCTGCATCTCATCTAAGCCTTCATCGCCATGTCGCCACTTCACGAAGACTATCACGTCGGCATGCTCCTTGGCTACAGCCCGGTCCCATGCATCATGTGCAGCACACGCAGGTAAGGCCGCCCGCGGTCCCCGTCGACCGGAGCCAAGTCCGCGTTTTTTGAGTGCTAAAACGAACTGCCTCGGCCGGCGCCGCGGCTGCAGCGCTCTCGATTGCACATATTGCGGAGGCTCCATGGTGCGCATGGTGCCGCCGGGAACGACGAGCGAACAGGCCGTACGCCTACCCCGATTGCGATACACAGATCTGCCGGCCACCATGTTGCCGGTCAAGAAATCGGTGGGCGGCTCATCGGGTAGCCGCCGGGGGTCCAAGCAAAAATGACGGCGAGCGCGACCGAGGTCAGCATCGACAGCGCTATCATAAGCGTCCGGTCCAACTACCGGGTATCACGAATAACGAACAAGAACATGAAGGCACGGCATCTGTTGCATACTCCCAATGGGACCAGTACGACGGGAGAAATGGCTTATTACTGATTTTTCAAATTATTATTGATAATCTTTCTAGATTTACAGCTAGCGAAATACCAATTCCAGTACCAATTCCAGCACCAGTGTTGGTACAGTCAGTAGTGTCACACAGTAGACTACGGCCGTGAGATACCCATGGCTCGTAGAACTATGTATATAACTCAAGATGAGAATTGCATCCGGCTACGATTAAGAGGGCAAAAGAAGTTCATTCCAATAGTGTATATACACCATTTCCTCTGCCGCCTCTTGCTCTGCTCTAAGCCTCTGACAAATGCTCTCTATTGTTGCTGATACCTGGCTAGACCAATCGGCGGGCTTCCTCCTGTATATGGCGGGCCTCTCTATTCTCCTCATGTGCACTTCCAACCATGTATTTGCATAGACTCGCACCCTCGACCTCAGTCTTATACCCTTTACCAATCACAAGGGATCTCGTGATCAAACCAAGCGGCCCACGTCCGGTCGCCGCACATGTATTCGCTTCTGACTCGGTAACATGTCTTGTGGCCGACATCACGCCAAATTCTGTGGCCGCGGTTGTTGCGCCAATCAATGCACACAGCCTGCTTGCGGCCACATCCGCGAAATTCCTGACAACCACCCTCGTCAATGCGGGTTCCAAGGCATTGACCGCACTCCTTGATGCGGATGAAGTAGTCCCAGACAACCTTGCCAGGCTTCAGCTCTTGCCTCCGTGACCACATTTCTAGGTTTCCGTGGTCAGGACAAGTGTGTTGAATGCATTGATTACCGTGTAACTTGGACTGGCCGAGACTTGTTTCATCGAAAGACTCTGGGGTAGGTTCACTGATAAAAGTGACATTGAGTGGCACTGTGGCAGTCGGTGAGCCAGTCGTCAGAGTGCTGCCCAGCAGTAGTATCGCCAGAGCTTTATAAATCATGTTGAATCAGATGTAAAGAGTTGTAAATGGTAGTAGATAATGAGGAAGATATGAGAACAAAGATAGGAGGGCTGTATCGCACAATATCCGGAGAGACAATCACAACCTTATATAGTCCTCAAGATTGCTCACAGGCAGCCATAGACAAAGGATAGAAAGGGCATTCTTAAAGCTAACTGACGTACTAAACTCAAAATAAAGTATATATTGATTGTAAAGAACATGCTTCTGCACCTACTATGGACTGGTATCGAAAACAACCCACTTGCAGTGACCGTTGCCAAGCATAAGTTCTATTCCATCAGCATCGTGACAACGGTTCCGGCGTGTAATACATAACAGATGCAACGCGAGCCACATTTAAAAACTTTAAAGCAGACATTTCAGAAAGAAATAGCTCAAAGCTGCCTTACCGCCGTATTCTAATACGATGTCCAGTGATCGTTGGATGTGGCTGCCGAAAAGAATGACGATACTACTGTCCGAATGACTAGGTTGTCATACCTCCAATATTGAGCCGTTCATATCAGGTTTAAATCTTGTATTCGAGTTCATCCGGGATATCGACAATACAGTTTTGAGATTGATAGTGGTTGCCAACGACGTCGTACACAACGCTGATATGGCTTACACAGCTGGCCAGGACGGTTAGGTGTGATTTAATCAGACTGGTACTAACGGGAAATAAACTATTATAACTTGTGTGCCGCATTGAGCAGTTGACTTGCTATACCGCCAGCGTTTTCCTGTGTGAATGCTACCGACCCAGAGCTGCCTTTCAGTATTAGCACATCTGACTAATACAGAGGCCGCAACAATGACCACACTTTTCCGTGATTCTTGAATCATAACAAGATCTCATGCCTCCTCCCCTTAGACTCAGTTCTTTGCTTGCATTCATTGGCTCGACTGGCGCCTGTTGGAGTTAGAGACAGCCCTTTAGCTCATTTTCTACAGTAAGACTAGGGACATCAGCCCAGCTAGAAGAAAAAGACTATAGCTTACGGGTTGCATATTGTGAACGGTAGGCGTCATGCCAGGCTCAGCTGCTGCTGTCGCAGATGGTACAGAAGGCTTCATTTGGTAGGCTGTAAGCACCATAAGCGAGGGACGAAGTTTACTGATAGGTGAAGGCCAAAGGGATGTATTTAAAGTTTTTTGTTTTAGAAACATTCTAGCATATCAATCAATGTAATAACTGCTTTCGATTGTGTCCGCTTGCCGTCTTGGCGCCAAGAGTGTGTGAAGACTGCTCGAGGTCACTCGATCCATGGACAAGACGTACATTTCAGCCATGTACATCAAGATTCAAAGCGGCAATCCCTGTTTTGCTACACTCGTGGGCCGCAAATATTGAGCGATACTGTTGGCCGTGATCCCTGTAGTGACATTCTGTCAAGCAGGGTGGCGGGCTGTGAGTGAGGAAGGGGATGAACCCCACAAAAGGGTCAATTTTGTGCATGTTTTTTGGGCTGATTAATAAAGGGAGGCAGCCTATAAGGGAGCGGTTTTTCTTCAATCAACATTTACCCTCAAATTCCTCAATGACGAATAGCTGGCCTGCGGGACATAGTCCCTATATTCTGTCGGGGAGACCTCTCTCCAGTGGTACATACATTAGCTAAGGCTCCACTATTCGTACAACTTCCTAACCACTACACATAAGATAAGTTCTTATCATCATTGTATTCATAGCATATCTATCCATCTCGCTTGCATCGCCACAAGGAGCAAACCTTGCCATGGCGGCCCCGGCTCCTCCACCCGGCGGCCTCTCCGCCGCCCAGCTTGCCCAGTTCCACGCCGACGGCTACCTCGTCATCCCGGGCGCCCTCTCCCCCTCCACCGTCTCCTCCCTCCTCGCCGAGACGCACAAGCTGCTCGCCGAGTTCCCCATCGAGACGCACCCCCTCACGCGCTTCACCACCGGCGGCGGCACCTCCTCCTCCTCCGCCTCCCACGTCGGCGACGACTACTTCCTCGGCTCCGGCGACCAGGTGCGCTTCTTCTTCGAGGAGGACGCCTTCGACGCCACCACCGGCGCCCTCGTCAAGCCCAAGGAAAAGGCCATCAACAAGATCGGCCACTACCTGCACGCGCTCAGCCCGCCCTTTGCCGCGCTCCTCGCCAACGACGGCCACCCCGCCGCGCTCGCCCGCGGCCTCGGCTTCCGCGACCCGCGCTGCCTCCAGAGCATGGTCATCTGCAAGCAGCCCGAGATTGGCGGCGCCGTGCCGCCGCACCAGGACTCCACCTTTCTCTACACCAGCGCCCCCTCCGCGCTCGGCTTCTGGTACGCGCTCGAGGACGCGACGCTCGAGAACGGCTGCCTGAGCTTCCTGCCGGGCTCCCACCGCTGGGCGCCGGTGGCGCAGCGGCTGGTGCGCAGGCCGGGCGGCGGCACGGAGATGGTGGAGAATGACGGGCCTCGGTTCCCGGAGGAGGGGGAGGGGGAGGGAGGGCGGGGGGCGCCGGGGTACGATGAGGGGGGCGCGCCCGAGGGGGGCCCGAGGGAGGACATGTACGTGCCGGCGGAGGTGCGCGCGGGCGACCTGGTGCTGATTCACGGCAACTTGCTGCACAAGAGCGAGCGCAACACGAGCAGCAAGGGGAGGATCATTTACACGTTTCATGTCATTGAGGCGCACGGCACCGAGTATGATGAGAGAAACTGGCTGCAGCCGCCGAAGGAGGGCTTCACCAAGCTGTACAAGTAGCCATCGTTTTCTCTCGCCATGGCTTCACAGAGATGTGGCAAAGTTTTTGGTGAATGTTTTCATAAGAAGATGCCTTGAAATTTTGAGGGTATATGGAGTTCTATCGGTATCAAGTATGGAGTGAACCACGTCTATCTTGTCCGTCTCTATGCCAAGTCTAACCGTCGCTAAAAAAAGTCACACCCTACATACACAAGTGTACATGATGGTAAATGAAAACAAAACCCAGTCAACTTTTCCTTGCCCGTAATGATGTCTTGCTGCATGAAGAAAAACACAAAAACTTTTGTTTAAACCCGCATGTAAAACCTACTCGGATGTCTTTTCTGCCTTGGCAGTAGTGGCATCCGCCTCGTCGTCAGAGTCTTCATCATCAGAGTCGTCATCCGACGACGACGAGCTGCTCGACGAGTCCTCATCCATGTCCTCATCTGCTTCCGCCTCGTCCTCGGAGCTTTCATCACTGCTGTCATCGCTGCTGCTGCTGCTGCTACTGCTGGTGTCGGAGTCACTGCCTGCGTCTGACTCCTCGTCCGAGTCGCTGCCGTCGCTTTCATCGCTGCTGCTGTCGCTGCTACTGCTGGTGTCGTCGCTATCATCCACATTGGTGCGCAACTTGCGGCGACGCTTGCCCGCGACGATATTCGGCTTGGCATCGGCACCGCCCGACGTGACGGGTGCCTGGACAGTAGTGGTGCTGGCATCCGTCTCGTCACCATCGGACAGCGTCGCAATAACCATCTCGGCACGCATGCGCTTGACGAGGCGGCGGATGATGATGTCGGCGTCCTGCGCCGTCGTCACGTAGTCCACTTCAGCAAACGTCCGCTTCTTGCCAGCCGCCGCCTTTCGCTGCGTCTCTAGGAAGCCTGCGAGGGCCGCTTCGTACATGCCCTGCTTGCCTTCGGGGTCGGCGGTGCCATCAGGGAAGGCAGCCGCGCGGTCGCTGTCATCCTTGAGGCGGATCGCCAACGCCGTCTCTCGCAGCCTCATCCTGACAGCGCCTTTGATATCATCAATGTAGTCGTAGAAAGAGCCCACGTCGGCCGGCGGGATGCCGCTCTCGAAGATGGCCTTTATGAGGGTCGACTGGTGATTCTTGTTGAATTTCCAGCTGTCGCGTGACGATACCCAGTGCCGCAGGTACTCAAGCGCAGGTCTGGTGTCGGCCGTCGGCTGTGGCTTCTTCTGTTTCTGCTTTTTGGGCGGCGTCGGCGTCGTCAAGCCCTTGCCGCTCTTGCCGGCGGCTTTGGGAAGTGGTTTCGCAGGCGTCTTTCGTGCCGTAGTCGAGTTTGTGGTGGCAGTCTTGTGGGTAGGCGTGTCGGCGAAGGCGACGGACTTCTTTCGTGTGAGCTGAGGCGTGGCATCTCCTGTTGATGGTCGAGAAAATTCTCTGCGAGGCTTTTTCGCAGAGAGGGGAGAGGAGGAATAATCTGACGCGGCACCGGTGGTTGTGTGCAGCTTTCTCTTGCCCTGCATGCTGCCCTGCTGGGCACGGTCTGGCTGCCCAACGGCCAGGGTCCCCTTTGTAGCCTCGTTTGCATTGGATTGCTTGAGTTTCAGGCCCAATTTCTTCCACGCTGGTGTGACGGTAGTGGCGTCTGTTGAGCCGCTCATTTTGAGTGATTTTCCGAGTGCTGATTTTGATATTTCGTTCTTTTTTTCGTCGGTGCGAAGGGAATACTTTCGCGATTTGGGTCGCAATGGTTTTTTTTTTCTGGAGGCGCCAGCCGCCCTAATGGAGATGTGAGAGGGGCAGACAACTCGTCGCCCTTATGGATGGGATAGTAAGTTTCGTGTATGAGTCAATAATATTCCCAAAGAGACATGCAAAATTATTCGACAATGGCTTGTGATGGCTGTCCAGGAACCGCTTGCCAGGCACAACTGCGACGCAGGGACGTGTTGGGACTCTGGAGGTAGCAAGCCGCTAGAAACAAAGTTGGTGCCTCAGGACCCAATTTCATGGTTCTCAGGCACCCACTGGCCAGCGGCACCAGAGCTCCATCATGGGCGTTGCGGATTCTAGGCAAGCTTGTGCTAACGCGTCCATTAAGCTTCATCACTTGCGAATCGGCCACGGCAACACCACATCACTGACCTCCATCTGACCATCACCGTCGGGGATAACTTGCGCTACTTCTCAAAACCCATATAGTCGACATTGCCCAGTTAAGGGCCTGAATTCCGCCACAATGTCTGGTATGTTGCGAGCAACGAGAGCTCAGAAGAGCTGCCTCTACTGCCGCCAGATGCTGACCGTTCCTTGCCTACAGCCAGCGCATACGACAGACACATTACCATTTTTGCCGATAATGGACGTCTCTATCAAGTCGGTATGTTTGAGCGAACTGCGCGATGCGATACGCCGCTCTCCCGAGCAAGTTGCCCCAAGCGACCTTACCAACTAACGCCGACAATAGAGTACGCCTTCAAGGCCATCACAGCCGCCAACATTATGTCTGTAGGCATTCGCGGAAAGGACTGCGCCGTTGTCCTGTCGCAAAAGAAGGTTCCCGTATGTGTGAATGCTGCTCCGGGGCCTTGCACGAAACTAACAAGATACACAGGATAAGCTGATCGACCCTGCTTCCGTCTCTCACATTTTCAGAATCTCACCTGGTGTTGGCTGTGTCATCACCGGATCCATCGCCGACGCTAGAGCATTTGCGCAAAGAGCACAGGGCGAGGCTGCTGAGTTCCGTTACAAGTACGGCTACGAGATGCCTGCTGACGCCCTCGCCAAGCGTCTCGCCAACATTAGCCAGGTCTATACGCAAAGAGTATGTGTTGCTGTGGAACCCCATGGCCAGGAGACAGTACTGACAATGCAAAAAGGCTTACATGAGACCCTATGGTGTCGCGACTACCATCATCTCCCTCGACTCCGAATATGGCCCTCAGCTGTTCAAATGCGACCCCGCTGGATACTATATCGGATACAAGGGTACCGCTGCCGGTCCCAAGCAGCAGGAAGCCCTGAACCATCTTGAGAAGAAGCTACGCAACAAGGACTGTGCTGAAGGCAGCTGGGAAGAGGTTGTTGAGCTGGCTATTACGACTCTGGGCACGGTGCTGAGCATGGATTTCAAGAAGGGCGAGATTGAGATTGGTATCGTCGGTGGCCCCCGCGCTGATGGCGAGGAGGGAACGGACCCCAACTTCCGCATGCTGACTGAGGATGAGATCGATGACCGCTTACAGGCTATTGCCGAGAAGGACTGAGCTCGGGTTGTACCGACCTAGCCGAACACTGTTTACTAGCCTATAGAGCTTGTGTAATACAATATCAACGAAACCAATATACGACATGGAGGAGGTTGTCTGGGCCCGTTCCATACCATTCTAGTAGTTATCCGAACGAAGCCAGCACACCCTCGGTCAAGTTGCAAGGCGTGGTAGCGATTAGGCGGTCAGTGGATCTGGGCGGCAAGTTGGCAAGTTGTCTAGTTGTCTATAGCCCGCGGATATGTGTGATGGATGGCAAGTCTGAGGATAATGCATGGTGTACAACTTGTGCATTGTCTTTCGCATCCCCGATCATGTCGCTTCGGCGGAGAGCCCACCACAGGGAAAGTAGTTGCAGAGCTTGGCAATCTGGAGCGCCTTTGATGCGACATGCATTGCCAATCCTCCACAACGCAGCGGCTCGTGTCGGCTTCGCTGAGATCTGCCAGGCGAACCGTGAATAACAGGGAGTTGCTTCCCAGCGGCAGCGGAGCACGAAGCACCATGGTTACCTCCTAGCTTTGATGGCAGGAAAGCATCCTGGTGCTGGGAAGACCGTTGAGTGCGCGTTTGCGCAGCGCAGCGCAATGCTATTGATTGATGTGCCCGGGCAAGTGGGATTTGGATTCGAGGGTGCCGGTGATCAGCATCCCATTCGCTCGCAAAGGGACCGACATTGAGTTTTTGGCTGCATTGAAGGGTACCGCTGTCTAGCTAGTTGGCGCACAGAGCGAAGATTTAAAGATTGGGACTGATGTAGACGAGCTTTGAAATGGTATATCTGACTCGGATGCTCGTATCTGTTACCGATATGTCAGTTGCACCTGAGCGTAGTTGAGGATCTTGAGCAAGTCTGACAGCCTTGGGGGGCCATGTTAGTCAAAAAACGGGCAACAAATCATCATCAAGAGGTTTAAATGTTCTTTTTTTTTTAATTCCACATGGCTTCATCTTCAGTTTGCGTACTTTCCCCCCCTCAAGTCGTTTCAAAGCCGTAGACTGTTGCGTTGAAAGCAATCACAGGGCATGTCGGCGTGCTCGCGGATGTACATGCCATGCCAAGTCTGAGAGTACGCATCACCAATCCCCTACTCTTTTCGGTGCATGTGACCTTTTTTTAAAAAAAAAAAAAACCAGAGGACCTAGATTACAGTTCATTTCCCTGCTTCCGGTAGGCAAGGGAGCACTGTAGCAAAGTTGAGCATACAAAAAACGTTCCGTCGCTGTGATTGGTTGCATCGGGAGCATCATGAGGGCTGGTAGGAGCCCCACTATATTCCCATCTTGGACTGATACCCCTAAACCCCTTTCAGCGTCATATAAGCGGGGGCCCTCGAACCCCGTCATTGGAAATTGCGGGCCCGCCTGATTGAACCTCATCCCTCTTCCCCATGACCCTTTTGTCTCATCAACCCAACGTCGCCATAAACAACCACGATGCTGCTTCTTGTCTCTGCTTAGCCTTGTTAATCCTGTCGCAGTATCCCCCCCCCCTTTCCTTTTCTTTCCTTCTTCCTCCTGTGCCTACCCCCCCCCTGCATTCACCGAATTTCCTGTCACCGCCTCAACCCGCAGAAACAAAAAGTTTCCCGTCCAGGGAAGCGACGCCCATATCAAAGGGTCCCCCGCGATTCCGTTTAATCGTCACCCGCCTCTCAAATCGGCGCGCCAAAAAGGGCCGGCGGGGGGGGAAGGGTCGAAAAAAAAACAACAACCCGTGAGCCCCAATGGACTCGCCTCCCGACGGCGGCAGCCCGCCGGTGCTCAACTACGTGCTCAGCTTCCTGCTCGTCGGCCTCGCCTGGGGCGGCACCACGCCGTTTATCCGACGCGCCGCCAAGTCGCACCGGCCAACGCCGCGCCGCCCGGCCGCTGTTCCTGACAACGGCGCCGGCTGGTTGCGTGCGCGGGCCCGCGCCGATGCGTTCGCGGTCGTCGACCTCCTGCGCAACCCGCGTTACGCGGTGCCGCTGCTGCTGAACCTCACCGGCAGCGTGTGGTTCTTTCTGCTCATCGGGCAGGCTGGTACGTTTTTTGATTTCTCCCATTCCCCATCCCCCCCCCCCCCCGAGACATTGGCGTTTTTTTTTTCTGCGCTGCTGCCGCTTTTTGTCTGAGGGGGGAAAAGAAACATGGGGAACTGACGCGACGACTCAAACGTGTGACTTTAGAACTCAGTCTTACGGTGCCTATTGTAAACACGATGGCGTTTCTGTTTACCGTTCTCGGTGAATGGCTGGCAGAGGGCAAGGTCATCAGTCGAGGTAAGGCCGCGGGGCTCGGGCTTGTTTGACTCTGTCAGAGGCAGATGTGCAGAGCGTCTTACTTTTTGTTTCTGTTGGCGTGTTGAGCCGCGCTAACTAGTGATGCAGATACGGGCGCCGGGATGCTTCTGTCGTTGATCGGCATTGGGCTATGTGTATACAGCAAGACATAGTTGATCATTGATCGACTTCTAGAATCAAGAACAGGGCCATGTAAAGGCCCTAGATTTGCACATTTTTCCCGCTATCAGTCTATATTGCAGGCCAGAAAAAATGAAATGAAATAAAAAACAGCATATATGCAACCGGATATGAATAGCAACCCGTGACGCCTGGTTATGCATTTCAGACAGTCAATATATATCTCTCGCTCTCGATGCAATAACGCCTTTAGCTGGTATCTATATAAATCCATCCCTTTTTCAAAATGCTCTCTGCTGTCAAATACTGCACGGCCTGCCGTGAGATATACACCCAACGGGCCCGGATCCAGAGTTGTGGGAACCCAATTTGGGGGAGGGGGGGGGGGGGGGGGCGGGGGGGGGGGGGTTAGTAACGGGTGCACAACCAGTTTAGAATGTCATAGAGGCC
>JANZYN010000219.1:0-16968 GCA_025583755.1 Cordyceps tenuipes
GGTTTAATAAGAGGTAGAATAATAGTTTTAATCCTAGGACTATTAGTAGTATACACTAGGTATATACCTATATCTTTAAAACTAACTATATTAATAATTATCTTTAATATACTATTAAATAGACTTATTAAACTTATAAAAAGGTCTAGAATAATAAATAATAACTTTATTAAATCCTATAATCTAATAAAGATATTTAGTATCTACTAAATATATACTATTAAGATTAACTAATAAAATAGATTTAAATTAGTATTAAATACTTTATTAAATACTATAATAAAGTTAGGCTCTAGCCTAGCTTATAGGTTAGAGTGGTTAGGACTAACCACTATAATAGTATAAGGAGAGATACACCCTAGCTTATAGAACGTCTATAGGACGTATTATATAAAACACTATAGAGGTAAAGTAGGGCTACTAACTCTTATTAGCTATTTTAGAATAAGTTTCTAGTATAACCTCCTTTCTACTCCCTAAGAGTTTTAATAAACATCTTTTATAGTACCTACTTATAGTAGCCTAGGGCTAGCCTATAATAATTAAAACTCTTTATAATAGAAATAAACACTTTAGTAGAAGTACCTTTAATAGAATATAATAAGATAGTAGTAAGGATATAAATCCTATTAGAATAAAATAACGAACTTAAAATAGAGATATATACTATATAAGGAAAACTATAAGTAAAAACCCTAAATAGTTAATAATCTCTCTTTAAGTTAGTAATATAATAAAAACTACTCCTTTAAGGTAAAAAGTTTAATAATAATACTAAAACCTTTATAGGATAGAAATAAGTAATAGAGTATAAATTAGAAATTAATATAGCTTTTATTAGCCTTTAATAGGCCTAATTTATATATATTTAATCCTACCTAGGCCCTTTAGCCTAATAGAAAGTTATAGTATATTTTAAAATAGGTAGTTAGTAAAAAGAATTAAATCCCTTTTTTTTTTTAGTATACCTTAAGATAGTCTTTAGTAACCCTTACTATTAAAAGTTAGTAATAATATAGTTAGGTTTAATAAAATAATAAAAAAAAGAGTCTTTCTTTTAATATTATATTTAGTTTAAATAAGAACTTACTATAGTTAAAGGACTATTCTAATCTAATAACGTAAAGCTTAATAAGTTATAGTTAATTTTATTAAATATAATATAGAACCTTTTTATTAAATAGTATATTTTTTAAACTAATTTTAAAATAATAGTCTAAAATATAAAAGTAATCTTAATTAACCTTAAATCCTATTAAATT
The DNA here is from genome assembly GCA_025583755.1 of Cordyceps tenuipes. Taxonomy (NCBI): domain Eukaryota; kingdom Fungi; phylum Ascomycota; class Sordariomycetes; order Hypocreales; family Cordycipitaceae; genus Cordyceps; species Cordyceps tenuipes. The sequence goes on from JANZYN010000219.1 coordinate 1,263, forward strand.
AAAGAGTCTTATTAATTATAAATAAAAAAGTCTAATAGACTTTAATAAACTAATTATAAAAGGGATATATAAATAACTAAAATAAATATAGTATATATTAGACCCTTATAATCAGTTTAATATTAACCTAGTATTATATAATAAGCCACTTAGGTCTTTTAGTCTAAGATCTAAAAGTAATAAGATATAAAGATATACTTATACTATAGATAAAAGGGATATAAGATAGTAAAATACTAACTCTTACCTACTAAACTATTTATAATAACTAAAGTAGTAATAATTATAAATAATAAGAGTAAAAATAAAGTAGAAAAAAATAAAGTCTAAAGATAAGACTCTTTTTAAATAGACTAATAGTATTATTATACTTTAATAGAAGCTAAAAGAAAGAAATATAGATTTAGTTAATAGTTTAAATAAATTCTAAGTTATTTTTTATTCTAAGTATTATTAATATATCTACCTTAATAGACACTTTAGTTAATATAGAGTATAAATACTATAAAGTAATTTAAAAAAGCTTAACTAATACTCTCTAACTACTATAACTCTAACTATTAATAGCTAAATATATATAGTTAGTAGTTAAAAAGGGTCTACTATTAATAATAAGTAAGGTTATATAGATAATAATTAATATTAATAGATAGAAGTTCTTAGTTTTATTATATATTATCCTTTTACTAGTATAATTAATAATCCTAAGATTACTATAGCTAAAGTAATATTACTTAATAATTAACCTAATATAAAGCTACTTTTACCTTTATTAAAAACCTAACTAGTAGATTTTAATAACTAATTAATAATAAAAAGAAAAACCTATAAGGCTTTTATCTAGAAGTTAATTATAACGGTGGCTTATTCCTAATCCACAGTAGGTCTGTTTCTTAGGTAGAGAGTCAGGTCGAAATGCACAAGAGTGCCAGTGAGCAGTATTATAGCGTAAGTCACGTTAGGAGATTACTCCTAACAGTCTAAGTATAGCTTAGATTGTTGCTTAGATTAATTAGTAGAGATCTAGTCTGTCTATCTACAGGAAATCCCCTTCCTTATATATCTATCCTATCCTCTACTGTAATCCGCGATCGATCCCGTCGATTATTCGGCCGGGTCGACCGCCGGTCGACCCTAATCGAACATCGATCCCTTCGGTCGCTTACCTAGGGTCACGTGACCATAGGTCCTTTCTTTACTCTAGCCACACAGTGGCTGTCAACTCCCCCTGTGTCTGGCCTCCTTTATGTGCGACGGGCCGCCTATATAGGCCTCCCTGTCCGTTTGTCACATTAATTCTATACCTTTTTAAAGTAAAGGTAATAGTAGATTAAAAAAGAGATAATAGTTAATATAACTAGCTTATATAAAATTAACTCCCTACTTAAATATATACTAATAGAAGAGTAGACCCTCTTTATATAGTATAATAACTTTATATCTTTATTTAAAGAATTAAATATATCTAACCTTTTTTTACTTTAATAAGACTTTAACTATACAATTAAAATCTAAAGGTAACCTAATAGTACTCTTAAGGAATTACCCTATAAACGACTATACTATATATTAAAGGACTAGTTATTAGAACTATAGTAATAACTTATAGTCTTAATAGATATAAACTAGATCTATATTAGTTTTTTACTAGTAATAGTACCTATTCTATTAATTAAGAAACTAAATAGTATTTAGTATTTCTATATTAATTATTATACCTTAAATATAATTATAGAATATAATTACTACTTTTTACTATTAATTAAAGAAATACTATATATATTATCTTAAGTAATATAGTATATTAAGCTAAACGTTTATTTAGTATTCTACTAGCTTTAAATAGACCTTAAGTTAAAAAAGTATATAGTATTTTATATTTAGTTTAGCTTATTTAAATAGTAAGTCTACCCTTTTAGATTATTAAACGCTTTTATAATATTCTAGAAATATATTAACTATATCCTAAAGGATAGTCTTAATAATTATACTATAGTCTATTTAAATAATATCCTTATATAGTTTAAAAGACCTAGTTAATTATAAGGTAAAGGTAAAAGTTATCCTTACCTAGCTTTAAAAAGGTAGACTTTTTCTAGACCTTAAGAAATATAACTTTTTAACTAAAATAGTTAAATATCTTAGGTTTATTATTAATATAGAGAAGTTATTAATACCTAACCTTAAAAATATTAAGGCTATTTAAGAATAAAAAGTACTTATAAAAGTATTAAGTATCTATAGCTTCTTAAGGTTTATAAACTTTTACTAAAAGTTTATCTTTTAATTTTTAACTTAAATAGTCTTTTTAATAAAATTAACTTAAAAAAGGATCCCTTTTATATAAGGTATAATAAAAGAAGAGGCTTTTTAAAAGCTTAAACGCCTATTCTTTATAGCTCTATACCTAGCCCTTTAGAACCTAGTATTAAATATAATTATTAAAATAGACTACTTAAGTATAAGCCTAAATAACTACCTTTTATAAGTTAGAAAGGATAGAATCCTATAACTAATAGTCTACTATTCTTTAAAACTAACCCTAACTAAATATAACTATATAATATATAATAAAGAGTTATTAGTAATTATTACCTATATTAAGGCCTAGTTAGTAGAACTATAAAGATATTTAGTCCTTTTTATAATCTTAATAGATTATAAAAACCTTAAGTACTTTACTAAACTATAACTACTTTTTAAAAGGTAGGCCTATTAAGTAGAGTTTCTTTTATAGTTTAATTACTACTTTTATTACTAACCTAGCCTTTTAGTAGTATAACTAAATATACTAAGCTATTTAGAGTTATATAGTAATCTAGGCCTAAGACTAGTATAAATAGTACTTATTTTAACTATAATATAGACCTTAAAAGGGGATAATATAGGCCTAGTTTAATAAAGCCTTTTTATAGACTTTAAGCTATTAACCCTTTAGTTATATATAATAAAAAAAGACCTAATATATACTATTAAAATATATAATATAAAAATAGGTATATAATAGTTTTTAATAAAAGTAGTTATAAAATCTTAAATAATAGACTACTCTATCTCTTTATTATTTAACCTATAGTTCTATAGCTACTTATAGGTACTATCCTAAAAGCCCTTTATTATATAGTTAATAGAATTAATATATATATTAAAGACTATAAACTACTTAAAGTAAAATATAACCTTTATAATTCTAGCTTAAAACTACTATTAGTTAGGTATATCTTAAGACGTTATATACTATATATAGAACTATAAGTATTATAGTATATATATATTATAATAACTATACTAAAGGTTATTAGATCTAATCCCCCCTTTAGACTAATATTAGTAGTAAATCTTAATAGGCTTTATAACTAACCTATTTATATAGAATAAGTTATAACTATACTATTTAATAGTTATTATAAATTATTTATTAAAGTTTATATACTTAAAAGTAATAATATTAATAATAGTTAAAGTATATACTTAATAATTCCTTTTATATTAATAATACTTATATAGCTTTTTATAAATTCTTATTAATAATTAATGTTTAAACTAAGTTAGTTAGTTCTAAAGGACGTTATATACTTTAATAGAGATAATATAGGCCCTCTCTATAGCCTTCTACCCTTAAAGTAATAAAGGTATAAAATAGGCTAACTAAAAAGTTTAAATAGTATTATATATCTTTATTTCCTATTTATAATTTAACTAGCCTAAATAACTCTTATATATATAGTTAGTCTTTAATAATTAAAACTCTTTAGTAATAGGGTATAGTCTAAACTTCCTCCTCTATAGATTCTATATAGCCTTTATCTAATACTAGTTAAAAGCTATACCTTCTCCCTATAGGAACTCTTTAACTACTTAAGTCTATACCTTTTTTATATAAATATAGGTAGGTATAAAGCTTATATAGATAAGTATTATATATATATAGTAATAATAAAAGGATACTATTATTATAGGCTAGCCCTAAGCTATTATAAATAGGTACTATAAAAGAAGTTTATTAAAACTCTTAAGGAGTAAAAAAAGGGGTAGTATTATAAATACACTAATATACTATAGATAAGGGATAGGGCGGCCTAACGAGTGACTATAGGGCGCTTATAAAGGCGTAGGAATAAAGAAAGGGTTATATAACTAGATTACTAGGGATTATAGTAATCTAGCGTTAATCTAGGATTATAGGGATTATAGTATAAGCCTAGTAATCTAGACGTTATAGTAGAGGATAGGATAGGTATATAGGGAAGGGGATTTTTAGTAGATAGTTAGACTAGATCTCTACTAATTAATCTAAGTAATAGTTCTACTATTAAAAGTAACCTTTTAATATAACTTATAATACTACTTATTATACTCTTATATATTTAACCTAACTTACTATCTAAGAAATAGATTCTATTATACCTTAGAGATAAACTACTATTATATTTTAATTAGTCCTATTTAGTAAGTTACCTTAAAACCTTAAATAGCTTACTAAAATATCTACTATAAGTAAACCTATTAGTACACCTATTTAGAGGACTAATAAAGATACTATTAATAATATTTAAAGACTTATATATAACAGTGGCTTATTCCTAATCTATAGTAGGTCTGTTTCTTAGGTAGAGAGTTAGGTCGAAATGTATAAGAGTGCTAGTGAGTAGTATTATAGCGTATAAGTCACATTAGGAGATTACTCCTAACAAACTAATGCTTAGAATGTTGCTTAGATTAATTAGTAGAGATCTAGTCTAGCTATCTACTAGAAATCCCCTTCCCTATATACCTATCCTATCCTCTACTATATTCCTAGATTATACCGATCCCTCCTAACCTATTAGCCTAGATTAGATTAAGTCCGTCTAACGAGTCCTCCTAGATTAGTCTAATCCCTCCTAATCTAGTCACGTGACCCTTAGTCTTATCTTCGTATTAGCTATATAGTGGCTTCCTGCCCCTCCTATGTCTAGCTTCCTTTATATACAACGGGCCGCCTATATAGGCCTCCCTACCCGTTTATTACATTATTCCCCTCCTCCTTAAGTCTTATCCTTAAGGCTTTCTGTAATCTGTTTTTCGTAGGTCCCCCTTCTCTCCTCTATATCCTTTTTCCCCTAAGATGCCTTCTAACCGTATCTCTAAACAATAGTCCTATTCAAACTAAAAGGCTAATTATAAACGTCTTACTAATTTTATTTCCGCTTTTAGCTTTATTATACTATCCTATAATTCTTATCACTAAAACAACTATAAGTGTATTATCGCTAAAGAGAAAGACTATTATAGTGAATATATACTATAAGGTTATTCTAATTACAACCTAGGTGGTATATCTTTAGACGCCTATACATAAGTTCTTTATAAGAAGGACTGTCTTAATAAAGAGCGCGCGTCTACTAAAGAGGATTTAGAGCGTATAATAGCTTATCTCTAGAGAATTTATCGTTAGGAAAAGTTTCTCTATTAAAAGGCTATAGAGATAGTAGCTCGTAGGGTAGAGAGTCTTAACGAGTTAAAAGCATAGGAGTGTTCTAAACTTAAAGCTTATATAACTAACTAATCCCTAGAGTTTCTTATAAACTTAGGTCTTCTAGTTCCGCCTAAGTGTTTATTTACTTTTAATAGAACTATTATAATAGGTCCTAGTAGTTCCTAAGGTTCTTAGCTAGTTCCTATATGTTCTTAGAGTTTAGGTATCCTTTCTACTTAATAAGATAATAACGATTCTTTTAGGTTCTTTATGTTTTAAGTATTTTCTCAACCTTATACTCGTTTATGTCTTTAAGGGTAACGTCTATAGTGAGTATTATGTTACTTAGTGCTTTCTCTAGTAATAATATATAAAACATAGGATATATCCTTATCCCTTCTAGTAATAATAGTTTATAGTTAACTTCTAATAGTTTCTATTTAATAAGGAATAGTCTAATTTTCTTCTAGTTAAGTTTATCACTAGGTCGTTTTATTTTAATGTTTTTACGGATAAGGTAAACTTTATCTCCCCTCTCTAAGATTAGCGCTAGTAATCTCTTTTTATCCGTATAGTACTTTATCCGATTCTATAAAAATATCTATTCTACTTATAGATACTTTTATATTTCTATAATAGTTACTATATGTACTATAGCTACTAGCGCGTTTATATTTTATACTATATATATTTCGATTATAGGGTTAAATCTATAGTTCGCCCTAAAGGGTGACATTTTCGTATTTTCGTTTTCCGAGCTATTTATAGCCTATTATACGAGTAGTAACCACTCTACTTAATCGTTCTATTAGTAGTTTATATAGCTTTATAGATATTATTTAAGTATCTAGTTCTAGATCTCTATTTATCTATCTATCTATAGATAGAATACTATTAAAAGGTTCTATTTAACCTTTATAATTTCTATAAGGCATTTCTAGAAGTTTAATATAAAGAGTTTATCTTAATCCGTTATTAACTTAGTAGATAACCTATATTATATAATAATTATCTTAAAGAAGATATACACTAAATCTCTTATATTACTTAATTCTATATAAGGAATATAGTAGGCGTACTTTATAAGTTTATCGACTATAACTAGTATACTATTATAGTATGCTTTAGTTATAGGTTCCTTTAACTTTAGTAGTTTAATAATAAAGTCTATTATAATTATTTACTATACTCGTTTAGGTAGTAGTATCGGTTATAGTTCTCTATAAGGCGCGTACTATACTGCCTTAGCTTTATTATAGATATTATAGTTTTTAATAACTTCCTATACGATCTTTCTACTTCTAGGGAAGTCGTATAATCTTCTTAATCTATTAATCGTTTTCCCTACACCTTAATGTCTATATAATAGGTGCTTATATATTTCCTTAATAAACTACTTCTAAAGTGTACTAAGAATATACTAACGTTTATTAAATAAGTAGTTATTCCTACTCTTAGTTATATATAGTTTCGTTTCCTAATTGTCTAGGTAGCTATTATTCTTTATATATAATATAATACGTTATATCTACGTCTTATCTAGCTTAGCTTACTATATTATACTAATTTCTCTAGTGCCTAATATAAGGTTCCTATCCTTAGTGGCTTATAATAAGAGTGCGTTATCTACTTGTTTTTCTAACTTTAGATCTTCTCTACGGCTAAGCGTGTCTACTCGCCTATTTTCTAATCCTTTTCGATATATAATCTTAAAGTTATAGTCCGTAAGGGTCTTATACTATCTAATCTACTATTTATTTAGATCTTTTATAGTTAAGAACGATATAAGATTCTTATAGTTAGTATACACTTTAACTTAATACTTTACTCTAACGAGATAGTGTCTCTATTCTTTAAAATACTAAATAATCACTATAAGCTCCTTATTATAGATCCTATAGTTTAGCTTAGGTCCGTAGAGTTTCTATAAGAAGAATACAACTAGGTATAACCTTCCTTCGTTATCTCACTGTCTAAGCTACCCGCCTAGGCCGTAGTCTAAGGCGTTAGTCTTAAGCTTATAAGGCTTATCCTAATTAGGTGCTTTTAATATAGGTTCTTTTATAACCGAGTCCTTAATGTCTTAGAATGCCTTAGCTTTATTTCTCCCTACTTAAAGCTAATTTCTTTCTTCGTTAGATTAGTAAGAGGTCGTACTATATCGCTATATCCTCTAAGGAACTTATAATAGAAGTTTATAAAGGCAGTAAACGCTCTTACATCTTTTAGTGTTATTAGTGTTAGCTATTCCTTAATAGTTTTAATCTTATTATCGCTTATTTATACTTCCCTATACGTAAGTATATATCCTAGGAAGTGAATAGTCTTCTAGTGGAACTAGTATTTCTTTACCTCTACTAGGAGGTTGTTATCTTATAGCGTTTATAGTACCTTATAGACGTATTACTTATATTCCTCTAGTGTATTTAAATAGATAAGGATATCGTTAAGGTAGACAACTATAAAGATTCCTAGCTATTTCTATAGGATATTATTAATTATTATTTAAAACGTTATTAGTGCGTTAGTTAGCCTAAAAGGCATTACTAGATACTTATAGTGTCCTCTAGTGGTTCTAAATACTATTATCCACTCTTAGCCCTCCTTTATCCATATAAGGTTATAGGCTCCTTTTAGGTTAAGTGTTATAAACTATATAGCTTTATAGACCTTATTATATATTTTAGTAATAAGTAGTAATAGGTATTAGTTCTTAATTATAATCTCGTTTAGTTACTAATAGTTAATATATAGTTATAGTTTTCCGTTTTTCTTTAGTACCTATAGGATTAGGTATCCTACTAGGGACTCTAATAGTCGTATATATCCCTTTCGTAATATTTCCTCTAAATACTCCTTAAGCGCTTAGTCCTATATAGGGTTCTAGGGATATATCTTATAGAACCTTAGTTCCTTACTAGGCTAGAGTTTAATCTTATAGTCCTAGTGTAAATACTCTAGTAGTCCTATCTCTAGCTCTCTACTAAACAGCTTACTATACTTTAAGTATTCCTTAGGAATCTCTATTATCTTAGCTTTTAGCTCTCTAGTAATTACATATAGTCCTAGAGGCCTATTATGATTTAATAAAGGTGCCTTTCTTTAGCCACTCTTTGTATTATAATTATATTCTAGTGTATCTTACTAAAGTTAGCCTATTCTCTAATTAACTCTAGGATTACTCGCCTATAACTAGGGTATCTCTAATATAGTGTTATATTTTAAGATCTCTATAATATCTAAAGAGATAGTGTGTTTTATACCTTAGATAGAAATAAGAAGTTATATAGTTTCTTAATCCACTACTCTATAGCCGTACTTAATAGCTTCTCCTTCTACGTTTATAAGTCGGTAGGGCTCGTTCTTTCTTTTCTAGGGCAATCGTAACTTATTAACGAGTTTTAGCGAGATATAATTTCCTTATACTCTACTATCAATTATTGCCTAGGTTTTATTTCTATTAATAAGGATATTAACTATAAGATGACTAGTACTACTAACGTCTATAGTATATAGAGACCGATTAGATCTCTATTAAAGTATCAGTCTTAGTTATAACAATAGCTATTATTTCCTAAACTTCCTTCCTCTTATATGTTATTATATAGTCTACTTATTAGACTTATCTTAGAGCTATAGCGATAGTTAAGTTATCTACCTTCTAAGTTAATTAGATTTAGACTAAGTGAATTATTCTTCCTTATACAGTTTCTATTATATTCCTATCGTATAGGTCTAACGTAGATAGTATAGGTGTTATCCTTAATTCGGGTTTCTTCGTTTCGTCGTAATACAATATAGTCGTCCTCCCTTCTACACTCCGTCTAACCTTAGAGTTCCTTAGTATAGTAGGGTTTAATATTAGGAGTAGGAAACTATTAGTACTTAATCTTATCTATAAGGTGATTCTTATAGTAATAGTACATACACGTGGTCTATATAAGTCAGTAGTGTTATAGGTGTCGTATAATGTGTTTAGGGTGGTTTTTATCTTTAGCTACCTTATATTCCCTATCTTAGTCCTTTTAAATAAATATAGCTAGTATATCTAAGTTAGTAATTACTTTACCTTTAACTATAATAAACTCTATGTCCTTAGACTTAAAGTTTATAGGTCGTGCTTAGTTCTATAAGATATACTTCTTACTACTATAGTCCTAAGGTGTCTTAAGGAAGACCTTCTTCTATTTAGTGTCTATAGTGCTTAAAGCGATAAAGGCGTCTTTAAGCTTTAATTAGTTAATTCGAGTGGTCTTAGATTTATAAGGATACTATCTAGATTCTTCTTTATTAGTTTTATAGATTAAGTATATATCGTCTTAATATACTAAGAAGTGTAGATAGTTATGTGTATATGTCTCTTTTTCTTTATTAGGTACTAGTTAGGTTCTAAAATCCTAGTCTTTATCTAATAAGGCTTTATTATAATCTATAAATTAGTCGCCGTTTAAGACGTATTCCTTACTATTAACTATACTAATATTATAAGTTAGTAGGTCTTCTTAGTTTACTATATTTAGCTTCTAGTATTCTTATACAGGTTTCTAAGACTTCTTTAGAGCCTTACACTTATTCGTAAAGTATCCTAGCTTTCTATAATTATAATAAGTCTTACCCTTTTCCTTATAAGTAGCGTTAAGTTCTATTAGGCCTAAATAAGTTCTATAGGCCATAGACCCTCTATATCGCCTATTAGTGTTCGGCTAATAACATAGTAACGGGTTGTTTTATTTTCTAGTGCCCTATCCTCTACGTTTAAGTCGCCTAGTATAGAGTCGATTATCGACCTTAATAATCTTACTAGTGAATTCGTTAAAGGTGTTAGGTTAATCCTCTTTTACGATCTTATCCTTTACGTCTTCTCGTAGAACGTCGTAGAGTAGCTCTATTATACTATTATCGTCCTACGTAAGGTGGTTTAAGATACGCTTAAATTCCCTTATAAGGTGCTAAGTAGATCTAGTCTACTTAAGGGCTTTAAGTTTATAAGTAGTAGTATAAATTTCGTCTAGATCTCTAAAGGTAGTTTAGAGTAGTTCTTTAAAGCGTTTATACCGCTAAAAGATTCGTACGGTTTCGTCCTTAGGTTCTTTATTATTAAGGTAGTCTTAAAGAGTTAGCTCCTACTACTCTATTACCTTACTAGTAAGAAGATTCCTAATATAAAGTATCTTTATAGTAGGATTAATAATAGTAGTGTTAATATAAAGATAGGCTTTAGCCTAAGTTAAGAAGTTTTAAACGTCTTCTTTAGTTCTATTAAACGAGTTAGGTTTAAGAAACTTTAGAAGCGTAAGGGTTCTAGTGTTAGCGTTCTATATAGTCTAGATTTAAGTAGTAAGGGTATTAATCTACTACCTTATCTACGCTATAGCTTAGCCTAGGTTAGTTATTATACCGCTAGTAGTAGACATTATAAAGGTTAGCTACTTACGGTTTTAAGGTAACTTACTAAATAGGACTAATTAAAATGTAATAGTAGCTTATTCCTAATCTATAGTAGGTCTATTTCTTAGGTAGAGAGTTAGGTTAAAATGTATAAGAGTGCTAGTGAGTAGTATCGTAGCGTATAAGTCACGTTAGGAGATTACTCCTAATAAACTAATACTTAGAATATTGCTTAGATTGATTAGTAGAGATCTAGTCTAGCTATCTACTAGAAATCCCCTTCCCTATATACCTATCCTATCCTCTACTATATTCCTAGATTATACCGATCCCTCCTAACCTATTAGCCTAGATTAGATTAAGTCCGTCTAATAAGTCCTCCTAGATTAGTCCGATCCCTCCTAATCTAGTCACGTGACCCTTAGTCTTATCTTCGTATTAGCCACACAGTGGCTTCCTACCCCTCCTGTGTCTAGCTTCCTTCGTGTACAACGGGCCGCCTATATAGGCCTCCCTACCCGTTTGTTATATTATAGTAAGAATTAAAAAACTTAAAAAGACTAAGAAAAAGCTCTAAAAGGCTATAATATAGTACTAAAAGGAGATTAATAACCTTAAGGATATAAGAGAAAAGCTTAAGTCTAGATTAAAAAAGAAAAATAATAAAGGATTAGAATAAAATAATATACCTAAGTTCTTAAAACTAGTACCTTATAATAGAATAAAAAGAGATATAAAGGGTTTCTTTATATAGGTAAGAGCCTACCTTTATATTAATAATAAAGTACTTAAGACACTTAAAGCCTAAATCTTATATATTAGTAACCTTTTAATTAGAAAAGTAATAGAATAGTAAGAGTCTATACTATATAACTACTTAAAAAGAGAAGATAATACTAAATAAAACACTAAAATAATCTAAGTATTTAGAGACTATAATAACTTTAAAGAGTAACTCTTTAACGCCTTTAGAAACCTAGATAAGTATAAAGAGGCTATATAATAACTCTTTTAGCTTAAGTAGACTAGATTTATAGCTTATTATACTAAGGAATTTAAAAGGATTATATTTAAACTTAATTAGGATAATAAGCTTAAAATAGAAATTTACTACTAAGGATTAAAAGAAGAGCTAAAGGATAATATCTATAAAGAACTATAGCTTTAGTAATTTAATAACTTTATAGAGCTAGTTATTAAGGTAGATAATTACTTATATAAAAGATATTAAGAATAAAAAAGAGGACTTAGTTATAGACTATATAGAAAGTTTAATAAACTAAATATTAGTAAACTATAAAAGACCTTTACTATCTATAGTTACTATATAGAACTAATAGAACTTAATACTACTAATAAAAAGAAAAATAAGACTTACTATAACTATAGTAAGAAAAGGTATTTTATAAATAAGTATAGAGCCTTAAAGAAACTATAGAAGCTAGTTAGAGAAGGGAAAAAGCTTAGTATAGTAAATTATAAGAATATACTAATATATAATATTAGTATAGCTAATAGTAAAGAATACTTTTTAGATAGTAACTACTTTATAGAATATAATAAAGTAATATTAAATAAAGATTAGAATTTTAGTATATAACTATTACCTAAAGAAGATTAGGAATATAGAACCTAGTTATTAGCTTATATATTAACCCTAGAGTTAAATATATAAGAGGATACTAAGTATATCCTTATTACTCTTAAAGGATACTAAAATAATAAAATATATAACTATCTATACTTCTTAGTATATTATAAAGATATATACTTAGTTTATAAATCTAATAAAGAAGGATTAGGGTAGTACCTTTATAAACTAAAAACTATTTAAACTAATTAACTAGAGTTAAAAGACGCTTTTATTACTTTAAGTATCCTTAATATAGAATAGAAGAGAATCTTCTATAAGATACTAGAAGAATCTAGTAATACACTTTAGAGTATACTAATAAATAAAAGAGGAGATTTAAAACCTATTATAGTTACCCTTTAAGGTACTAATATATTAGACCTAATAGTACTCTTTAATCTAGTTTACTAACTAATAGTAAAAGAAACCTATTATATAAAAAAACATTCTATAATAAGCGTATTATACTAAGAATATACTATAATCTTATAGGCCTTATACTACTATAATAGTTATAGACGATACTTCTAAAAGAAGTTTAAATATAGATAGTTTCTAAAAGAACTATACTTTACTAGATATAGACTATACTTAGAAATAGATTTATAATACTAAAGAATCTAAAAGAAAAACACTTTAGAAATCGTTCTATAAAAGAATAAAAGAAGTTATTATTATATTAAGGATAAAAACCTATATACTATTTAAGCTATAACCTTATAATATAAAAAAAAAAGAAACTATATAATAGAAAGAAACTTATTTAGCCTAAGCTTAATTAATATAAAAGGAAAATAATTAAACTATAACCCTACTCTAATAGAATAGTTAAAAGACTATTATTAATATAAACATTAAGAGGAATATATTAATAGAGGTAAGAATTAAAGCTAATAAAATAACTATCTATTTAAGTAAAAGACTAATAAGTAGAAATTAGGAAAAAATAACTATTATTACTAAAGGGACTAATTTATTAATAGAGATCTAATAGGTCTTTAAGTACTATAAATATTAATAGTACTACCTACCTTATAGTTAAAATCCTTATTTAAAAGAAAAGAATCTAAGTAATAATTAATAGTAGAGTATAAAGAAACTATATCTTACTAAATCTTATTAATAAATTATAATTACTTTAGAAAAAGAAAAATAAGTATTATTAACTTATAAATATAAAAAGAAAAGCTATTAAGTATAACTATAGAGTAATAGATTAAGAAACTATATAACTTTCTATTTTTATCTAAAGTAAGAACTATACTCTCTTTTTAAATATTATAGAGATCTTAAAATATAATATTATATTAAGGATACTTTAGTTATAGGTAAGTAATCCTAAAGTTAACTAGAGAACTAGTTAACTTTAGTAGGATATACTAGAATATAATTATAATAAAAAGAGTAACTAAAGAAAGACACTTTTATTAAATTATAACTAATCTTTAGAACTATATATAATTACTAGAGAGTTATAGGCTAATATAATAGAGATTCTTAAGGAATACTTAAAGTATAGTAAGCTATTTAGTAGAAAGCTAAAAATAGGACTATTAGAATATTTATACTAGGACTATAAGATTAAATTCTAGCCTAGTAAAGAACTAACGTTTAATAAAGTCTATTCTATTAATCTAGAGTAAAATAAAACGCTTAAGAAGTATTTAAAGGAAATACTACTAAAGGGATATATACGACTATTAAAGTCCCTAGTAAAACACTTAATCCTATAGGTACTAAAGAAAAATAGAGAATTATAACTATATATTAACTTTTAAAAAATAAATAAGATTATAATTAAGAACTAATACCTATTACTATTTATTATAGAGATCTATAATTAACTAAAGTAAGTATAATAGTTTATTACCTTTAATCTAAAAAGGGCTTATAACCTTATTTATATAGTAGTTAGTTATAAGTAAAAAACCGCCTTTTAAACTATAAAAGGGTACTTTAAATACCTAATAATACCTTTTAGACTTATAAACACACTTATAACCTTCTAGACTATAATTAATATAATACTAAAAGGATAAATTAATAAGTTTATTATTATCTATTTAGATAATATTTTTATCTATTTAAATATATTAGAAGAATATAAGAAATATATATATAAGGTACTATAAATATTATAAGATAATAAGCTTTTAATTAAAAAAATAAAGAGTAAGTTTTATTAATAAAAAGTTAAATTCCTAGAATATAAAATTATATTAGGATAAATTAGGATAAGTCTATCTAAGATTAAAGATATTAGAAATTAGCTAGAACCTATAAATATTAAGAAAGTTTAAAGATTTCTTAGGTTTATTAACTTCTATTATAAGTTTATTTATAAGTTTAAAGAAATTACTATTTCTTTAACTAACCTTATAAAGAAGGAATAAGTTTAAATAGATAGAAGTAGAAACTAAGGTATTTTAAGACCTAAAAAATAAAATCCTAAAAAAGCTAGTTCTTTTTATAGTTAATTTAAATAAACCTTTTAAAGTTAAGACTAATATATTTAACTATATAATTAAAGGATAATTAGGATAGAAAGATAATAAAGAAAGACTCTATCCTATTATATTCTTATTAAAGAAACTTAATAGACTAGAACTTAATTATAGTATATATAATAAAGAGCTTATAACTATTATTTAAGTATTTAAAGAATAGTAATACTATTTAATAGGTATAAACTATAAGGTTAAAGTTTATTCTAATTATAAGAACCTAACCTTATTTATAATTATAAAGGATTTAAATAAATAATAGATTAGATAGTATAAACCCTTATAGATTATAATTTTAAGATCCTATATTAGAAAAGATTACTTAATAGTAAAACTAATACTTTTAACTAATATAAAGACTTAAAATTAATAGAAGTACTAGACGAGAATCTACTACTTAAGTATAATAAGGATAGGAACCTTATTCTAGGTATATAAGAAGTTAATATAACCTAGTAAGTTAAGCTAGATAATATATAGATATAATATATTATATTATATATAGGAAATAATAACTACCTAAATAATTAGGAAATAAAACCGTTTATAACTAAGAATAGGAATAACTACTTATTCTAAGAATACTAGTATATTCCTAGTATACTCTAGAAGTAGTTTATTAAAGAGATATATTAATACCTATTATATAGATATTAGAGTATAAGGAAAACAATTAATAGATTAAAAAGATTATATAACTTCCTTAAAAGTAAAAAGATTATA